>NW_004624782.1:3028932-3127439 GCF_000247695.1 Heterocephalus glaber
CCTAGAATTGCTTTTGCTATTCTAGGTCTCTTACGGTTCCAAATGAATTTTTGGATTGTTTTCTCCAGTTCCATGAAATATATTGTTGGAATTTCAATTGGCATTGCATTAAATCTATGTAGCAGTTTTGGAAGTATGGCCATTTTCACTACACTGGTTCTTCCTACCCAGGAGCAAGGGATGTTTTTCCATTTTTTTATATCCTGTTTATACCACATTGTTTTCTAAAAGAAAGGCATGGGCTAATTTGAATCCCAGCCCTGCCATTAACCAGCTATGTGGCCTAGGTAAGTCACTTAATCTTTCTGAACACTGGTCTACTTGTCTATTTTGGAGGGTAAATGGGAGAAACAAATATCTACATAGCAGAGCCCCAGGCACACAGTAGGGATGTCTCATTCATGAGTGATCCACTGAGCACCAGCAACCTGCTCTTCCATACAGAAGCTTGCAGGGCCTTCTCTCCTCCCAAGGGTCCAGGTATAACTTTAGTCCCCACAATGTGTCATCCCTTTTCCTCCTTTCTAATCTGCCTAAGGCTGTCAAGTGATAGGACTTCTTACACAGTTTAAAGCTACAAAAAACAAGGTGACAGCTGTAAGGACGAGAGAAAACAAAGGTCCATCCCTGCAATGAAGTCATGCTACACATGTGCAAGGGTGTCACCAGATCTGCATATGCAGGTGCAATTAAAAGGTCAGTTGAAAGAACAATGGATACAGCATGAGTCCACACTGTCTTACTACACTTATATACACAGTTAAAATGCACAAATCTGGGAGGACACACAAAGGGCTAACTAACTCTGACTAGCAGCACAGGTGCTAACAGTTTGGGTGATTTTTTTCCCCTCCAAGTGTGTTATTTTTCCATTTTTAAACATAGGAACATTTCGGTATTTATAGGGAAAAAAGATGGGGTCACACTGCAGCCGTCCCCAGTGGTTAGATGCTATCTTAGAATGTGTATTCAGCAGGCACGAGTAACTACAGCAAAGAGCTCTGCACACAGCAGCCTGAGCTCTGTGTCCCCAGGAATTACGGGGACCAGGAAGGGCCAGAGCCTGGACAAGCAGGGCCCCGGCACAGGCCTCCACATGGGCCCAGACGCTACAGCAGCTCCGGCAGTGCTGGCCCAGCCTTGGCCCTGGGGAGCCAACCAGGACCGTGCACTGCAGGGAGGCCGTGGCAGTGTCACCCCCTCACCCTGTTGGCCTCACCGAGGGCCCCCTCTAAGGGGAGCTCCCAGTCCCCCAAAGCAGGCTTGGTCCTTCCCCATCCCTTCTGGGTCCTCAGACTCAGCTCAGTCCTGAATGCTCCCTCAGTTTCTCTCCTGGGGTGAGGAAGCCATGACAGTCCCCCTCCCTCTCACTCCCACACCCTGCTGCTTCTCTCAGGCACTAGTGCAGCTCCTGCCAGTGACTCGCACGAGGACAGAGGCAGGAATAGCTGCCATGTACCAAGCACTGCTGTGAGGCCAGCCCTGCCGACTCCTGACTCCTTCCAACCGTAACCGCACTCGGTCTCCAACGCAATCAGAGAAGATCTGTGCAGTCACGATCCCTCCTCCACAGGGGGAAGGGGAGGGGTCGGTGTGGCTGAGGCCTCCCCAGGAGCTCCCTGCCCCCGGAGGTGTGCCACAGAAGCTGGTTGTGTGGCCTTTGGAGTCCCTGGTGCCTCTGAGATCACGATCTTGGGACCTGTGCCTCCTGGGGGTGGCTGGAGACAGCGGAAGGGCTGTACCTGGTCTATGTGCGCCTCATCCATGTTGCCTTTCTTCTCCAGCACCACCTCCAGGTCTGTGTCTGGCTCCTGCACGAGAGGAAGGAGGCAGGTGAGGTTCAGTACACAGTGAATGGCCCGGCAGCCAGCAGGCCGAAGTCATGAGAGTAAGTCCAGAAAAGACCCCAGACTCAGCATCACTCTGGCCCCTGCCACCTAGCTCTCTTAGCTGACAAAGCCCTGCCCACCCTCCTCCGTATCTTTCCCCCAAACGGTAACACCAAGCTATATGACAAACTGAGGGCCAGAGAGGAAAGTGACCGACACAAGATCACCTAACCACTCAGGGACAGTAGTATTAACCAAGCTCCTCCCTGGGCCAGCTGGGGCTGGCTGTTCACAGGAAAACCCATGGGCTAGGATGTGGTTCAGCAGCAGAGCACTTGTCTAGCACTGGTGAGGCCCTGGGTTCATCCCTGTACCATAAAAAGGAAAAGTAAAAAAGAAATGGTGGAAAATCCAGCCTCCTAAGGCCTGTACATATACCTTCCATGTTGCCCCTGCCCACCTCCTCCCTGTCTTGGAAAGAGAACCAAGAGCTGTCTCACGGAAGACCATCATTTCTTGGGCTCTAAAGACTGGCTTCTAGGAAAGGGTACACAGGAGGATTCTGAGAAGGAGCCCAAGTTGGGGTTTGAATCCCAGCTCCACTTCTTCCTAGCAGGGTGACCTTAGACAAGGTCTTTTCTCCTTTGAGCTTGTCTCCTTGTCTGTCAGTGGGGTGACAGGAGCAGCTACCTCAGCACACTAGTGGGTGGATCAAACGGGTCAATACATGGACAGCATTTATCACCACCCAGGAACACAGTAAGCCCTCAGGAAATGACACCGACTGTGACGGCACACGGCACATGACAGGACACACACCATCCTGTTTCCACTCACATGTCCACACACTCGCACATCCTGAGGTCAGGAGTGGTGGCCTGGCCCTGATAGGGGCCCAGCTAGTAAAGGCTGTAGGTCAGTGGAGTCACTGGTGTGACTCTCTAGCTCCCCACCATCCCCCTCCATGCTCCAGGCGGCCTGTCAGGAGGGAGACACCAGATCTCAATGGCTGTCACCAGGCCACTGTCCACGCCATTCCTTCTGGTAACAAGACCCCAGTTTTCCTCTCAGGAACTGTCCCCTACCCCTCCATCTCAAAGGACAAGGTTTGGTGGGACTGACACCCTCAACACCTCACTCCTGCTTTCATATCAGGGCTTCCAGCTGATGACTCAATTGAGACCTGTGACAGCAGCCCTGGGACATTTCCTGTAATTATTCTGAGGGCCACTCTTCTTCTTGCTGGGCGATCGAACTACCAGGATGAAAGCCATGAGGTGGGGGTTGGGGAGCAAGAGGAGACTAGGACTAAAACTAACAAAATACACAGCCATGTCCTGCTATGTAAATACATCTGATTCCTACATCCCATGTATTGAGCTCAGACCTTTAGCAAGTGGCAGGAGTTCAGAAGTCAAAGGATTCATCTGAAAAGTGATCCCAAGTTACTGAGAATCTGAGAGCAGAGGGTCAGAATTTGGAGAGAGCTCTGATCGCAAGGGGTACCTGTACTATTGGTGATCTTGTGAGTTCCTCGAGCCAGCCATGCCTGAAGCTGGATAACTCATACCCTTTTCAGATATGTGCGTCAACACCTTTCCCCAGGGTTTTGGAAGGTAAAAGCCGAAGTGCCCGTGCACGTACAAACGTGCATTCAGGGGCACATGGACACTGCCAATCCCTGCTCCTCCTCTCCCAAGGCAAAATCCATTTCTGAAGGAAAACTTACCTCCTTCAAAGGCTCTGCTGCTACCATGGTCTCTTTCTTCTTCTTCTTCTTCCTTTTCTGAGCCAGCTCCTCAACAATTGGCTGTTCCACCTTTTTCTTAGCCTTTGTTTTGTTCTTCCCTGGGGCCTTAGCGTCCTCCCCTATTGGGATGTACTCTAGAACCTCAACCTTGACCGGCTGCTGCTTCTTTCCTTTCCTAGGGCTGCTTGCCGTGGACCTGGAGAGCCCCGAGTGGCCTAGGAGGGTGTCTTCCTCCTGGTGGACTTTCTTCTTCTTCACTTTCCCGCTGTGTTCTCTGGAGCTGCCCTGCTTCCGTTTCTGCCCCAAGGCCGCCTGCTCCTCGGCCCCCTTCCCCACCGTGCATCCATAGGAAGCATCTCCGGCCTTACAGGGCAGTGGGTCCCGGATGGGGTAGGCTCTGGTATCCTGGGCCTTTTTTTCTTTCTTGTGTTTTTTGAGCTTCTTGCCAGCACTGGCGGCTTTCTCACCCTGTCTGGGGTCCAAGGAGGCCTTTAGCCCTAAGCCCTGTGACCTGGCCAAAGGCAAGGACTTCTTTTTTTTCTCCCCTCTGAAGGACTCTGAGTGGTCAAGGGCCAGCTTCCTGGGGCTGGGGGACTTCTCCGTCCATCTGGCTTGTGATGTGGGCTCAGATTCTGGGAGCTCCTCACAAAGGGTGCTGTGGCCTTTCTTTTTCTTTTTTTTCTTCACCAGGGGCATCTCAGGTGCCTGCCCTTGGCTAATGGTCCTAGAGGGGGCTGTGCCCCTCACAGAAGAAGTATCAGCAAAATAATTGGCATCATTTATAATTGAGTATTGAATCTCTGGTTCTTTGACCACTTTTTTCTTCTTCTTTTTTTTCTCTGGGAGCGCAAGACCCAGGTCTACTTTGTGAGTCTTCGTGATCATTTCTGGAAAAAGAAATGGTACAAGTTATCACCACATCCAGCCCCTACTGCTCAATTCTATTAAGCTCTGCACAAAACCTAGGTGGGTGGTCTGAAAAGTCAGGGAACTGGAAAAATGGCTATGATTCCTTTAGAGCGATGGGAAATCCGCTAGAAGTTTAAATTCAGAAAGCCCTACATTTTAAACTGCTCAATTAATTACCTAACTTCCCCAAGTCTCAGTTTTTTCATCTGGAAAAAGGGGGTGGAGTGGGACCAACACCTCTTCCTTGAAGAGTTATTAAAAGGGAATAAGGGAGATAATCCATGTAAAAAGTCTGGGATATTGTTTCTTTTTCTAACTCTGTCCCTCAAAGCTCTAAGCACGGGCATTCATTCAACAGGCCATTTACCAAGGGCCCAGCCTGGACCAGCAACTGAGGGCACAACTGTGATCAAGTCAGAGAGACCAAAGGCTACTCTCGGGGCTGAGATACAGCAGACAGAAATCCTAAGGTCAACCCTTCTTGCCAATTCCCACCAGAAGGATCAACAGTGACCCAATTAACCCCATATTCTGGCTCATCTGAATGGTTCTTTGGGTCTAGAAATGAGTCCTCCGCCCTTATTCCAGGTAACTTTTACAACCTTCTAACTCCCATCCCACAAGGCACAGTGAAAGGAAAGGCCCCAGTTAGGACTTGAAAGATGTGGGTCAAATCGTGGCCTCACACACTCGTGCCCTTGGCTCCTCTGGGCCTCAGTTTCCCTCTCCATAGGAGAGTGAATAAGAGGCTGCTCAGGACAGGAGCCACATCCGGACTACAAGCCTGTTTCACTGTTTTTACATTTCAAATTGATTGCCAACATCTCATGCAAAAAAGTAGGTAGATTTGAGAGAAAGAGGCATGGTATCAACAATACAGATCTAAAAGCAAGGACAGCAGTAAGGAGAGGGTGATGGACGTTGTACCCTACTAGTTATCAAGGTTTTCTGAAGAACAGAAGTTTCCAGCCTGGGCAATACAAGTAAACAGACTGTCTTGGACAGATGACTTAAGATATGCAAGCGGAGGTCTGGGGATTTAGCTCAGTGGTGCGGCGCTGCCTGCCTCAAAAGCGTAAGGTCCTGAGTTTCTAGTACCAAAAAAAAAAAAAAAGAAAGAAAAGAAACCCAAGTGGAGATGTTTACTGGACAGGTGAATAAATGTGTCCGGGGCACAGGGGTGACCATGTGGGCACAGGTGCCACAAACAAGGCTATATGAATGGTAACTGCGCTGGACCAAAACCCGAGACAAGAGCCCAAGAAATTCAAACAGAGAGGCTTGCAGAGGGTGAGTGTGCAAACCTGGAGAGGATGGAGTCAAGAAAGCCCAGCGCGCTTCAGGATGGTGGAATGGTCGAGAGAGCGGAAAATAAAGCCACGGGAGGTCAGAGGTCAGCTTAATCCGATTCTGTCCCCATCTCTGCCAGTCTGAACCCTGCAGCATCCTCCTCTTCAGCCCTACGACCCCAAACGTATTCACTCTTTCAACGCGAAGGGAAGAGGAAACGAGCCTTACGATGCATCTTCTGTAGACTCAAATGCTTTCTCTAAAAGCGCATTTACATTCCCGCGGAAGCCTCCTAAATGCCGGTTTGCCTATTCAGGCTCACGGACTTTGGAGACGTTCATCCACTAGCGCTAGGTCACGAAACCAACAAGCGGCAAAACAGTGATTCCAACCCAGGCCCTGCACCAATCCTCGATCCCACTGCACCCACCAGTAGGACTTAAGGGGGTCAGCTGGTGGGAGCGGCCGCTCCAGGGCTCCGCCGCGACGAAGCTGCCGTAAGAGCATACAGCGAGGGGTTAGGTAGGGTCCCCGGCCGCCTTCCAAGCGGGAGAACTTCGTGGAGGCGGCGGCCTCAGGCCCCGGCAGGTTGTGGGGTACAGGACGTCTGCTTTTCCCCTCTTCGCCGCCGCGCAAATCCCAGGCCTAACGTACGGCCCCCGCACGCTGCTCAGCTACCTTCGCACTCACCTGCTGGTCAGACCTCCCCGCCTCCACGTGAGAGCGCGCTCTGCCGCAACCCGGAAGTTATTTCGAGTCGCTGGGCCGCCTCCGCAAGTTCCGGCTGCTTCCGGGTCGCGGCGGTGAGGGGAACGCGGTTACCGCGGAAACCGCGACCATGGAGGCGACTCGGCCAGTCTCTAGTGGTACAGTGCAGCGTGAGAAACCCACAGGCTCTGCGGATTCGTTGGTCACCCCGACGTCTGTGCCTACTGGGTCTCCCGTGTCTCCTGAATCTGTCTCCCTGGGGCAAGTCGCCGAGCCACCGGGCAGAAATCTGTGGGAGCAGATCTGTGAGGGTAGGCAGCCCCGACTGGCCTAGAGGGGCGGGGCCCGGGCAGCCGGGGGGCGGCCTCGTGTTCTGAGCGCCTACTGCCAGCCAGGCCGCTGACGTTGGAGGCCGCTGGCGGTGTCGCGCAGCCCCTTCGGCGTCCGCATTTTAAGCACAGGGAATCAGCGCCCCAGGTCATTCTAACACGTGGGAGCACACGCGTTGAGTACCTTGTAGACAGAGGGGTTTTAATCCCTTCTTGCTTCAAACTTGGCTGTGTGTGGTACTGGGACTAGGAATTGAAAATCCAGGCCCTTTGCACAGATATGTTCTTGGTTTTTTTGAGACAGGGTCTTGGTATGTAGTTCAGGCTGGCCTTGAACTCACTATGTGTAACCCAGGCTGGCCTCGAACCCACGGAGGCTGCCTCAGCCTGCCCACTACTAGGATTACAGGCGTGCACTGATATTTTGAGACAAGGTCCAGCTAGGCTGGGCTCCAAGGTGCAGTCTTCCTGTCTCTCCCATAGTGCTGAGATTATGTGTGTGCACCACCATGGTCAGGCTGTTCAAAACTTACTCAATACCTACAAGCAGAGTTTCATTTACTTGTGCTTTTGTGGCCCTACCGATATAGGAAATTATACAGGACCCCTAAATGTGATGTAGGGGAAATATTAGAACTCCCAACCTGCTAGATGTCCATGTCCAACCCACGGAGTTTGTGTTCCCCAAATCGAAGGATGAATTTTAGGGAACAATGAAGGTTAAGAGTAGAAAGTATTTATTTGGATAGCACATTGAGAAGTTGGTATATGGTGTTTGGGGTGGAGATTGATTGATTGATTGATTGATTGATTGATTGATTTTTGGTACTGGGGATCGAAGTCGGGTCCTTGCGCTTGCGAGGCAGGTGGCTGAACCACTGAGCTAAATCCCCGGCCCCAGAAAGTATTTATTGAGGGGAAAGATACAACTCTTGAGAGGCAGGAGGGGACCCAAAAGTGGGGTGCCATGAACCTCACTTCTCGGGAAATTTTATAGAGCACAACCACTTGGATACAATGTGGGTTACAGCTGTGATCAACCAATAAGATTATAAGTATAGTCGCTTGATCCAATGGGGAAGCAAGTCACATAGCAAGTGTACATAGAAGAAGCGAAGAACTTTTCAGGAAGGGATGAGTCTGAGGGTCTTGGTCACCCACCACAGTGACTGATGTCTATCTAGACTTCATTAGACCAGGTGTTACCACTTGTTTTAGGCCTGGTCATTTCCTCTTTATCTTGAGGACTTGCCTCCAACAGATGTGCCTCTGGCCACAGTTGTAATGTGTTTTTATCTTTGTTCTGACTCTTTCAAGGACCTAGCCCTGGCTGACTGCCTATAATATTTTTGCTTAGCTTTGCTATCTATAATAATACCTGTTCTGAAAAGGTACCCCTAACTGTTGTGAGGGGGCAAGGGGCAATGACCATTCTGGCTACTTTAGGCTTAAGGGGTGACATAATTGTGATTGGCAATAGAGACACTAGATGTCTATCTAAAGGCCCTCAGTAGACATCAGACGTTTTCATCTTGGGTAGCCATATACCTTTATCCTGACTCTCTCAAGGGCCTAGCCCTGTCTGACTGCCTATAATATTTCTGCCTAGCTTAGCTGTCTGTAATACTACAATCCTCTTCAATTAAGTTAGACAAGTTACTTAACTATCTTGTCTGTAAAGTGGGTGTAATAATAACCCTTGTTTTGTGGTGGTGGGAGGATGGAATCAGATAGTCCTAGAAGGTGCTTAACAAACTGCTTCATTTACAGCAAGAGCTGAGTAAATGTACTTAATGAACAGCACTGGGTGTTTTGTTCCGCTCATGAGGCTGTAAGCTCTTCAAGGTCAAGGACTCGGATTGTTGTGGCCACCGTCACTATCTTGATGTCTGAAACAGCACTGTTTCTTAATCTGTGCCATCAAACATGGTAGCCACTAGTCCTGTGGGGTTGTTGAGCATTTGAAATATACTTAGCATAGTTGAGGAACTGAATTGCTTATTTTATTTAATTTTAACAGCCACAAGTGGTTACTGTATTGGGCTGTGAAACACTGTAAATGTTTAGTGACTAGGAACAAGAATGAATGCACCAATACGTGAAGGAGTGGGAGAGTGATGCGTTGAAAGAAATAGAGAATACGGAGGAAAAGAGTAGTGGACCCAGAATCTGTAGGTACCTTAAAGGCCATCTATTTCAACCTTCACCCAGTGCTTAACCACTTGGCAGTTCAGTTATTTAAATACAGGATGACTTGGGCCCAGGATTTAGCTCAGTGGTGCTGCTGCCTGCCTGGAAAGCGCAAGGACCCAAGTTCAATCCCCAGTACCCTAAAATAAATAAGTAAGTAAGTAAGTAAATAAATAAATACAGGATGACCAAACATTGTATACTTTTTCCGTTAATTTTTGTAAGATAATATAACAGGAAATATAAAAACAACAGTTTTATCAAATGTATTCAATGCAGGAATCAACGGGTTAAAATGACACCTACCTGAGCAATACTTGGGATAGTCAGTATGTAAGCAAACGTGCTGCTCAGGTGATGCTATGGGTAAACTATTAAGTAGTTAAAGTTCTTCTAGCATTACGTTGCACTAGAAAAAAATGTTTCTTACCCTTTGGTGCTGTGATCCAAGAAGCTAATCCAATCACTCTACCATAAACATCTACTCAGGTATTAGAAGGTAGTTATTGTGGCTGTCTTTTTCCAAGTGTGTTCACTTCTCCAAGTCAAACAGTTCTTTATAATACAACTTAGTAGAAGAGTGTTGTTGGGAAAGTTGCTCCTCTTATTTCTGCAGGGGGCCATTGTTAGACCTTCACAAGGCTGTTGTGAGGACTAAATGAGATAATGTATGCAAAGGTTCTCTGGACAGAGCCCTGCAATTAGAAAGTACTCAATAAATGTTCTTTAGTGTCAGCAAAGAAATGTGCTTTTCATTGTGTTTTAGAGTGTGTTTATTTGGTACATCAGGCCTGTAGGGAGAAAGCAAAGACAAAGGATGTGGGGCCAGGGATGTAGCTCAGTGGCGCACACTTGCCTGGCAAGTGCAAGGTCCTAAGTTTGATCCCCAGTACCAGAAAACAAAACAAAACAGAACAAAACAAAGGGTGTGGAGGCTCTCTGAAAAGCAAGTGAATTGACTACATTTATTTATAAAGTGATGGAGTTTAAATATTGAAGTTAATGAAGTCAAAAATGGTGAATTACACACATGGGCACTGTGATTATTTTAACCTGATTAAATCCAATTCTTAAACATCTAACATGCACTTTTCTGTAACAAATACACAGTGAATAAATTCAGTTGCTTATAAGAAACATGAAAACCTAAGCTTTGTGGTAATCCTTAGGTTAAGTATTACATTCTATTAAGATGTCTCCATTTAAAAAGTAAGTAACCACATGGAACAGGCCTATCAGAAGCCTAATTTCATGAAGATAAGATACAGCATAGGTAAATTATATTACTTTAACAAGACCTTCATCCTCCCTGCTTCATGCTGTTTTGTGTTTGTGCATGCCTGCCTCTGCAATAACTTATTTGTAAATGTTCTTCATTTTTCCCCTCCTCTTTCCAGTGATGACTGTAGACTGTATTCTCAAAAGCACTTGTATTAGTTTCAATAAACTTTTCTTCCAAGGCTTCCAACCAAATCTAGCTGGCTTGTGACTTATGATATTTAACTGGTTTTAACCAAGACTGAGTGTAAATATTTGAGGCTTACAGTTTTCTTTTTTCTATTGCTGTGATTACTGTCCTTAATTCATCACTTAATCAGATACTCTCCAGGTCAAAAACCCTAATGCTATGATAAATCTAATCCCCTGTCCCACCTGCCAGATACCAACATGGATCAGCTTTGAATCGATGCCTGTTCCTCAGCAAAGCAGCTGAGCAAGTCAGAGAAAGATACCAGTCAGTTCTCAGCACTGCTCATCACCAGCATCCGTCAGTGCCTTGCCTGTGCTCACACTCAGAAGTCCAAGATTTTAATCCTTCTTCAAATGTTCTGTGATAACACTTGGCGCAGAGGCATTCACTGAGAGGAATCAGTCATTTAGGAAGTTCTTTATGCAACCCACATATTTGCATCCATATACGTGGAAGACTATGATTCACCACTTAGCCCCGCATTTAGGCTTTGGTTTTGCATTAGTCAGCTTTCTGTTGCTGTGATAAAATACTTGACACAACTTAGAGAAGGAAAGACTTATTTTGCCTCATTGTTTCAGAGGTTTCAGACCATGGTCATCTGGCTCTATTGCTCTTGACCTTTGTCGAGGCAGAAACATCATGGCAGAAGGGTGTGGCAGAAGACAGCTGCTCACCTCTCGGCAGCCAGGAAGCAGAGAGGGAAAGAGAGATACTCCTCAACAAGATATATCTACCAGAGGCTCACTCCCAGGGACCTACTTCCTCCAGCTGGGCCCATTCAGCTATTAAGTCATCTTTCCCTCTCAGCCAAGTATCTAGAAAGAACACACTGCCCTGTTCACATCACTTCCATTTCCATTCCCTTGTCAACCCAAAGTAGACTAGTTTCTACTTTATTTCTCCAAAGAAGTTACTCATACATTCAGCCAGCATATATATCTGCCAGTGGTGGGAGCTATTTTTAGTGCTGGGTCAGGTATGACCCTGACACTTCTAGATATCAATGAATTCATGATTCTGGGCATTTCCAGATATCAATAAATTGCTTTCCATCTCAGTGAATATCACCATCATTCACTCAGCTGTCCAGTCTAGAAACTGCGGATTCATCCAACACATTTCCCTTTTTCTATGATCATGTTTATTTGCCAATCTCTGGATTCTACTTACAGATTATTGTATAAAATGAGCAATTGTTCCCACTTGTTCTTGAAGTTCGTTTAACATTCACATAACATTAAATTTCCCTAGTCAATCTCATTTATAGGTTTCAGTAATTGAAAGATTGTAAACGGTTACAAATTTAATATACCTGACTTCCTTAAGCACTTGTAATGCAGAATAGATTGCACAAACAAATTTTTCTGAGCAGTGGAGCAACGCTTAGAAATTAAATCAGCTGGGCGTTTGGCACAGGCCTGTAATACCAGCCCTCTGGGAGGCTGAAGTGGGAGGATTGTAACTTCAATCCTGGCCTGGGCAATTCAGTAACAGCAAAACCCCGTCTCAAGATTTAAAAAAAATTTTAAAGCCTGGGAGTGTAGCTCATATAATAGTGCAAAGGCCTCAGTACTGGAGAAAACATCAAACTGGTAAATTATTTTAAAGAGTTCATTGCTATTAACAGACTTAATTAAAGTCACTTATGCCTTTGCATGTAATACCAAGTTTGTAAATAATTATATTCGAATTGAAATCATAAGGTGATACTGACAAATTTTCAAATATGCTGATTTTCTTAAACATTACAGGGACTTCAAATAAGCACATCAGATTGCCCTGAAGCTAGTGTATTTTCTCACACTTCTTCATAATCATTTCAACTGTGTATCTTTTGTGGTCAGATGATGAAAAGTTTGTCTTTTCCATCAAATTTAACAGAACTAAGAATTTCACTGGAAAAGTGCAAATAGCAAGTAATAACGAAATGCAAACTAAAGTATAATATCATTTCAAGTACGTATAAGATTAATTATACCATAGAGAAATAGGCAGTGTCACTATTAGCAATAAAAGTTGATGTGAACTTTCTGTAGGAAAGTTTTGCAATTTGCCCAAATTTTAAATTCTTTTTTTCCTTTATCAGAAAAATTTCAATCTAAGAAGTAATCCTACAAAAATGGGCACATAATGGGCTCTCAGTAGATAAGAATGAATGAATCTAGTGCTAACTTGCTTCACTGTGTTTTATGCACCCACTCACCGTTCATTTATTCACCCAGGAAGTATTATTTGGGGTCACACTAGCGCAAACAAACCCAGGTACTTCCCTCACCAAACCTACAATCTATTTAAAAAGATAGCTATTGATTTTTACAAAATTCACATAAGGGGAAACGATGTCAATTATGAAGAGAAATGACAGAGTTAAAAAGTTCTATGCTTGAGCAATTTGAGAAGATTTATAAATGTACATATTTTAAACTCAAACAGTTTTCATGCTATCTCAAGTGGTGCTCAAGGCCATGAAGGAAGAAAGAGGAATTCACATGCTTGCCCAATGGGAAAAATAATGGTGGAGCTACAGCTGGTATGGTATGGTAGGCAGAATTCTAACATGCCCCAAGATTTTCACCTCCCGATACACATACCTCTCCATTATTCAGTCAAACATCTACCTGGGTGTGCTTTGAAAATATTCTCCAGATGTATTTAAAGTCCCTAATCAATCAGTTGACTTTAAATTAGGAAGGTTGTTGTGGGTGGGTCTGACTAATCAAGCCCTTGAAAGAAGTCAGGAGTCAGGGATTCAAGCTAGAGACTCCTGGTGGCCTTGTAGCAAAAGCCATCGTGTTTGCCTTCCCAAGATGGCCTCTAGATGCTGAGTTGCCCTCAGCTGACAGCCAACAAGAAACAGGAACTTCATACCTGCAACCCAAGAAACTGAACTCTGCCAACTAGTGAGCTCAGAAAAGGACCCCCAACTCTCAGATAAAGTCACAGCTGTGGCAGCTGCCTGCATTCCAGCATAGTGGAACCCAAATCCATTCCCAGACTACTCTGTGTGCATGCATGTGTCTGGGAAGGGGGGGTTAACTGTGGACTGAACCCAAGGAACATTGAACTACTTCCCTAGAGTTTTTAAAAATTTTTAAATTTTTTCTGCTTTTTAAGTAAATTTTATTTATTTTATCCTATTCCCCCCTCAAGCCCCTTCCCCTCCCTCTGTACAAAAGATTTGTTTCCATTTTTTCTTCTATTTTCACTTTTTTTCTTGACCCTTTCTCCTTCCCTTTCACTCCTTTGAACACTTTTTTCCCATTTCCCAACATTCATTATACATGTCAGTCCTTATTTCCACTTTTGGTTTCTCACACCAAAGAAGCAATGAGGTATTTACACAAGTGTGTCCAATTTATTTCACTTAAAAGTATGGTTTCAAGGTCCATCCATTTAGCTAAATGTCTGAAGCTCATCCTTCTTTATGGCAGAGTAGTACTCCAAACAGAGCCTATCTTCTTTATTCACTTGTCAGTTGATGGCCATTTGGGCTGTTTCCAAGATTTAGCTATTACACACTGTGCTGCTATAAACATGGGTATGCATATGCATATGTGGTATGATGCTTTTAATCCTTTTGGGAAGATACCAGGAGGTATAGCTGGGTCAAATGGAACCTCTAGTTTTAGTTTTTTGAGAAATCTCTACACTGATTTCCACAGTGGTTGCACCAGTCTACACTCCCACCAGCAGTGGAAAGGGTTCCTTTTTCCCCACAGCCCCACCAGCATTTGTTATTGGTTGATTTCTTGATAGCAGCCATTCTTTTTGGAGTGAGATGCCATCTCAGTGTTGTTTTAATTTGCATCTCTTGAATGACCAGTGATGTTGAAAATTTTTTCATGTATTTATTTGCCTTTCTAATTTTTTTTTTGGTATTGGGGATCGCACTCAGGTCCTTGCACTTGTGCAGCAGGCAGTGAAACCACTGAGCTAAATCCCCAGCCCTGCCTTTCTAATTCTTTATCTAAGAAGTGTCTTTTTATTTCAGATGCCCATTTTTGCAATGGGGTTTGATTTTTTTTTGAGGGGTCTGATTTTTTTTTTTTAGTTCTTTATATATTCTAGATAATAGTCCTTTGTCTGAATAGCTGGTTAAAAAAAAATTTCCCACTCTATGGGTTGTCTCTTCACTCTCTTGGTGGTTTCTCTTGCTGTGCAAAAGCCTTTTAATGAGATAAGTTCCCAGTTGTTGATTCTTTGTAGAATTTCCTTTGCAGTCTGAGTTTTGTTCATGAAGTCTTTATCTACTCCTGTGTTCTCAAGCATTCTACTTATTCTCTCTTCCAGAAGATTTAGTGTTTATGTTTTATTTAGATCTTTGATACATTTCTATTTCAGTTTAGTGCATGGTAAAAGATATGGATCTAGTTTCAATCTTCAGCATGTGGAAAGTCAGTTTTTCCAGCACCATTTATTAAAGAGGCTATCTTTCTTCCAATGAAGGTGTTTGGCTCCTTTATCAAAGATAAGGTGGTTGAGTGTGTTTAGAGTTGTTTCTGCATCTTTTAGTCTGTACCATTGATCCTCAGGTCTGTTCTTTTGCCAGTACCATGCTGTTTTTATCACAGTAGCTTTGTAGTATAATTTCAGGTCAGGGATTGTGGTACCTTCTGCCTTGCCTTTGATGCCCAGAATTGCCTTTGTTATTCTAGGTCTCTTCTGGTTCCAAATAAATTTTAGGATTGTTTTTTCTAATTCTGTGAGATATTCTGTTGGGATTTTGATTGGGATTGCATTGAATATGTATAATAATTTTGGAAGTATGGCCATTTTCACTATTTTGGTTCTTCCTACCCAAGAACAAGGGATATCTTTCCATTTTCTGATATTCTCTTCAATCTACTTTTTCAGAGTACTGTAGTTTTCAATGTAGAGGTCTTTTACTTCCTTCGTTAGATCATTTGCTAGGTATTTCATTTTTTTAGATGCTATAGTGCAAGGGATTGTTTCTGTAATTTCTCTTTCCGTGTGTCTATTATTTGTATACAGGAAGGCTATTGACTTAGTCTTTTGGCAGAGTTTTGGGGGTCTTCTATGTAGAATAGTATCATGTCATCCACAAATAGTGATAACTTCTTCCTTTCCTATCCTTATTCCTTTTATTTTTTTTTCTCTTGTCTAATTGCTCTGGCTAATGTTTCCAGAACTACATTGAACAAGAGCGGTGACAGTGGACATCCTTGTCTTGTTCCTGATTTTAGAGTAAAAGCTTTCAGTTTTTGTCCATTTAATATGATGTTGGCTGTTGCTTTGTCATAGATGGCTTTTATCAGATTGAGATAAAGACCATCTATACCAATTTTCTGTAGGGTTTTGATCATGAATGGATGTTGGACCTTGTCAAATGCTTTTTCAGCATCTCTTGAGAGGATCATATAGTTTTTGTCCTTGGCTCTGTTAATATAGTGTATTACATTTATTGATTTGTGTGTGTTGAACCACCCCTGCATCCCTGGGATGAATCCACCTTGGTCATGGTGTATAGCCTTCTTGATCATTTGCTGCCTTCTGTTTGCCAGTATCTTATTGAGGTCTTTTGTATCAATGTTCATTAGGGAGATTGGCCTATAATTTGGATCCTTCTCTGGTTTTGGAATCAGGCTAATGTTTGCTTCCAGGAATGAATTTGGGAGTATTGCTTCCCTTTCAATTTCATTGAAGAGTTTGAAGGGTAGCAGCATTAGGTCTTCTCTAAATGTCTTGTAGAACTCAGCGGTGACTCTGTCAGGGCCAGGGCTTTTCTGGGTTGGTAGTTTTTAAATTACATATTCAATTTCATTGGCTGATATTGGTTTATTTATAATTTCTGTATTTTCTTGATTCAGCTTTGGTAATTCATATGTATCTAGGAATCTGTCCATTTCTTCTGTATTTTCCATCTTATTAGAATACAGGTTCTCAAAGTAGGTATTGGTGATCTTCTGGATCTCTGCAGGGTCTGTTGTGATTTCTGCCTTTTCATTCCTAATTGCGTGGATTTGAGTCTTTTCTTTCCTTTTTTTGATAAGGTTGGCTAAGGGTTTGTCATTTTATTTAATCTCTCAAAGAACCAACTCTTTGATTCATTGATTCTTTGTATTGTTTTCTTAGTCTCCATTGCATTAATTTCTGCTCTGATTGTTATAATTTCCTCCTTTGTACGAGCTTTGGACTTAACTTGCTCTTCTTTTTCAAGAAGCTTGAGGTTCAACATTAGGTTGTTTATTTGAGCCTGCTCTGTTTTCCTGATATGAGAATTCACTGCAATAAATTTCTCTTATAGGACTGCTTTCATTGTATCCCATAAGTTCCAGTATGTTGTATTGTCCTTATCATTTAATTGTAGAAATTGTCTGATGTCTTCTTTAATTTCATCTGTGACTCATTGGTTGTTCAGAAGGGTGTTATTTAATTTCCATGTGTTTATGAAGTTCTTATGGTTTCTTTTGCCATTGATTTCCAATTGCATTGCACTGTGGTCTGATAATATGCATGGGATAATTTCAATTCCTTTGTATTTACTTAAGCATGTTCTATGAGTGAGTATATGGTCTATTTTGGAGAAAGTTCCATGTGCAGCTGAGAAGAATGTGTATTCTGATGTTGTGGGGTGGAAGATTCTGTAGACATCTATCTATTAAGTCCATTTGTTCATAAGTTTGGTTCAATTCTAATATAAAATTTTTTAAATTTTGAGTCAAGATCTCACTAAGCTGCCTAGTGTTATGGATTAAATGTCCCCCGAAGCCTCATGAGCTCAGACTTGGGAAGGTAACTGGATTATGAGAGTGGAGTGTTATAGCTGATTTGCTATTAGGAGGTGGGGTCTGGTACAAAGAGGCTGTCACTGTGGGTGTGACCTAGAAGGTTATCTCTCCATTTTGGATCTCTCTCTCTCCCTCTCTCTCTCTCTCTGTCTCCTCTCTCTCTCTCGCTCCCGCTCTCTGCTTCCCCATCACCATTCCGTGAGCAGCTCTCCTCCACTATACCCCTGTGCCATGCTATCCTCTGTTGGAGCCAACCAATGAAACAAGAGCCAAAATAAACCTCTCTTCCTTTTAATTTGTGGTTATCTGGTATTGTCTCAGCAACAAGAAAGTGACTAAGACACCCAGGCTGACCTCGAACTTGTGGTTCTCCTGCCTTAACCTCCTGAATAGCTGAGATTACAGATATGTGCTCATGTACCCAGCTCCATTCCTGGACTTTTAACTTAAGGGAACTATAGCATAATAAATTTGTGTTGCTTTAAATCCCTAGATTTGTAGTACAGCAGTGCCCTTCTCTCTGATGTTTCACTTTCTGCAGTTTTAGTTATCTGCAGTTAATATGGTCTGAAAACGTTCTTGGAAGGAATTTTTCAGAAAGAATTGGTATTTTTTTACAAGATAATTGATAACTTTTTACAAGGTATTGTCTAATTATTTTTTTAGATAGGATCTTGCTAAATTGCTCACTTGCTAAGTTTCCACTCTGCCTAACTTGTTCTATTTTATTATTGTTACTGTTGTTGCTTTCTTATTGTGTCTAATTTTTTTTTGAGACAGGATCTTGCTCTGTAGTTCAGGCTGTCCTTGAGCTCACTATGTAGCCCAGGCTGGCCTCAAACTCTTGGCAAGCCTCCTGCCTCAGTCTCCTGCATGCTGAGATTGCAGATGTGTGCTACCACACCTGGCTTATTGTGTCTAATTTATAAGTTGAACTATCATAAATATGTATGAACAGGAAAAAACATGTATGTAGTATTCAGTAGAATCTGTGATTTTAGGCATCTGAGAGACATCTTGGGACATATCTTCTGAGGGTAAGAGGTGTGTTCACTTTCCCTCATGATAACAAAAGACAAAGAGTTTATTTTGGCTCACGGTTTTTAACATATCAGTCCGTGGTTGACTGGTCCTGTAACTTTGGGCCCGTGGTGAGGCAGCACATCATGGAGGGATTGCATGGCAGAGCAAAACCATTCTTCTGATGGCCAGGAAGCGAAGGAGAAGGGAGAGGCTAGAGCCCTACTCTCCCCTCAGCTGCACATCCCGGGATAGGAAGACTTCCCATTAGGCCTCACCTCTTAAAGATTCTACCACCTCCCAACATGCCAAGACTTTATTTAGCACATGGGCCTTTCCGAGACATTCTAGATCCAAGCTACAGCAAGAGAAAACTGCTGTTATTTGTCAGCCAGCATTAGCTGGTGTCGGGGAACAAATGTGCTTATTACCTCTAGTCTGATGTACTTGTACCCAGCCTGAAACTTAAGGAGTTAAAAATAAATTGAGTAATACTCTACTAACTTAAGTAACTAGATAAGGGAGTAACACTGACATCCAGTACCTTGCATTCCATCGGTACCATCTTACCCAGACACTTTATTTTTCTTCATCATTGCAAAATGAACGGGCAGCTGCCTTTAAAACACTAACCTTTCCAGAAATTTTTTTGCCAGTCTTTCCTTTAGGGATTTGCCTGATATACCCCATGAGCATTTTCTGCCCCTCTCTCAGCAACAGGGCAGCTCTCAGGGTGGAACTTTCTCTGGGTTAGTCTCTGCTGCACGTGTGCTACTGGCAAATTCCCTTAACCTCCCTCCCTGTTGTATTCCTCCCCTTATCCCTTGTAGTTATGTTGGAGCAAAATCTTTTCTTGGGAAGAGAGTTTCAGACTCTTAACTAAAGCCTGGTGCTTTTGGGTGAGAGAGCAACCATCTCAGCCATTTTAAATAAAACTGGCCTATCCATGTTAAGTATTCACCTTTTCATTTCTGTAAAGCACCAGCTAAAATAAAATTTATGATTGCCCTAGCAAAAAGGACATTACATCACAAACTACAATGAAATATGAAATTGAAGACTTTTTCCATTCTCTTTAGAGTATGAAGCTGAGCTGCCTCACTTTCCAGAAGGATATATAATCAAACAAGAAGCTCCAGTTACTGTGAGTATTACCCAGGCCTCAACCTACTAAAAAGCTCTTACATGAGAAGACTGTGGATGGCTGGGGAAGGCTGGGTGGTGTCAGGAGTTAGGGAGGCGAGAGGGGGAAGGCACTGGAGCTGGAACTAGAAACCAGGGGCCACCTAACTTTACTATTAACAGTATTGCATAGCCTCTTTGAACCTTAATTTCTGCATTTGTTAAATGGGAAAGGTAATCCTTGACTGTCTCCATGGGGCGCAAATGAGATCTTGGATGAGAGAGCCCTTGGTTGGATCTAACAGCATATCTATGTGGGAGACATTTATGACCAGAACACACTTCTCTGCATGCTGAGGCAGGGCAGGTGAAGACTGCACTGAGAGAGGGTCAAGGACAGGGCAACCAGAAAGGGAATCCCTTGGAAATATACCTTGGGAAGAATAGGCACTTAATAGAGTTTAAAATCTCAAAAACATAGCCAGGCATGGTGGCATATGTCTGTAATCCTAGCACTTTAGGAGGCTGAGGCAGGACAATCACAAGTTCAGCCCAGTCTGGGCAATTTAGCTCTATCGCAAAAAATAAAAAATGAGCTGGGGATGTATTCAGTATAAAGGACTTGTGTTCAATCCACAGTACTGAAAAACAAAACAAAACAAATGCTGGAAGAACTTGAGCAGAATCACATCGAAGGACCCCAAATCTATGTCTCTAGACTTCCACTAACTTCTATCTGTACTCTGCCACTAACTTCAGTCTCTGCCTCTGACAGAGATGCGGGCTTTTTTTCTAAGAGTAGAAAAATTTATTGGAGAATAGGAATAGTGACAGGAGGGGTCCCAAATGGGTAGCCCCACCCCCCCTTTAAGAGTAGGAATGACAGAGATTCTTGTCTCTAAAGCTCTTTTTTGGTTTGTGATGGTTCCTTTTTCATAGTATCCTGTTTTGTTTTATTTTTTAATGGTAACAAAGTTTTATTAAAGATAGGAAAAGAAACAGACTCTGCAAATTTGGGCCAAGTAAAAGTAGGAAAAGGAGTACACCCTGCAGCGTGAGGGTGGACCACCATATAAGAGAGGACAGAGTGGCCAGTATCCTGTTCTTGCTGAATGGATACAAATCTATCTGAAATTTTTCTGTAGATACTAATTACATGTTTCTTCTCTGAATTATTTGTCCTTATTCCAAGGTCAGTTGCCCTGTTTATGTATCTTAATCTTTGTCTTTTATGCTATTGGTTTTCTTGACTTGTGCACACAGTTTTGATTATTTATTTAAAATTTAAAATGGGGACTTGGGTGGGTTTTTTCTGTATGGCTGGTATCTGAGGTTTCTCCAGAGAGACAGAACCGGTAGGAGATAAATACAGAGATAGATACATAGATAGATAGATAGATAGATAGATAGATAGATAGATAGATAGATAGACAGACAGACAGATAGATGAATGGAGGACAGGGGGCCTATTCGGGGGATTGGCTCACACATGGTTATGAAGGCTAAGTCCCATGATAGGGCCATCTGCAAGCTAAAGAACCAGGATAACCAGTAGGATAGCTTAATCCATGTCCAGAGTCCTCAGAAACAAGGATGCTGATGGCATAACTCTCAGACCAAGACCAAAGACCTAAGATGTGGCCTTGCACTTGAACTGATGCAAGTCTCAAGAGTCCAAAAGCTGTAGAACATGGAATTCCCAGGGCAGATGAAAAAGGGCATCGTCTGCAAAAGAGAATTTGCTTTCCATCCGCTTCTTGGTTCCATTTAGGCCCCCAGCCAACTGGGTGATGCCTGTCCACATTGAGGGCAAATCTTTTCCCTTTCAGTCTACCTACTCACCGGCTGATCTCCAAAATCACCCTCACAGATACACCTAGAAATGCCGACTCTTTATTTTGTTTTGGTTTTTTTGTTGTTGTTGTTGTTGTTTTGAGACAAGGTCTTGTTACGTAGTCCAGGCTAGCCTTAAATTCACTTTGTAGTCCAGGCTGGCCTGAAGCTCACAATTATCCTCCTGCTTCAGCCTTCCTAACTCTGGGATTATAGTTGTGTGCCAGCACACCCTGCTAGAAATGCTGCTTTACCAGTTATCTCTGCATGCATTAATCCAGTCCAGTTAACCTTCAAAATTAACCAACACAGCTGGTGTGCTTTTCTTCTGCTACTGTACATGTGGGTTTTTTTGGATGGGTCTCTTTTAAGAACAGAAAAACCCTGAGCAGGTGCTCATGGGGAGTGATGGTCTGTTGGAAGATTTTCTTCAGGATGAGCAGACAGAGTCAGTATTTGGGGGCTTAGTTGCTCTTCTTGTTGCTGAGACAAAATACCTGACACCCAAAGTTAAAAGGAGGAAAAGTTTATTTAGCTCATAGTTTGTAGAGGTTTCAGTCCCTAATTGGCTGGCTCCAAGGCAGGGTGGCATGGCAGAGGGGCATCACAGAGGAGAAACAGTTCATGGCAGGCAGAAGACAACAAAAGCAGCAAGCAACAAGCTAGTGACAACTAACAAGCCTTTTTCTGTCCCTTACATTGTATCCAGGCTACCTGCCTTGAGAGTGGGTAGCACTCATGCCCTTAATCCTAGCACTGCACCATGAATCAATCCCAGCATTGCACACTCTAGATCCAGCCACCCCTGAAAAGCCCCACCTGTAACTGCATGAGGCTTTGGGTGGGGGGATTTAGACATAAACCATAACAGGGGCTGAGCAGGAGGCCTCTAAGTCAGTGATCAGTGTTTTGGGTTTTTCTGTCGGGGCTGCCAGCATGGTACCCTACACAGTTCCACTTCCTCCCAGGCTGCCTGTTTCATTTGTTGACAGAAGCATGATTGGAGAGGAGTGGAGCTGGATATAAAAGGCTGGTGTGAAGGTAGCATCATGAGTACTGAGGGGCAGAGGGAATTTGGGCTGCAGGCCAGTGGAGCCCAGCCAGATCTTCACATAACCCTGCTGTGTGTCATTCCCTTTCTCTCTCTTGCCCTCTGTTATACCTGGCAACTCTAAGCACTGAGTTCTGGCGGGAAAATGCACTTGTGTCCTCCCAGGCCATTTCCGCCTGTGGCTACCACTTCCCCTCCTGATTATCAACACAGGCTTCATCCCTGCTTCTTTTGGGTTTGTTGGCCAATCTCTCATCTGCAGATGCCCCTCCTGTTTTTTCTACTAGGGGTTTATTCCTTGACTGTGATTTATAGATGTCTCTGGAGGGAAGGGAGACAAGGATATGTGTTCCGTGTGCCTCTTGGACCTAAAATCTGACATGAAATTTTATTCCCTTGTAAGGTTATACAAGAAAGTAATTATTTAAACTGTTTATATGGATTGACTCCCCTCCCTGTCCACTGCCAGATTTCACTATTGGAGGAACTGGTTTCCCATGACTTCGACACAGAGTACTATTTGCCAGATTCCCATTCCACCACCATCTCAAACACACCCTGTCCTCAAACTAAATCGGAAACAGTCAACCCAAAAACATGTAAGTAAGGAAGTGGGGCTTCATCTTTTATAATTTTGGGTTTATAACTTTGCAAAACCACAGAGTGGGGGTGGGCTCAGGCTTCAGGGAGACCACAGAAATTAGACAGTGTTCTTCTTTTAATTTTCCTAGCCTTTTAATTACTTAATTTATCTTACTGCATTCACTAGACTTTCAATACAATGTTTTTTTGGTTTTTTTCAGAAAAGTATCCTCAATTCCACTGATTGCTCTTTAAGGTTAAAATGCAATAGAGAGAGTAAGGATAAGCATACTCAGATTCTACATTAAATACAAAGGAGGGCAGGAAAGGTGTAAACAAATGAAAAAGTAGAAGAAAATACTATGTTCTCCTCCGCTGATGCAGATCCTACCCCCAGAGCCTTGGTTCCACTGGCCTTTCTAGTGCATGGTTGTCCTCCTGGTTTGTTCTGTCCCTTCTACTGGTGTGCTTTGGGCCTTGGCAACCACTACCACCATCCCTGTGGTCCTAAGGTGCTGTCCTTGATACTCCTGCCCCAGTTCCTCTCTAGCCTCAATTACTACCACACTCTGCTGTGTAAGTCCCTGTGTCCCTCTAGCTCCTTACTGTTACTGCCTCAGGGCTGTAACAAGCTGGTGGGCCTGGCCTTGTGGCAGACCTGGCCTAGCCTCACCAGAGCACAGAGGGTCATTTTACGTTTCTTTATTAATGTAGCCCAGCTCAGGGATCTGGAACAAAATGTCACATTTAAGGTCATGTTATTGAATGGACAGTATGTTTTTTGATTCAGCAACAAATGTCTCTCCCAGATGAACCTGGGCAGCTTGAGATCTGCAGTGGGAATTTGTTTTAGGTTCACCTAGAGAATATTTGGAAACATTCATCTTCCCAGTTCTGCTTCCTGGAATGGCCGGCCTGCTTCACCAAGCAAAACAAGAAAAGTGTTTTGAGGTTCGTTGTTTGGTGTGGTCTTTTACTTTAAAATTCTCAGTATTTCATTTTAATCAGATGGTTGCTCATTATCTCAGTACTATCAAGTGGTGGCTCTCAAAATGACCCCTTTGGGAGGGAAAACGGGTGTTTCGGCACTTATCCAAGTCCAAAGGTGACATCTGGCTGTGCACATACACGTACCACTATCTGTCTGTCTGGCCTCGGGCTCTGGAGAGCTCTTCTGTCCTTTGTGGTGTCCCTGCCTGCTCTTCTCCCGTGTAATTTGGCATCTTTCGGGTTTTTGGGCCTTGTATTCCTATTTATTGCACACAGTGATCCAGGCTCACCTTACTTCTTTTTTTTGGTGGGGGGCTACCGGGGATCGAACTCAGGACCTTGCACTTGTGAGGCAGGCGCCAGAACCACTGAGCTGAATCCCCTGCCACTTCACCTTACTTCTTACTTGGCTCTGTGTTGGTCTTCCCCTCTGGCCTCTGCCTGCTGCCCTTCATACCTGGTGTCCTGTATGTCACCAGCCTTGGGAGAGGCATGGCACGTACTGAGTGCTCAGTGGTGACTGGTCATTATCACACTGCAGCCAGTTATCTGTCCCAGCTGCCTTCTGAGCCTGCTGCACCTCCATGCAGACACACTTACATGCTGTCTCTCTTCTGTAGGTCACGGGATACTTTGGGTATATGTGTTCCCTGCAGTTTTGCTTTCTAGAATTTTGGATTATTACACACACACACACACACACACACAAATAACATTTTCAATTGACCTAGCAGTTGTCCTGTGCCAGGAATCTGTTTACATCCTTTATTGCAATTCACACTCAGAAGAGGCCTGTGAGGTTCCTTCTATTATCATTATCTGGATTTTGCAGATGAGAAAACAGAGGGAAACAGAGGTTTGAAATGTGATCAAGGAGAAATGTCAGGGCTAAGATTCAAATCCAAATTAAATGATTTAAAAATGACAGTTAAAAAGTTGGCATCAGGGCTGGGGATGTAGTTCAGTGGCAGAGAGCTTGCCTAGCAGGCACAAGGCCCTAGGTTCCATCCCCAGAACTGAAAAAAGAAAACAAATTCACAGTAATTATGGTGAAAGTGCAATTGATGTCAACATCCTGGTGATTCCAGATAACGGAATCACCCACCTAGTTGCCCTTCAGCCCAGGAAATGTGTCCTACCCTGTGTCCTGGTGGTACTTTCATATACTGAGGAGACAGTATTCTCGTGTTCAAGTAAATACTCAGTTTTTCTTTAGCAATACCCTGATGTACTGCCCCCTAACTGCCTCATCACCCCATATTATAATTCCCCCTAATTACTGCCACCTGAGGCACTCAGCATAACATTCCTTCTGACAGGCCTCACTGTATGTAAGTTGTGTCTTTATTGAGGCAGAGATTAATATTAGGCACTGGTCAGAGTTTGGATAGCTCAGGATGTTAGCCTTCTGTCACTACAACAAAATACCTGAGATAATAAACTTATAAAGAGAAAAGGTTTATTGGGCTCACGCTTTTGGAGATTCCAGTCCAAGACTAATTGGCCTACTGCTTTGGGCTTGTGGCATGGAAGCACATCATGGCAGGAGCTCAGGGCAGAACAAAACCACTCATCTCACAAAGCAGGGAGCAGCAAGAGAAAGGAATGGGCTTAGGTAACCCCAGTGAACTAAGGACCTCCCATCACACCTCTCAGTAGCACAGCCCTGGAGATCAAGCCTTCAGCTCACGGGCCTTCCGGGGACATTCAACATCCAAACTACAGCAGACATTTATGTAGGAAGAATTGGGAGTGCCCCTTTGGGGCACAACACACCATTTGACAATGTTGGAGCCACCTGATGAGGCAAAGAGTCTTCAGCTTGGCTCTCAAGGCCCTCTTCAGTCTTTCCCTCCCTCCTTCCCTTCCTTCTTTTCTTCATCCACAGCTCTCCTGTCCGGGCAGTACCCTCCAGCCGGAAAGAACTACTTTAAGTTCCTTATGCCAGCTTCATGGTCTCTGTGCATATGTTTCTTCCTTTTTTAGAAAAAAAAGTCCTTGAGCTCCTCTTCTCTGCATATTTAAATTCTGCCTGCTTTTCCAAACTCAGCTGCATGACAACTCTCTCAGGCTTCCAGTTCCATGTTAGGCCCAAATTAGAAGTAATTGATCCCAGTTCTCAGATTTCAGAGTATTCATCTGTTCTGCATTTTATGGTATGTTAAGACAGCCTTAATTAAGATATTCTTAACCACATATACTTAATTTTATACATGCTATCTCTCCCAGTGTTTTAAGTGCCTCGAGGACATATTCTCTGTCTGATTTATTTTTGTACCTCTTCTCAGTGCTTAGTATACTCTACCCAGTGCCTTCCACATGGTGAGTATACATTTGGCCCTCAATAAATGTTGGATAAATGAGTATATAGTCGGACATCAGCAAAGCGCCATTGTTCCTATGCCCTGGACCCAATCCTAGCTGGTCTTTCTGGAAGGCTATTCTAGTGGTCCCATCCTTGGAGGGACAGCCTGGAGGGGTGAAGGAGGAGGATGACATCTATCTACTTTACAAGTTTAATAAATGGAAGAGAGAAGTGGATGGCAAAATGTCACAGCCCAGTCCTCTTCATATATTAATTATACAACCAATTAGTAACTGGGGCCTTGGTTTATAGCATAGTGGTTAAAAGGAAGACCCTAGAGTCAAAGTTGGCTAATTTTGAAGGTCGCCTCCATCCCAGCTGGCTCCCCAGCCCAGGGCAAATTATTTCAGCTCCTAAACCACTGTCATTTACAAATATGTAAAATAAAGATGAAGATAGTGCCTGCTCATGGGATTATTAAGCACATCCAAAGTGCTGCAGGCAGACCCTGACACATAAAGAGATCTCTCCAAATGTTAACATGTTGTTTACCATTACAGTTCCTGTACCAGGAAACTGTAAAGCAGGGTGGGTTGCTCACCCTTGTTCTTTGACAACCGGAAGTCCTGATTCAGCCCTTGGTCCCAGCTACCACCCCCAAGCAGTACTTCATTAATCCTCTATAGAAGCATTTTTAGCCTCCGCAGCCAACCATTCCCTATGTGGCCTCTTTAGATCCCTTCTGGTCTTGAACAATTTCATTCCAGCTTGTCCACTCAGCAAAGCCAAAGCCCAGCATTCAGCCTGCTGCTCCTTGTTTAAAATGTAGTTAAGTCTCGTGCAGGGGTGTACGCCTATGATCCCACCTGCTAAGGAGGCGGAGGCATTTTAAGGACTTAATGAGACCCTGTGTCAAAATTTTTTAAAAAGTCAGGAGATTTTGCTCAGTGGTAGAGTACCCTTGGGTTTGAAACCAGTACTGCCACAAAAACCAAAATCAAAAACAGAGTTCAGCCATCATCTATGACTCTTGGGAGTGGGGGTGGGGACAGGGACCTTCACATCTCTAGACCAACAACGGGGCGGATGGGAGGGCTGTAAGGCATTCGTCGTATCGCTCTGCAAGAAATGTGTAATTCTGACATTCAGGCCTGGAAACTTCAAATCTAGGGAAACTCAGTCCCTCCTCTTTTTCCTGATTTGTTATTTTAAACCTGGCTTCCCCCTTTTAGCTCAGAAAGCACAATGATCAGATCCCAGTTTTTCATTAACATGAACAGGCATCCTGCTGAATCAGACTATTCAGTGAACAGAAAGCTGGTAAAATAAATGGCAGTGATTCCTGTCCTGACCATCACATCCAGGTAATGGCTCTTCTCTCATTTGTGCTGTGCTATCATGATAGTCATCAGAAATATCAAACTTAGAGAAGCTACCTCATTGATGCATTGCCTGTGTGCACTGGCACTGGTCAAAACACCTTCCATGCACCTTCTCATTTTACCCTTAGAATAACTTTCTAAACAGAATCCTCTTTTTTCATCCATCCCTTTCTACTGAGGAGGGACCTAGAGCATGGAAGCTGATTATGACCTTCCATCGCCCAGCTGGAGAGTGACGGAGGACATTGTCCAATGATCCTAGAGCCTGGCTTTCTTCCTTCCCAATAAATGGGAGGTCCTCTAAATAGCTCCTAGAAGTCCTGATTTTTCTTTTACATTTCTAGAGAACAGATTGCTACTTCCTTTTAATCATAGAATCTAAACAGTTTCTAGTTCTTGTTGATTATTCATTTTCTCACTTAGCTCCCTCTGACCACTTAATTCATGTCCACTCTTTATGACAACCCTCCCCTCCCCTGAGTGGTGATGAACAGATGTGAGGTGGGAGAGAAGATGGAGGGTCAGAGAGCAGAACCCTTAGCTTGGCTCTGCCACTATCACATGGCTGTGTCTCTCTGGCTTCAGTCTCTGCTGCTAAATGAGGGGGACCAGACCATCGTACAAGTCACACTCAGAAATTGTATCACTTTTTTTTATCTTGATATTGACCAAAGTATATTGAACAAAGGATGGGCTGTAATGATTAAGCAGTGGAGTGAGCACAACGGCATCATCTCTGTTCGCAAAGATGTAAAGAATATCCAAAAGCAGGTTGGGCTACTGAAGTTCTGTCCAATAAGCATTCATTAAGCCCTACTGTGTGCCGATCATGGGAGCCAGGCCCTGAGGACACAGAGAGGATGAGACACAGCCCTCTCCTCCAGAAAACCACAGAATAATAGTAGAGCCTTCTGTGGCAGGTGAAGGATAATGATAAACTAAAGTCATACTTATTTTTCTCCTCTCCGTTTGTCCCTTTTCACTCCTCTGAAACAAGAATGAATGAGCAGAAATGGCAAGAGTCAATCTGACACTGGGAATTTGTTTCTAGACCTTGGAGCAGCTATATTCTATTGTGCAGCCTTTCTTCTAATTCATTTAGCTATTACTTTTCTAATTTATATCTCTTTATAGGGCACAAAATCAGCTAAAAAGGCAGTAATTAAGATTTTGCATTGAAGGTTGCATGTCTAATGTTTGCCTATAAATAATTTTGTAACGAGAGGACTAGACACAGTTTCCAGTCCCCAGGCAGTGATTGTATGCTTTTAAAGAATCTGAGAAATTTCTGTTTGTATTAGAGATTAATGAGGCATCCTCGTGCCAAGTTATATGTTGTCATTGATATCCCGCAGATGAGCTGTGCGGAGAGTAAATGAAAACAGTCCAAACAGCAAATGCTGCTAGAATGGTGCTAGAATGGAGCTGCGAAGTTTAAGTATTATAATGATTGACCAGAGAAGACAGGAAATGGGGGTTCTTTATACCATAAACTCATACAAACTGAGAAACTTCAAAAGAAGTGTGGCCCAAGTGACCCGAACCTCAGTCTCCTCCACTGTAAAAGGGATAACAGAGGGCCAGGGATTTAGCTCAGTGGTGCGGATGCCTGCCCCGCAAGTGCAAGGTTCAGAGTTCGATCCCCGGTACCAAAATAAAAAGGGGATGACAGAGCTGTTGCCGGCATTGGGAGGAAGAAGAGAAGTATTTAAAAATGCTCACAGGTGTTAACAAATGTCGAGCTCAGTTTTTTAAATGCCACAAAAACACAAGGTGGGTGGCTCCACTGTTAACTTTGTTTGTTTCCTGATTTAGGATGTTAATTAAGTCTGATTCCTTACACATGCACGCGCGCACACACACACACGCACGCACGCACGCACACACACACCCCTATCACATAGTCTTCTCTGGGTTATTTCTGAAAGCTTAAAAATCGCATTATTGCTGTCTCTACATTTGTTGGATCCGAGTGGAACTCCGGTTGTCCAGATCTGCCCAACAGATTTGCATTTTCTCCATTCAGCTGTTCCACATATCCTGTCACTGGGAAGAGATGCTTCAGCTGACTGATAACAGGCCTCCAACCCAAATTACACAAGGTGGCATTCTTATCTGTCACCAGCAACCAAACTTGCATCCAAATGGCTCTTAAACAGTGGTATAATTCATTGTTTATTGGAGCCATTCAAATTATATTTTGAAATATCATTTATATTAGGCTGCTCAAGAATAATTGGTGATTTGTATTTTCCCCTTAAAATGCTGACTTCTAGTTGTTTATATTTGCTTCCTTATTTTCTGCTTTGTTCCACAGTGTAGCACCCTAAATGCCTGGAACTATAGGGACCCAGTAAATGTTTATTGAATGAAGGAGTGAGTATGGCTCCTCAAAGTCAGGACCTAGCTTGAAGACAGCAGGTTACGAGAGTGGTCAGTGGCCTTTTGGTCAGCTTGCCATGGCTATTACATGCAAGAGGTAGTTTCTTAACAGGACCTGTAGTGTCAGGATCTACGGCCTCTACAGGGAGGTAAAGGAATGGGATGCTGACTAGGTCTGTGGGTCCCCAAAAGCTAGAGCTTAGCAAGGTGCACACCCCCAGAAATGAAAGAGGCTTGTGGCCACTACAGAGCAGAGGGGTGAGCAAGAGGCTGGACTTTGGGAACAACATTTGCTAGCACGTCCAAAGCCCTTGCCTTGTGCCAGACATTGTTCTGAGCCCTTTGGCAACAGGAAATCATTCAGTCCTCCCGACAATCCTTGGAGCTGGGTACTGTTGCCACCGTCTTACAGATAACAGACCGTGCAGCACTGAGGATGTGGAATGAGGAAGTGGCAGATCCAAGACTCACACTGAGTGGTCTAACAGTTTGACCACTACACCATGTGGTCCGTTGGTCCAGAAGCAGAAGCCACATTCTGCTGTGAAAGATGGAGCTGCAAGTTGTGGAGAAGAGGCTAGCAAGAAGCTAGCAAGTCTTCATGTAGTTTGTCTCGTGAGCACTATGAGACTCCAGGGAGGACTAGGGAGAATAAAGCACAGAATGAGAGCAAGAAATGACAACTAGTTTCAGTGCCACAGAGCTCTTGGACAATTACACACATGCTTGGTGTGTGTTTTAGTCCATTTTCTGTTATTATCATGAAACACCCAACACTGGGTAACTTATAAAGAAAAGAGGTTTATTGGAGTCTGAAAATCCAAACACCATGATGCCAGTTCTAGCAAGAGACCACACAACTGCATCATATGGCAGATGGCATTCTGTGGAAGCATGTAAGAGTGGGAGAGATCACACAGCGAGACAGGAAAGCCAGAGAGAGAGGAAGGGCCAGTCTTGCTCTTCTTATAACAACCCCCTCATGAGAACTAACCAGGGTTCTATGAGAACTACATTAGTTCCTTCTAAACACCATCAATGATCTATTTTTTTCCCCATTAAGTTCCACTTCTTAAAGGTTCCATACCATCTCCCAATACCACTGGGCCAAGCTCCCAACACATGGACCCTTAGGGGACACACTCAAACCATAGCAGTATGTAATGTGGTGTGGGTGTGCATGCTGGTGTAGATATAGGTGTGTCTTCACATATGAGTGAGGCTGTACCTGGTCCAAAGGTTGAGAAGCCTGTCTCTGGAATCAGGCAGACTCTGCTTCCAGCCACAATCTACCCCCAATGCTCTATGATTATTTTGATGTTTATTTATTAATCATCCAATTATTTTATATATGCCATCTTAAACATTTTAAATTTAATAACAATCCTAATCTACTTGTTCATTAGATTTTTTTAATGCACAGAATAAAATTCAGCCCATTTAATAAGCAGATATGTCTTGTGTTAAATTTTGGAGGGAATTATAATTTGGGAGAATAAACCTTGAGGGTATAGTTCCCATGAATTTTCTCAGCCTTGGAATTAGATCAAGAATCTGTGCATTTCATGGTACGAATTTAGCGTGTAAAACAGGTACATTTAACCCTTTCCTAGGGTTGTTTCCTAGGTTATTTTCAATCATGTTTAAGAAGGTCATAGAGAAGATCTAGGTGACATCTCTATAGTATTCGAAGGACAATCTATAAATAAAGCCAATGAGCTTTTTAGTTTTAGTGAAATTAGGTGGGTGATAGTAGTTTTGTGTGGTGTTAAACATACTTTGTGAAAGATAAAGAATGGAAAATGGTTACTTTGTACAAGTAGCTGGTGGAAGTATATCTGTGGACCAGTGATACTGGACAGATATTTCCTGTGGGTGCTGATTAATGCAGCATATGTAGACTAAGCCAAAGGAAAAAAGTTTAGATAATGTAATCTAAATCTAATACCCAGGAAATGAAAAATGTAATCTAAATTGGAGAGAGATGAAAGTGTGGGGACCTTTGCTCTCTTATATAAATATATAATATATTTATATTTTTTCTTGTTTTGGGGTGTGTGTGTGTGTGTGTGTGCCTATGTGTGTATGTGTGCATGCTGAGGATTAAACCCAGGGCTAGGCAAGCACTCTACCATTGAGCTATACTCCCAGCCCCTCTCCTAGTACTTTGGTAATATTTGAAATGTTTCAAATAAGCATTAAATATTTTTGTAATTAAGAAAAAGTGGACGTTAAACTAGATAACATATTAAAGCCCATATATTTGACTGTGCTATCTTATCTTGCTTATTTTTTCTCTCCTTCCTGTTTACTGACACACTGAGCAAAGCACCTCACCCCCATCTTTTCACCATTCATTATCTCTTTACTGTGGCACTCCAGCACTGAAATCTCCTGCTGCACCTTTTTTCAAGTTTAATGACCAGTACTGCCAAGTTCACCAGCCTTTTCCAGGGACAAAAGGCAGCCAGTATGGCTGGAACGGAATGAGCAAAGGACAGGGGAGAGGAAGTTGGCAAGGTCAGTCAGCCATAGCCTAATCACAGAGGGGAGGAGAGAGTGTGGCTTTTGTTTTAAAAGCAGTAGGAAATCAATAGAGCAGTGATCTTCAACCCTAGTGGGACCAAGGCTCCCTCATCATAGTGTTGCATTGATCCTTTCTTACTATCCAGAAATGAAATGCTCAGATAATAAAAACCATTTCTCAGTTACCTGATTGCTACATGAAAATTTTGCAGTTTAAAATAACAGAGTTACTATTTTTCATGATTCTGTGGGCCTACTGGGTGCTGTTCTGTTGGTCCCCCCTGGGCTGGCTCGTGGCTGTGTTGGGCTGGTGACCAGGCTGGGCCAGAAGTGCCACACTGGCCTCACTCGTGCGTCTGGGGCCTTGATGCTGGCTGTGGCTGGAGCATGCATGTCCTTTCTCCCTCGCTCCTTTATAGCATGGTGATCTCAGGACAGCAACTCAAGAAGGCAAAGGCAGACGTGCAAAGCCTAAGCGCTGAACTCTGACTTTACCTTTACTGCGTTCTGCAAAGCAACTCACAAGCAGGTGAAAAGCAGACTCCAACTTTTCCTACCTGGCAGAAGTATCAAAGTCATTTGCAGAGGAGGTGTGATTGATTAGGGTCATTCTCATAATAATCTATCGCATCTACCTATACAATAACTTCAAAAAATACAGTGGTCATTTATCTTATAGCAAACTATAATATAAAGGAGAAATATAATAAAAATACTTTATAATATAAATAATGAGTACTTCCTTTTTTTGTTTGTTTGTCTTTGCAGTACTAGGAACTGAACCCAGGGACCTTTCTGTTTCTAGCTTTCTTTTTTTTTAAGTTTTGAGACAGGGTTCCACTAAGTCACTAAGTTGACCAGACTGGGCTCAAATTTGTGATGATACCCCTGCCTCAGCCTCCTAGAGTGCCCAGCTATATTTCCTTTTTAAAATGCTCCAGTAAAACAATCCTGGAAGATACAATGAAGTAGTCGCTTGCACTTATTTAGAGAATCACCATGTATACAACTGCTACAAAACCAGGCTGAGTAGTCACATGTACCTGCCTCTCAGATACCATAAGTGGAATTGTAAGTTGTCTTTGGTGGTAGGATTCTCTGAAATAGTGAAAAACTAATTGGTTCTGAATAAAACAAAGTATAACTATTTTTTACATACCTGTTGTTATTTTCCTTGGGAAAAGAACCAATGTGTATTTAAACCATGCAGAAAGACCTTGTGTTCCTATGTTAAACTGAATTAGATTCCAGGATCAGACAGTTACAAACAAGTTTCTTACTAATACCTATGGTATATTTGAAAATACTTAGGCTGCAGCACAGGTTTTCTTGTGTGGGGCAGTCCTGCCGCCACTGTGTGTAGAACAGCCCTAGTTTTGAAGTCGAAATTGGGCGAGAGGGCTGTGTTCCCCATGGAGGCTCTTGGAGAATCTGTTTCTTTGGCTTTTCCAGTTGCTCAGTGCCCGCTGTATTCCTGGGCTCATGGGCCTCTTCCATGTTCAGTCAGCAATAGCATCACTTCAGTGTCTCTTCTGTGGTCACATCTCCCCTCTGACACTGACCCTCCTACTTCACCTGGCAGTATCCTTGTGATAAGCTGGACCCACCTCCGTAATACAGATCGATCTCTTCATCTCAAGATCCAAAATTTAGTTGCAGCAAAATTTATTTTGCCATGGAAAGCAACATATTCCCAGGTTCAGGGAAGTGCTTTATCACTGAACTGCACCCCCAGCCCTTTAAAAAATCAAGACAGGGGCTCAGTAAGTTGCCCAGGCTGGCCTCGGACTTGTTTTGTTTTGTTTTCGGTACCAGGGATCGAACTCAGGACCTTGTGTTTGCAAGGCAGGCACGGGAACCACTGAGCTAAATCCCTGGCCCTGGCCTTGAATTTGTGATCCTACTGCCTTAGCAGTTTTTAAACTGTTGGCAGTTTGTAAGCCATGTAAGAAAACCTTATTATATTTAACAGTCATGCTTCTTTTCTTTTTTTAAACAAAAGTGCATTGATCACTTCACTCCCCAGATTTGGCTAGGAGTTGCTTTTATTTCTAAAAATCAAACTCACTGTCAAAGAACAAGATTTTAAAAAGAAAGTCAACAGGCTCTGCCCTGAGGGTGACCCCTTGGTTTTCTTATGAAATAAAGGGCAGTGGCTTTGTGACAGAATTTTCCTTCTCCTGCCTGAAGCTTTGTCCTCTTGCTTCAGGGGACAGAGGGATGGCTTTGTGCCAGACGGGTGAAGTGGCAATCTTCACTGACTGCCGAATACGAGGACATTCTCATTTAGCCATAAGTTGCATTTCAGTTATTATACATGGCATCAGCTAACTTTTTGATGCATAAAAAATACCTCAAGAGTTAGTGGCTTAAAATTACAACCATGTATTTATCTCACTGTTCTGCAAGCCAGCAATTTGGTCTGGACTCACCTAGGAGCTTCTTCTGGCCTCGGTGGGGTCCATTCATGTGTCTGTGGTCAGTCCCAGGGCAGGCTGGGAGTGTGCTGGTCTAGGTTGGCCTCAGCTGAGAGGACTCTTCTCCCTTCCCCTTGCTGTCTCATCGCTATCAGAGTAATCTTAGGTGGTTTGTATGGCAGCCGGTCGGGGTTATCAGGATTCAAGAGGACGCCCTCAAAGCCTCTTGAGCCCAAAGCTTGAAACTGGGATGGCGACACTTGTAAAGCTCAAGAAGGCATCTTAAGAGGATTAAATGAGCTAATGAGTAAAGGGGCTGGCCTTCGAGTCAGACTATCTGGGTTCAAGTTCTTAGTTTTCCATTTACTGGCAGGTGATTTGGGCAAGGTAGTTCCCTCCTCTGTGCCCCAGTCTCCTAATCTGTGAAATAGGAATATATAGCACCTGATAACATGTAGTTGTGAGGATGAATTAAGTAAAACTTACAGAGTTCTGGGCGCACAGAAGACACTTAATAGACATTAACTGTTGTTAACACTATTAAAGTTATAGTATGCTTAGAAAATAACAAATCTGTGAAAAGAGTGTTATTCCTTCATGGCCTCTTCCAGTTGATCAGTTGTCACACGAGTGAATGGTAGATGGCATCTCTGCTACCACTTCCTCAGTGCTGTAGGTGGCCGAGGGTGGACTCTCTCAGCATTCTAAAAATACCATAGATTGAGCATCACTAACCTGAAAATCTGCATTCCAGAATGCTCCAAAGTCCAAAACTTTCTGACCACCAGTGTGATGCCATAAAGTAGAAAATTTCACACTTGAAACTTTGTTTCATACACAAAATTATTAAAAGGATTGCATAAAATTACCTTCAAGCTATGTATGTAAGGTGTACAGGAAGCATAAGTAGATTTTATGTTTACACTTAGGTCCCATCCCCATTTGAGAGATATGTATTCCAAAATCTGAAACCTGAAGCACTATTAGTCTCTAGTATTTTGGATAAAGGATTCTTAACCTGTAGTCGCTTAAAAAAATGATATACATTAGTAAAAATCAAAATAGAAATGTTAGAAATAACAACAAACTCAGAACTTGAGAATGTAATGGCTAGGGAGTCAGCATCACAATTTGTGACAAAACAAAAATAACAGCAGTAAATGAAAGCTCTGCATGTATCACAAACTTGTCTAGAGAATTTGTGCCTAAAGAATGGAAGCCATTTCTATAAAAGAAGGAAAGCAAGATTCAGTGGAATTTTAAAAAAAGAACGTACTGTAAAATAAACAATTGACTCTCTTAGTTGTTTATACAACTGAATTTATCTTGCTACATTTTAGGAATAAGAAAACTCAAGTCATAAACTATTCCCTCATCCAACAGATGTTTGAAGTGCTAACCCTTTAGAATAATAAAGGGTTATCCAGCAGAGAAGTGAAATACACTTTCTAATTTCCAACTGTATGTCAGATGTCAAGCACTGTGGATTTTCCTATGTTGCCACACGAAAGATCAGTTAGATCATCTGAAACAGTACCCTGAAAACTGTAGCCCATGGAGCTGGCTGTGTGCTTTTGTACATGGTGGCTCACAGCTACGCCTGATCCTCTGCGCTGCAGTGACAGGGTTGACTGTGACCCAAACCCACAGCATTTAATATCTGGCTCTTTAAGAAAAAGTTTGCTGACCTGTTTAATGTTCTGGAACTATCCAGGTTTTTCTGGTCATGGCTGTTAAGCAAGAGGCAGAATGCCTAGAATTAGGGCCATTTTCATCTGATTTTAGGACTCAGTTGTACCTCCCTCTAGATGTCTGACCTTGGACCTTGCCAGCATTGTGACCTGGAAATCGAAGTCTTCTCAGCTTCAGCTTCTTCCTTGTAAAAGCAGAAATAATGATAGCAAGTGCTTCATATGAGGGAATTTATGAGAATTTAATAAGAGAATGCATTTAATGACCTCACTGAAGTGCCTGGCACAGCCATAATGAAATGCAATAATTAAAAAAAAGAGCAAAACTAAATTGAAGGAAAAATTTCTTAGGCCTGGATTGGGAGACTGAAAGCGGGGATGGTATTTAAGAAAGAGGTGGGCTGCAGTAAGTCTCCGGAATGTGGAGGTTTCACAGGTGCAGCGTCGAAGGCCAAGGGGCCTCGATCCTCTCTCCAACTCCTGCTCTCCCTGGGCACTAGGGAAGACTCCTTCCCCCGTGAGCCTCGGTTTTCTGATCTGTTTAATGAGGAGAGAGTGGTGATAGTACCCATCTCACCAGGGCTGATGGGAGGATTAAAGGAGATGGTTTATGTCAAGCAGAGTAAGTCCTGACCGTTGTTATTAAGACCTGTGTTTGAAGGAGGGAAGCAAAGAGCAGTAAGCAGAAAGCAAGAGGAAGGAGAGATAGGTCCAGGTTAAGAGAGAAAAGTTCAGTTTCAGGCAGACCCACTGACATGGATCTGTGCAGGCATCTTAGAGCCTCTGCTAGAAGCCTCCTTTTACCCAGGTCTCCACACCTTTCCCAAGCAGAAGGGAAATGCTACAGACCCCTTTCTCGGTCTGTTGGGTGCAGGACTGGGCAGCTAGGTTTACAAATAATTTTGATCCTGAAAGGGAGTTTTGTGGGAGAGGTTTTTCCTTCTCCTTACTGAATCTGTGTAGACGTTGCCCTTCCTGATCTTCCTATTATAGTTATAGCTCCTTTCCCTGGCTAGAGTCTACATGAGTTGGAAAGGAAAAAGGTTTCAAGGCAGGAAATCAGCTGTGCAGTTGTTGATGCCGTTTAGTCCACAGGTTGGTTAAAAGGCCACACCACCATCCCTGCTCTCCCACGAACTGGCTTGTGTTCCACTGGAACAAATTAAGTGAGACATGTAAATATCATTATGAAGATTAAACATTACAATTGGGTTGATGTTCTTAAGTGATCCCTTGACATCCAGCCATGCTTTTCGATTAGCTTAATTAGAACAGAAGAGATCAGAACTTAATTAGAACTTAATTGAACTGCTGTATTAACAGAGCTGGCTTAATGGGTGGGCTGAAAAGTTCACTTGGAAATTCTGATGCATCTCTGAAAATATTTTGAGCACTCGGAGTAAGGATAATGATTTTTACCATTGTCAATTTTTGATAAAGGGTTTATTTTTATATCAGCAGCAAAAATTAGTGCAAACTCAAATGAGTTTGCTGCAGTCGAAGAGTATTCAGCATGCAGAGGTAAGAGGCCTGTATTTGGTGGAGTTAACACTTTGAGGGCAGATCATGTAAGTGATAGAAAACGCCATTGAAACTGAATTACACAGCAAAGGAATTTCTTTTACAGTGTAGTCAAGAGGCCATGGGGAGATCTGGCACAGCTTGATCTGGGGACCCAGATGATAGCATCATGGTGTGGTTCTCTCTCTCTTGGTTGTGCTTCCTTTGGGTTTGCTCCACCCTCAAATGCTTCCTTTGGCTTCCTCCGCCCAGTTCATGGTGGCACCAGTCTGTGTCCCATAGGTGCCTCAAGAGGAGCAGAGAGAGAAACTCTCCCAGGGTTTCTCTGTAACTGGTTAACTCAGGTCAGTTACTACTTGCTTTGGTTTTTTTGTTTGTTTATTTGGTTTTTGTTTGTTTGTTTTGAGATAGAGACTCACTATGTAATACAGGCTGGCCTTGAACTCATTATGTAGCCCAGGCTGGCCTTGAACTCGAGTGATTCTCTTGCCTCAGCCTCCTGAATGCTAGGATTACAGGTATGCACCACCACACTTGATTACTACCTGCCTTCGAATAAGTCCTTGGAATGAGGAGAATTTAGGGGGCTGTTAGGCAAGGCAAGGAGCCCCATCAAGAGCACACAGCTTCAGTGATAAAGAAGACTGAACCCCCTCAAGGAGTTCAGGATACTATTACCAAAAGAGGATGCAAGGGACACACTGCAGCTATTATAATGTAACTTGCAGAAAACTAGTTTCAATAACAAAAGGAGACTTACTGGTTCAAAAAAGTAGAAGGTGCTAATGCAGAAAGGGATGGCTTCAGGACTGATTTGATTCAAGGGGTCAGCAATATAACTGAGGCCTTTGTTCTCTTCTGCCTCTCTGCTTGGCCTCTTGTGGACTCAGCATTGTCCTTAGGCTGCCTTCCTTCCGAGTGGAAAAGCAGCTACAACCATAGGTTTAAGTTTTACATCCACCTTCCACATCAATTAGGAGGAGAGAATGAACAAGCTCTCTGAGAACAGCCAAGGACATTATTCCCCAGACGTCCCAACACATCTCCAGTCACACGCTGTCACCCTGACATGGGTCAGGTGCCCATTCCTGACTCACTGGATCCCTTTGTCCAGGGTAAATATGGACCAGTTTGGTTTGGGACGAAATGAAGATGAGGCAGGATTGATTATCTGACTGCCTTATAGGGAACACTGCTGAAGCCAGATTAGGTCTAACTGTCTGCACCCATGGCAGCTGCCACCCAGCTCAAGGGTCAGGGCAGAGGTTGCTGGACATTGAAGTAACCACACTGGGGCCACATCGTACTTACTTCCTCACCTCTGGTGTTTAGCCCAGGGCCTGGCACATAGTAAGTGTTTGGCAAATGTTTGCTGAGTAGGATCAAACTGGAATACTGCACCTTGCTTAATTTGGAAAGAAATAAGAAATTTTATCCCTGAGTAAAATGATGGATGAAAATTACACCTCAGCTTCAAATATGGATCAAAATGTGGAGTCTGAGTAGAGGAACTAAGATCACTTCATTTCCCATCCTATCTTGTCTCATGCAAATTCCCCTCTCAGCTTTTGGTAGTACTCAAATTTTGTTACTATGAAGACTACTGTAAACCAACAGTCCCTAAACTTTGTGGCCCCAGGAACCAGTTTATGGTTAAGACAATTTTTCTTAGGGTAGGGAGTCAAGATGATTCACGGGAGCCACAACCTAGAGGTCTCACATGCGCAGTTCACAGTAGGGTTCATGCCCTTATGAGACTCTGATGCCGCTGCTGACCTGACAGGAGGCAGCACTCGGGCGGTAATATTAGCAAGTTAGCTAATATTAGCTAAGGTAATAGATTAGGTAATATTAGCTAAGTTAGCTTCCCATTAGCAATGAAGAGCTGCTGTAAATACAGATGGACCTTCGCCAGCTCTCACATAACTCAGAAACTATTTCCAACTCCTAAGTCCTTTACTGATGTCATGACACTGAAATTTGCTACCAGAATAACTCAGTAAAATAAATCCCCTTTTCTGTAAACCTTCCTTGGCCATTTCATAACCATTTATTATAGTTGTTTTCTCTCTTTCAATCAAGTGCTTTAATATCTTTTTAAAAGTACAAGGGCGGGCCAGGGATTTAGCTCAGTGGCACCGAGGCTGCCTCTCAAGCGCAAGGTCCTGAGTTCGATCCCCAGTACCAAAAAAGAAAAAAAACCAAGGTACACAGGTTCTGGTCAGTGAAGGAGGCAACTGATTGTTAACCTCGACCAATAGAAAAAATTAGAAATACTACCAGTCATTGTTTGAAAAACATTTTCTAAAGGGCGAGGGAAGATCTGGCAGGAAAGGTGTGGTAGAATTATTTTGGCACTATTCCTTTTCATCAAGAACACTTAGAAATGATCACGCGGCTTGGGCTGGAAGTCTTTGTGTCGGTATTTTGTTATAAGTGCAAATTTTGAATTTCTTTTGAGAAGTATTATTTTTCTCTAATGCAGATTGAATACCTGTTGGAAGTCTGATGTGATAAGTATTTTGACATCTGGTTTTAATCCAATGTTATCTTATTTCAGGGATCCTAATTATAGATCGGTCTTGTCGTGTCTGGGAATTCCTGGTATCTCGAAGTTTATTATGGAGGACCTGTGTGGGAAGGGAAGCTATGATGTTCTACATGCATGCCATGCCTATAGCCTGTAATTGCTGTGCTTTGTCCCTGCTTTATCTATGTCCTCATCCCTCTAGCCATAAGTAACTGAGCTTGGTATAAGTGGCTGGCGAGCAACTCTAAAATGGTCTGGCCCAACGTCTCTGCCCAACAGGAGTGCTCTGTCCTGGATAGCAACCTACATGGCCAATCAGCTGCCTCCTTCTGGGAACTGGGATGTCAGATGACAGAAGGAACCGGCAAACTGCACTTGGTAGAAGGGGAAAGACATCCAGGGACAAAGAGAAAGCTTTAAAAATGACAAGTTAGCAGATCCCTTGAGAGTGGAGAGGAAAAAGAACCAACTAGGAAATAACAGCAGGAAAAAAAGCTGCAAGCAGAGAAAGAAGCCGCAGCCAAGGAGCCCAGTGGCACGTAGAACCAGAACCAGAAGTGTTGTCGGATGGCCGAAGCCTCTCCTGGGCCCTAAATGGCCATGAGCAGTGGTCCAGCCATGCCAGAGAGCTGACTCTGACACCAGGCACAAGATTATGTTCCTCATCACCCTTTCTGCCCTCACAGTAACCTTCTGTGATAGAATACATAATGGTTCAAAAATATTTGGGACCTCTTTCTATGGAAGGCTTGACCACATGACTGCTTTGGTCAGTGAAACCAGAAGACATGACATATGCTGTTCACTGTTACTTGTTTCCATGGTAACTAACATATTTCAGATGGTGGCCGCTCTGTCTGCCTGAGTTGCCAGACTGCAGGCAACACAGAAGAGGCAGCCATCATGGATCAGGATGGTCATGCAACCTGGGTGAGAAATAAACCACTGATGATGTTAGCCACTGAGATTGGGAGGTCAGGTGCCATCCCAGAAAAATCTAGCCCAATCTGATCTAAAATTCCCAGTAACCAAGGTGTCACAGTCTAAATTCTTTGTCCCCTAGTCACTAATGTGATGATATTGGGATGTGTGACCTTTGGAAAGTCATTAGATCATGAGTTTTCATGAATGGGTTTTGTGATCTTATAAAAGGCCCAGGGGCCGGGCCGGGGATTTAGCTCTGTTTTCACCGCCTGCTGCACAAGCACAAGGACCCGAGTTCCATCCCTGGTACCAAAAAAAAAAAAAAAAGGTCCAGGGGAGCCTGTTTGACCCATGCTCCATCTGAGGGCACAACTAGAAGCTACCATCTTTGAGGAATGGGCACTCTGTAGGCACCAAATATGCCAGCACCTTGATCTTGAACTTGTGAGGAATAAATGTTTGGACCAGTCTATGGTATTCTTGTTATAACAACCTGAATGGAGTATGACACAAGGTAACCCGAACAGATGTCTATTCCTGGCAAGCCTAAAAAGTCTCCACCAACACAATACCATAGCCAGCCATGCTTCAATCCATTCAGCTCACAGCATGAACTTTTGATATTTGGGGGTAGAATTGTTCTGCTTTCAAATTGTTTCTCTTCCCAGTCTTTAGCTATTCAGTCTATCTCTTATGTGTTTATCCAACATAAAAATCGGTACAAAATACTGTCTGGATTGAGCCATAGTACTAATTGCTGCCTTTTGTCTCTGAAGTTTCAGTCTTTTATGATATGTCCCCTTCTATTTTATTGTAGATTTTTCTCAAACATAGAGGAGAACTGAAAGAATTTCAGGGCGAATGCCCACATATCTATCGCCCAGACTTCATAATTATCCTTTTGCTTTATTTACACCATATCTGTCCATTCTGTCAACCCATTCTTCCATCCATCTTGGGTTTTTTGGATGCATTTCAAAGTAAGTTGTAGACTTATGATGACATAATGTCCTGTGCTTTAACATTTAGGTTTTTTCTTCATTAAACTTTAGATTTTTAAAAAAATATTTTAAAATCTTATTTGAGGTCACTCTGTTTCCTCTCCTTGCCCAAACTTGCACATTTTAACAATCAAGGATTCAGTGTATTTGTCCATGTTACAAAAACCCCGGGTGCCCACACTTTCGTAATCTTGCTCTTGAGTTTTTTCCTCTATTTACTTCCTCTCTTATCTCTTCACTCAGCACAACTTTCATTTGCTTTCCCTTTTCTCTTGCAGCTCCCTAGCAGATAATTTTTAAACTAAACAACAGCTGAACAATACCCCCACTGTTCTGCACGTCTGGGTATGCATGGCACGTCCACGCTTGTCCAGAAGAGAAGGAAACACAATTTCTTCCTTTTTATTTCTTTGCATCCAAAGTGATTAAATCTGTCTGCATGACCTTCATACATCAGACCATTTGGCTATTTTTAAAGTCTATTTAATAGAGAGTATGCCAGGCTGCATTCCCTTTGTAGAAGAAATCTTTACCACTAAACGGTGTGGTAAATGCCAAGGGAACAATTCATCTTTTGTGAGACAAGAGAGACTCTGGCATCCTACAATTGCTGGATTGTTTAAATTATTATACAGTAAGTCATGATAGTTACATATTTGCATTGTTGTACAAGTATTTTCTTAATTTGATTAAAGATAACTTTTTGAAAGGAGTCCTGCTTTTGCAAAGCAGGCCTCAGTTACATGATCTAGTACATTTCATTTTATTACTCTAACCAGTTTTTTCATAAAAGGCTATCAGCATTGAGAAAAAGAGACTGCAAATAATCTCCAGCAACTCAGGCACTACTGTGTTTTATTTAGGAGCAACCATAACAAAATTTTTGGTTAAAAAAGGAAAAAACCTTAAGGAGCATTTTCCTTTTTGATGAGCATCAATTTCACAGCAGTCTTTTCAACCTTTTCCAGGAGTATAAAGCTGAATTGGCTATTTCTAAGTAAAGGGGAAGAAACGAAACAAATTTCATAATAAGGTATTATAGGAAGAAAGTGAAGAGAATTGTCAGGATTATACTAGCTATTCCTACCTTTTAATGTCCACGTCCTTGTACATGAGTTCTTTTTTTTTTTGCTTTGATGCCTAAAGTTGAATAGTGAACTCATTCACTTACTCAGTACTCATTCATCACCTGTCCCATACAAAGCACTTGGTTAAATGTTGGGAATAGAAAGGAGAAAAAAGATGCATGCTGTGTCCTCACAGAGTTTGTAGTTTGGTAGGGGAGATGGCACATGGGCCTGTAGTTCTTTTATAGCCTGAGGTGCTGTGATGAGAGTGGAGAGAGAACTAGGGGAGTCTTCTCTAAAAGGAGGACATAAGAATGGTCAGATAGTTTTCCTGGGAGCATCTTTGAGTGCACAGGAGTGAGCTCATTGGAGAAGAGAGGAAGTGGTTGAAACTTTCTCTGTTATAAACACTAAACAACCCAGCACCAATTTGCTTTTAAAAAGGGAATATATTGGCTAACTATCCAAGAGGCCTAGGGAATGTGGACTTCCATAGCTCGACCCAGGGTCTAGTACAGTGTCCTCAGGAGCCTGCCACCATGGAGTGCCCAGCAGCATTTCCCTTCTTCCTTCCCAGTAGAAACCAACATGTGCTCACTCACATTGAGCTGCCTTATCCCTCAGGAGTGGCGGGGCTTAATGATTATATCTGTAGCCATCATATTTGCAAATAAGGTCACATTCTGAGGTAAAGGGGCCTAGGACTTTATATGTGAGTTTTGAGGGGACACAATTCAATCCATAACACCCTACCTTTCTCTCCCCTTCCCTCTGAGCTCCTGCTGATTCTGCCCACTGGCTGAACCCAACCAGAGGGTAAGGGAACCTGCTGATGTGAACCCTAAAATCAGCCTCCTGAGGCACAGAGCCAGGGTAGAGGAGGTGGACCTGTGGGGATAGAGAATTTCCAGATCCCTTTGTTCTGCCTTCATTCTTGTGAAAGATTCCTCCGTGTAGCAAACAACACCTCTCAACTGACTTGGTTCTTAGCCCCCACTGTCTTGATGAAGAGACAGGGACCCTGTCTCCCAGTTTTCATAACGGTTTTCTAGAAGGAGTTGATCAGTTCTGTTTGGATTACAGGAAGAGATTTGAGATGGAAAGAGAAGACAGGATACCTGGTCTTCTGTACCATTGCCATTTTCAGCCTACCTCCCCCATTACTCTGGGACTTGTTCTCCCTATGGCTTTCTAGCTGTCTGTCATCTAGAGACTGCATTCAGTTCCATAGAATGAAAATTTAAGAGCAGTGGAAGTAGACCAGATGCAGTTTATTTTTCCTTACAGATCAAGACAACCAGAGAAGGGCAGGCCTTAGCTAGCACAGTGGCTTAAGGAAGTCAGCAAAGGCTCTGGCTCCTTCTACCCATTTCCCCATCCTTACCATGTGGCTTTTGGCCTTTGGCTGAATGGTGCTGTTCCACTCCCAGCCCCACATTCAGTTCCAGACTGGAAGAATTAGAAAGAGACTTCAAAGAATTAGAAGCAACTGAGATCAAGAAAGCAAAATTTTCTCAGAAATCTCTAGGATCCATCCACGTTTATCTCATAAAACAGAACTTGCTACCTGGAAGCCTGAGAAATATAGATTTTTGGCTGATTAATTGTCACTTAGAAGAATGAGGTTTCTCTAATACGGATGAAGTGGAGAAGGGATATTAGGTGAACAGCTGGCAGGGTCAGCAGCATGGCCATGGTACCATGAACTTGGCTTCTATCTTTGGGGGTTTTTTAATGTAGCTTTTATTGGGGGGGGGCTTCCACCTTGGAAGGTGGCATCCAGACCTGCAGAACTGTCACTCTAAGGATGTGAGTGAACTGGGGAAAGCAATAAACACTGCTGCACCCATGTGCCACATGAAGATATTGCAGTCAGTGCCCCAGTGGCCAACCAAACATGCAACAATGGTCCCATAAGATTATACTGTCTAGTGATGTAATAAGTGTATTAGTTTGTGTCAGTAGTGACTATGATGTTGCCCCAATGAGAGAAATCACTTAATGATACATTTCTCAGAACTTACCACACGTATCCCAGTAGGACTCACACGTGATAGTACTCAGAAAAGAGTCATAGTCTAGATTTAAATAACAAAATCCTTCCAGACAACTGTAGTATAAACCCTTGCTATTGTGCACTTTTATTAGTCCCAACTGTTAGAAAGTATGCTTATCCAAAGTTGACTGGAGAAATCTCTTCAGAAATCCTTATGTTGCCTGCGTTACTCCTCATTGATATGTTTATAAATGTCATAATAGATTGATGCATATTTCATCCATGTTTAATAATTAGCCTTTTTTCCTTTGTCCTACTCAGATATGTGGGTGAAGTAAAAATATAATGTAATTATCTCTTCTCTCTATAGAGGAAAAGAACCAAATTCATTGCCTGTGATTTTCTGACCGAGTGGTTGTACAAGTAAGTTGTTCATGTCTTTCGGTATTCAGTGGCCCCCAGGAGTCCACTGTGTGAATTTACAAGGAGAATAGCAACTGACTTGAATTCTTGCTTATTGTTTTCTTGTCAATCAAACATCGTGACCAGCCAAAATCCAAAGAGGTTAAGGGAGCCGTTCACAGAATTCTTCTCCATCCCGTGTGTGGAAGAATGGCTAAAGCACCAGTAAGTTTGAATCATTTATCCTAATCTTTTTTGTGTGTGTGTGTGGGTACCAGGGATCAAACTCGAGACCTTGAGCCTTCGAGGTAGGCAGCAGAACCACTGAGATAAATTCCCGGCCCTAATTTATCCTAATCTTAAAATTGTGTTAATGATGGATTTCTCTAATCTAAGAGGACTAATTCATGTTGTCCACCTACGACTCAGGATCAGGTATATTTGTAGATCTTGTCTCTGGTTATTTTTAGCACCGGCTAAGCATATCCTATCTTTGCTGTGATTTCATTCCAGAAACACTTGAGAGATAAAATTGAAAACAAATTCTTTTCCTAAACAATTTATCTTTGTACTTTCCTTTGTTCATATCTGTCTCTCTGTTTCTGTGTTTCTCGTGTTTCTCTGTCTCTCTCTCTCTTTCTCTCTCTCTCTCTTTCTCTTTCTCTCCTTTTGGGACAGGGTGTCCCTGTATTGCTCAGGCTCCTGCCTCAGTCTCCCTTTCTCTCTCAACATCCTTATGCCTCAGGAAATATTACAAGTCTTTTCTAACCATTAATTTCTGTCAACTCTCCATTTACAATATTACGACAAAATGTTAAAACTCTCTTTGACCATTCTATTCTAGATCTCTTCCCTTCACAGAGCTCTTAAAATTATTTATTTAACCATGTAAAATTAGTTTACAGTATGTAAAATTAGTAGTATATTTGATGTGCACTGTTTTCATCAGTGATGTAGCAGTGACAATGATGATGATAGTAGCTATCATTTATTGAGCACCTATATCACTGTTCTTAACATTTAATACCAATGAATTAATTTGCTCGTCATAACAATGCTATATTTCCAGCTCTAGTTTGCAGACGAGGAAATTTCTGTATTATTCTGTAACTTTCTCTTATTTCACTCAAACATACACTTTTGTGATCTAGCCATGTTGATTCAGTTATATCTAATTTATGCCCTTTGATGGCTTTATATATTTTATTTTTAGATTGCATAATTTATTCTTTCATACCAGAAATATTTATTGGATACTCCCCCATGTCAAGCATCACTCAGGTGATGGTAACAGAGAGGTGAACAAAACAGCATAGACTCCCAGCCTTCGTGGAATTTATATTCTAATGAGTAAGACAGACAATAAGCAAATACTTAGTATTGTGAGAAATACAGCAGAGAGAAATGTGTGACATATTAGGGGTTGGATTTTATAGAGGATGATCATGAAAAATCTCACCCAGGGATGACATTCAAGCAATATCCTACTACTATTTTAAACCATAAGTAGAAGAAAAGAGAGCTCAATTTACAGAAAAATAATATATTTTTTTTCTTTTGCTTTAAAAATGTGTCTATGGCACCCCTTTACAAGAACAATGTCAGGAAACTAAGGCACAAGGAAATCAAGTGAGGCTTGTCACATTCTAAACAGAGTGGAAGACCTTAAATTAGACTCTTAACCCTAAATATTACATCTTTTGTTTAAATTTGCCCTCCTTAAGAATGTCAAGTTGAGTAAACTCTTGGCTGACTTTCTCAACTTTGAAAATTAAAAAAAAAAAGAAACTAGATCTAAATAAGTCTTTGTCTTTTATTTAGCTCCTAAACCCTGTGCCTAATTATGTCCACTATAAAGTAGGAACCCCATATTTCATTGCTCTGCATGTATTTTTTCAAAGACAAGGCAGTTTTCAGTACCATTCTCCAAGTTGCTGCTTTGCCTTGAAAATGAGCCATTTTCTCACTTGTACTAATCAGTGAAAAAGAATCTTGAAAATAAGAGCTCTTACGCAGGAGTCCCCTCAAATCCTGTCATTCATTGTCAAGCACCTGAATTCAGCATGACTGTGGAGATCCACAGCAGCTCTTGTGCGCTGTGAAGGAGACGAGGTGGTGTTTGTGCTGGACTCCACAGAAACAGAAACGGGGCTCTTGCTTTAACTGGCATTTGCATTTGTACTTCTGTTACCTTTCAAAGAGATGCCTAGAAGCATGATAAAAATTAAAATGATACTCCTTTAATTCATTTGATGCAGTAAGTATCTGTCGAGCACTATAACACAGAGAGCTTGATATGGTGGGAAAACAGAGATGAATAAATTATAGCTCCAGCCCTGGGGCTAAGAGAGATGTGTTTACACAGTTTCTGTAACAAGTGTAATTCGGATATTAACAAAGAACTAAAGGGAAGTGGGGAGGCCGGAGACCTTACCTGCCCTCCCCAGTGGGCGTGGAGCCAGCCCAGCTGAGGCAGCAGCCAAGCTGCTTGGTGCCTAGATTTGGTCTGTGAGGCCAAAACCTGAGTTCTGTATTGTTTTCAAGGATACTCTTAAGCAGCAAGAGAGAAGCGAATAGGCACTAAAGTTCTCAGGAGAAGGAGGGGAGGAGCTGGGAAACAGTGTCTAATTTAGGCTTTCTCAGGCTTGGTGTGATTGCCATGAAGGACTGGTCCACTCTTTGTTGGGGAAGGGTGGCCTATCCTCCTATCCTCCGTACTGTAGATTCACCAGCATTCCTCACCTCTCCCCACTAGATGCCAATAGCACTCTTCTATGTTGTGACAACCAAGAATGTGTGCAGACACTGCACATGTCCCCAAAGGTCGGAAGTGGAAAATTGCCCCTGGTTGAGAAGGTCTGATCTAACACAGTGGTTTTCTGCCCTTTAATACACTCAATCTACCAAACATCAGGGCTTAGCAACCAGAACACTGTAGAGTGTCAGGCATTTCCCCTTGTGACTGGTGGCTGAGTAGGAGCTGCAGTTTACTGCTACTGCCCAGTGTAGCAGGAAAATATATTGCACTATCACTAAACCTTGGGAAAAAAATCAAAATTCAAGGTATGGTTTATACTGAATGTGTATTGCTTTCACACTATCATAAAGTCAAGAATTATAAGTCAAACCATCATTAGTCAAGGGTCTCTGTAAGTGGTAAGCAGCAGTTATTGTCAGCCATTGTTGATTTAAGAAGGGAAATATAACAGAGTAGGGCATCCCAGGCCAAAGGCCCAAAAGTGGACAAAGGCAAGACATGGTCCAGGCACATGCTTCAGCCAGTATAGTTGGCTCCTAGAGTATAGAGGTGAAGCTGGAAGTTAGAGAGTGGATTATGGTTTTCAGTAAAAGAATGAAGTTTGAGCATTATTCCATAAGTAAGAGAGAACATTCAAAGGTTTTCCAGAAGTATAATAGGATCAGAGTGTTTGGGCCAGACAATTCCTGAGACAGAGCAGAGGATATGAGAGGTTTGGGATAGCCTAGAATTGGTTCTAAGGGTATGGTTACAGCTCCAAGGTATTGACTAGGATGATGGGAGTGTAAAAAAGGGGGTCATGGAAAGGATAGAATGGATGGATAACGAGGGATAAGTTTAGGGGCAGAGAAGGAGTGTATGAGCTGTAATGGAGGCTAAGAGACCTAACCAGAAAACCAGGTTCAAGGGTAAAGATGATGATCCTTGTCTGGGGCACATTGATGTTGATGTGCCTATAAGATATCTATCCTGGAAACACTGGCCTGAAGCTGGAACTGAGATATGGAAGGAAACATTTGGGAATTAAGAACCCCATGTCAAATGTAGGGATAAAGCTGAGATGGACAAAGACTGAATTCTGGGGCATCCCAGAGTTGGTTCCAGAAGTTCATGACTCTAAATTGGCAGTGGTGACCATGCTTGTTTTGAAGTTGTGTTTGCAAAGGAAGCCATTGTTTCAACTTAGAGCGTATGTTAATTTGAAATGACTTTAAAAAAATCATTGTATTAGTTTTGTGTTGCTGCTGTAACAAATCACCATAAGCTTGGCACTTTTAAAGCAACACCAATTTATTATTGTGCAGTTCTTTTTTTTTTTTTTTTTTGTACCAGGGATCCAACTTAGGACCTTACACTTACAAGGCAAGCACAGTGCCACTGAGTCAAATTCCTGGCCCAGTTGTGCAGTTCTTGAGGTCACAACCTAACATGAGTCTCATCAGACTAAACTCAATGTGTTGGTAGAACTGCTTTTTTTTTTTTAGGGGGCTCTCAGGGAAAATCTGCTTCCTTGTTTTTCTAGCTTCTAGAAACTGCCTGCATCCCTTGGCTCATTGGCCCTGACTCCATATTCCAAGCCAGTAAGGTTGCATCCTCTGATCATCTTCTTTAGAAACATCTCCCTTAAGCCTCCATGTTTTACTTGCAAGGACTCATATGATTACCTTAACTCACCCACGTATCTCAAGCTCCTTAACTTAACCACACATGCAGAATCTGTTTTGCTATTGTCAGGTCACATATTTACAGATTCTGGGAATTATCATGTGTGCATTTTGGGGATCTTTATCTGCCTGTGAGGAAGAGTCATGGAAAATACCAGGGAAACTAAAGTTTGCTTCCTCCTCAGGATCACCTACATTTTAGTGAGGATAACTTCCATTTTAAAATAGTATTACAGGTTTTGTAAAAATGACATATGATCAGTGAAAACAGTAAGACAAAACAGAAAAGTCAAAAGAAAATGGCACAAAATCACCTAGAGGCCTCCCTTCCAGATATAACCATGTTGATATTTTCGTCTTCTTTTTACACATTTCGCTGTGCACCTCTATACACACGTGGATATAAGATCTGCATTCATTCCTGTGAGACCTGAGCAGAAAGTGAGAGGAAATCTAAGGTGGGGGTAAGAAGAGTCGAGAAAGTCTGCTGTGGGCTCTGCCAAGCTGGTGGTTTGTGTACGTTCCCGCGGGTGTGGCAGCATCTGGCAGAGGGAGGCTCAGGTAGGGTCTGGAGGCTGTCAGGGGAGGGGCGTGGACTGCAGCAGCTGTTATGGTGAAACCGATAGGGAATCAGCCAAGGATAAAGAGGGGTGGCCCAGCTGATGGCCTGAATTTGTGGTGCAGATAAACAGCCTGTGATGTGATTGTCCCTAGCAGCACTCCGCAACCCTGGAAGGAGGGTGACGAGGACAGATGGCTGATAAAATCCGGGTGGAAGCCTGGCAAAGCTAATAGTGTCAAAAATCTAGTTTGTCCCAGGGGATCCTAGGTATAAGTGAAAACATTGTTACAGGTTCTAAAAGTAAAATCTTACATTTTTCTCATACATTGCCATATTTTTTGAATTATATTTCCACTTTAACAACCAATTCCCAGAAAGAGAAAGAAACACTATGGCCACTATTCAGCTGACAGTAGTAATCGTACCAAACTCAGACACTAAAACAGAGACAGCGGAGTCTACTGTAGAATCAAGCAAATATAGTTTTTAAAACTTCAGCGTGTGGATTTTAATTGGATCCTGATTCAAAGAAGCAAACCGTATTAAAAAATGAGAGGATTGAAAGGTTGAACATTTAATAGATAGTTGATGAAAGACAAAATTCTTGTTTAAGGCATGATAATACTTTCATAGTCATGATAAAAGGTCCTTTTTAGATAAACATGCTGAAATGTTTATGTATGAAATTACATTGTCCTGTAGACAGAGATGGGGACAGGGAAGTTATCATTAAGCAACAGACATGGAGACCAGTATAATTGAAGCGGGAGAATGGGGGTTATGGCTTCATTTTATCTTTTTTTTCTGTCAACTTTTGTGTATCTTTAAAAGTTTTCCATAATATATAAAAAGAAAAATGAGATTTTCAAAGCTCCTCACAGGCACCTGATTAAACAGTGGATGTGCTATGGGCAAGGAGGTACCTGCTGCCTGGCAGAAAGCATGAAGGGCTGAGGCTGCTCTGGACTGGTGATGGCTGAGGGTCAGTGGGGGACCGAGCATTCATATGAGAGCATGCTGAGAAATTCAGATGCCATGGAAGGAAAGCAGCCCTGGGACAGGGACAGTGGCAGGTACATCAAGTATTGTGATGACGGAGAAGCCCTTGTCACCCCTCCCAAGGCCTGGCTCTGAATGCACACAACTACCAACCAGTGGCCTTCCTTACCTGCTCCAATGCCAACCCCAGTTCCCCCAGCAGCAGTGAGAAAGGAATAACATGGCTTTGCTCTAAACATGGCTCCAGTAATCTCAGAGTCTTGTGGGACAAGGAAATGGCTTTCTAGGTTAGCGATCAACAAATTTTTCTAAAAGGCAATAAATCTTTTAGGCATTACAAGCCACAGATAGTCTCTCCAGTGCTCAACTCTATTTTGATAGCGTGAAAACTGCCATAGAAAATATGTAAATTAGTGGGCAGGGCTGTGTTTCAACACAACTTTATTTACACAGACAAGTGGTGGGCAAGATTTGGCAATGGACTACAGTTTTCTGATCCCTGTCCTGGGTGGGCACCAATAGCTCTTCCAAACCATGGTCTCACATAATGGCACAAAACAATAGAAACAGAAATGAGTAAGCAGGGAAAATGAAAGCACAGAGAAGGTATATTAGTCTGTTTTTATCATTATAATGAAATACCTGAGGCGGACCAACTATGAAAACAAGAAGTTTATTTAGCTCACCATTTTGAAGTTCAAGACCATGGCACTGGCATCACCTCATGGCTGTGTTACATCACAGCAGGAGAATGTGTGTGTAGAAGAGTTCATATTGCCAAGCAGGAAATCAGAGGTGGGAGGCAGAGAAAGAGAGAGAGGCAGAGGGAGAGGGGGAGGGAGAGGGAGAGAGAAAGAGGGAGAGGAAGACTGGAGTCCCACAGTCCCTCTGGAACACAAGCCCTTAACTGATCTGAAGACCTCCCGCTAGGCCCCGTCTCTTAAAGGTGCCATCACCTCCCCTTCCCACCTATATTGGACACCTTTGAGGGGCCACAGTTAGACCATCCCCAAACCATGGCAGTTTATGGTCAGATCAGGAATTTGGGAAGTTGAGACCTAACAGTTTTCAGTGTTGGACATCGTAAGATGTGACCATTCTTTTGGGTGACTAACATGACGGAAAGATGAGGTTGTTGAAAACATGTGACCCTATGGTCAGCCTGGACCATGAAGTAGATGAGAAGGCTGGAGGGGATGACTGAAGAAGATGACAGTGAGTCAGACCCTAAGGCTGTTGAAGGAGGTGCAGGTATGTTCTGTAAGTCAAAGAAGTGACAGTGTAGTGTAGTGATTAGGAGCTTGGGCTCTGGGATTGCAACTCTGCTTTCTAAACCCAGCTTTAGCATTCCAAGCTTTGGGACTTTGGGCAAAGGTTGCTTAATTCCTGTGAGCCTCAGTTTTTCCATCCGTAAAACAGTCAATCTCCTAAACAAAAAAAGTTCCCCAAGAGAAATTCTGGTGCCAGCCTTTAAGAGGAGTAAACATTTTTTCCACTACTAAAACATATATCATGCAGCTATGTTCCCACTACTTAAAGGAAGTTATTTATTTGTTCAGTTGTTTAGCTAATATTTATGGAATGCTAACCGTGTGCCTTAAAATTATGGAGCAGATACATTCACAAGCAGGCTAGCTACCATTTACTGAACACCTCTTGTGTGCCTTAGAACTATGAAACAGAGGACAAGGTTCTTGTCTAGGGGAAGAGAAAGGGAAGGGAGAGGGGAAGAGAAGGAGCAGAGAGAGGGAGAGAAGAGGGGAATTTTTAAAATGCAAGCAATTCTCAACATTTCACTCTAGAAGTAAAGCGTAAAATGGGACACATCACTCATTGTTTTCTTTTGTTGTTCTCAGATTTGTGTACCCCCTAACCTAAGCATCTCATAAGGCGCTTATCTCACGTTTACATACATTTACTTAAGTAGGATTCTGAGCAATTTACAAATATTACCTAATATAACTCAAAACAATTCTAAAAAGCAAAGAATATTTTTATCCCCACTATATTAGGCTAAGCTAGGCTGGGGTAAGCTGCAGTTATAAACAATATCAAAATAGCAGTGGTTCAACCTGATCACAGTTTATATCTCGCTCATGCAAAGACTGATGCAGCTCTTATGAGTTATAGCCATACTGGAATATATTGGTCCCTGGAGCAAAGGAAGCAAAGGATGGAAAAGGCAAGCAGTTCTTCATCTCCTTGGCCTAGAAGGGTCTTAACCTTTCCACTTCCTCTCCACAGAGCATGGCCCCAAACCAACTGCAAGGGTGGCTGGGATATGGAAGGGACACAGGGATAGTGATGGATACTAGCTGTCCTGGCCACAGGCATGTTTCAAAGAAAGAATGAGGCACAGAGAAATTAAGGTTTTCCCAGAGTCATATGCCGGTAAATAGCAGAAGCAGGATTTGAACCTAGGCATCCATGCTTCTCTGCTTGGTCCTGTTACAGGTACCATCCACTCCACTGTTCTACCGCTCACCTGTCACCTGGTGCTTAATGTGATCAGTACTGAGACCAGGCTTTCATGTGGTTTTTTGGGGGGGGGGATTTTTTGGGGTTTTTTTGGTACCAGGGATCGAACTCGGGTCCTTGCTCTTGCGAGGCAAGCGGCGAAACCACTGAGCTAAATCCCCAGCCTCATGTGGTTATTTTTGAGGGGAAACTTTTTACTCAATGAGATTTTCCTTTCTTGTTCCGATTTTGGAATATAACCCACATGATGCAATTCTGTGCATGAAGTGTTTGCTAGTATCTACTTCCTCAAATAATTCTGTCCACTGGCCTGGGAGCCATTTAAAGTGTGAGTCAGGGTCTTATTTTAATGTTCTCCGTTAGACAAATTCTACCAAACCCAGCTGCCACAGTGCTCCAATGTCATTCTGTTGTCAGATCACAGCAGGTGGATTGGGATCATTTGTCATGGGTGGCCGCCAATTGCTTAGCATATAAATGATGAGCCCTTCTTCCACAGATTCCCCCATAATGTAGCCCACCCTGTATTCTGTCTGCTCCTTCGCAGTTACCCATTTCTTTTCCATCCCTTTTCTTTTCCATCTCTTTTCGTTATTGCTACGTTTTTTGTGTATCAGGGACATGGATAATCCTTTGAAAATTACAGGCTGATAAAAATAACTGGGATTTATGCGGTGTAAAATATACATATTTATTAAGTAAATTATATAGTGAAAGGAAATGTTCAGAGTCAATTATCATGGAATTAAATAACTCTAGGTCTAAACTTTTTTCAAAAGAATATTTCACTCAAATGGCAGGAATGTAGATGACTTTGATTTTTTCCAACATACATGTTTTTGTAGCTTTAATATTTTCTACAGAATTACTGTAAGAATAAAAGCAGTTGCAAAACTAAAGGGTTTTATTTTATTTCTTTTTATCTTGCTTTCTGTGATGGGCTTTGGTGTGTGTCTGGGTGTTTTTTCCCAGCTCTGCACTGATTTTTCTAACCCTTCTTCTGGTTACAGAACTCCCGGTGTTCCTTGGAGCATCACCCCTCTTCCATCCTCAGCCCCCATGGTTCAGTGAGCTGCCTCCACCTCTGGCACTGAGCTGGGTTCAGGGACCCAGCTTGGCCTATCAGAGCAATGATTTCCCCTGACCACAATGGTTACTACCCGAATTGGTGCAGTCAGATAATGTCATCTGTTCAAGAAGTGACCAGGAAAGAGTTTCTCTCATTTTCACCAGATTTAGACCTTTGAGGTTATAAATCTTGACCTACCAAGGACACCCACCTAATGAGATTGTCCCTGAAATAACCGCAGAGCTTGGAGGCAGTAAAAGTCTGAGTCATTCTGATGGGTTTTTTTGAACTTTACTCTATGGCTATGCCTAAAGCCAACTCTAGCCCCTTTTAGTTAAATGAAACAAATACCTTGTCTTATGTACTTTCTTGTAGGTGGGACACAATACTCAACACCCACAATTTAAAGAAGAAAGGTTTATTTTGAGCTGGCTCCAAGCTAGGGCAGCATGGTAGAGTAGCATGACAAAAGAGAATTGCTGATGGCATGGCAGTAGGAAGCAGAAAGCAATCAAAGGAGAGAGGGAGACAGATCCTTCCAGGCCACGCCCCCAGTGACCCTCCTCCTCCAGCGAGGCTTTACCTCACAACATTGCATTTAGTTATAAACTCATCAGTGGACAATCTCACCTATGACTGGATGAGGCTTTAGGGGGACATCTAGATAAAAACCATAACATTCCATCACTGGCCCCTAAAAGACTCATGCATATCTCTTTATGAAAAATGCACTTTAGTCCATCTCTAAGAGTTACCAGCATTCTAACAATTTCAGCATTGCTGAAAAGTCCAAGTCCAAAATCTCCTCAAACTCTTAGCTGTGAGATGTGGATTCCAAAGGCTTGGAGGGTCATGCCCTATGGCATTCCAAGTGGTTGTAGCCCTCCTGGCTTCTCTCTTAGGGCAGCTTTGCTCATTCCTTGTGGCTTTCCTCAGATGATCCACATTCCTGGATTTTCTAACATCCTGGGGGCTCCACTGCACTTTTTGCTTCATACTCATAGCTTCACATACTGCCTTCTCAGAAGCACACTGCATGACCTCCCAGGCCTTCTGTAATCTGCGTGGAAGCCTTCCTGACCCCACAACTCCTGTGTTCTACATGCATGTAAAGCCAGCACCACATGAATGATCCCAAGGTCTGGGGCCAGCTGGAGAAGTAGACAGGCTTCCTTCTCTCTTGGCTGCAGGTGGCTCTGAGTGCCTAGATGACTGAGCAATAAGAATGGACACAAACAGAATCCCAAGGAACCAATTCCCCAGGCAGCCAGCCATTCTGGAACATGGTGCTCTGGGGCTCTCTTCTCAGTCTTTTACCTCTGGGATTTTGAGCCTGCAAAGGGTGGGGCCTTACTGGTTCCTCACATATCCTTCCTATTGTCCTTTTGTAGTGTACTTAGCTTCTTTTTAATGCTAATCCCCACCCCATACCAGGGATGAACTCAGGACCTTGTGCTTGCAAGGCATATGCAGAGCCGCTGAGCTAAATCCCTGGCCCCTTTAATGATAATGATTTAACAGTCAAGCTCTCCTCTGCTCCAGTTTTGCAGGTTTGAACCTCCTTTCTGGCCAAACTCAAAATCATTCTGCTGGGCTGTTTGCTCTTGATTCTCAGTGTAGACCTCACTTAAAAGCCCTTAATGGTACCCAAACTACAGTCTGAACATTTGGCTCACCAGCTCTCTCTCACTCTGGGTTCTTGTTCTGAGGTGACACAGAAGGAAGTGACAAAAAAAAGCAGGTGCTGGGGAATGACCAGGTGTGTTTTATTAGAAAGAGCAAAAAGGAAACCCCTCACTAGATGAAGGGAGCAAGAGAACACCAACTAAGCACTCAAATCCAGAAGTTTATATAAAGTTCTCTGGAGGGCAGACAAAAAGGCAGAGCACATATAAAAATGCAGGTGGTTGCTTTGCTGCTGCTTTCTTTCCCAGCAGATTGTAACAGTCCTTTGTCTCTTATAGCTCTGTCTTCCCTCTAGACTTTATCTCACCTCGCTGTTAGTTTACTTAAAGTTTTTCTCAGGTCTTTCCCCTTTGTTTCTTCCTTTTTTGGTCTCACCTTCAAATGTCTTCCACCAGTCTGCCTCCCTTAATCTCAGTCTTTTGAAAATTCTTAGGACAAAAGCAAAATGTAGACAATTTTTTCCACCAAAGCTTAACATACATGGTCTGGAGTCCAACTGCCAGTGCAGTACTTGTTCCCAACTGAACAAAGTCTTTACCAGGTGCATTTCTTTCAGCATTCTGGTTTTCTGATCCCTGACCAGAATCTCCCATCAAACTCAGCCTATAGCATTCTAGGGCTGCTTCTCCAGCCACAATCTCCAAACTTTTTCAAACTGCTCCTTCAAGCCATTTTTATGGGCCTCTGAACCATGTGGTCAGGTAGTGTCACAGTAATGACCCTTCTCTGGCACCAAAATTTGTCTTAGTTACTTTCTCATTGCTGAGACACAATATCAGACACCCAATATCACAATGTCAGACATCAGAGAAAAGGTTTATTTTGGCTCACAGTTTGTAGAGGTTTTAGTCCATAGAGGACTGGCTCCCAGTCAGGGCTGCATGGCAGAAAGGCATGGTAGAGAACAAACAGTCCATGGTGCGGCAGGCAGGGTGCAGAGTGATCAAGGGAGGAGGGGGGAGATAAACCCTTATAGGTCACGCCCCCAGTCATCCATGTTCTCCAACCAGACTTTACGTCCCAGTATCACATTTAGCTACAAACTCATCAGTGGACTAATCCACTGATAAATACTATACACCCACGATCCAGTCACCTCCCCAAATCTCCACCTATGATTGCATGAGGCTTTGGGAGTACATCTAGATATAAACCATAATACATTCTCTCCTTTTTCATTTGTTTAAGCCAATTTGAATCCTGATGTGTTCTCCTACACAGTATTGACCTAGCTACCCTTCGGTACTCTGTATTAGTCAGTTTTCTCTAAGTCTCAGTGCCTATAGCACCACGGATTTATTGCACACTTTGTTACGAATTGGTTATGTATCAATTTGAGCTCTGTTTCACATGTCTTTTCATCTTATGACCCAAGATAAAGGAGAAGCCCCCTTCCTCATCCTTATGGCAGGGAGGGGTGGGGTGGCTGAATGTACAATGGCAAATTTTACTTTTCACTGGCCAGTGTAAGTTATGTGGCGAAATTAAACATCAGTGTTACAGGGAAATTGACATCTCCTTCAAGAAGGAACTGCAGGGTATACGGCAAAGGGTAGTGATGTGCAATTGTCTCATAAGGAAAACAGTAGTACAACCTACCACATCCTCTGAAGGTTTATTAAAAGTATTTTCTTCCCCGCCTTTCAACAGTAGTGGATTATGCCATATCTCCTGTTGGTTTTAATCTTATTTATGAGTGCAGCACCATCTTTTTTTGAAGTATATAGTCCTAAATCAACGAGCCAATTAGAGGCAATGAAATTATTTACTAACCTATTAAGAACAAAAGTAGCATAGATTTTTATTTTAGCTGAAAAGAATTGCCCTGAGAATTGATCAGATTCATTAGCAAAAATAAATAACTAAGCACAAGGAACAAAAATACACTGCTGCCTTTCTGGTATCATGTCTCAGGGGAGATGTCTCATGAAGATATCGTTAAAACTGAGAACTTCAATGAGACAAAGATTGTGTTTTAGAAAAGAAAAGGTTACTTTGGGTGAAATCTCCTTTCAGCTATGTTCTTCCCTTGGACAAAAAAAAAAAAGAGAAAGAAAAAGAAACAATCCATGATGCTTTCATGATGAAAGGTATCTGATGACTCCAAGCTGAGGGGAAAACGAAAGTGTCGCCGTGCCATTTGAGGACAGGCCCAGGCTGTATGATGCCCTCTCTGTGCTGAGGCTAACAGCGGACTGAAAACACTCATGCCTTCAAAATGGCACAGAAAACTGCCCGTGGTTTTTTTTTTTTTAACTAAACTTGCAATTTTTTTTTTTTGGTGGAACCAGGGATCAAACTCAGGACCTTGTACTGGCCAGGTAGGTGCTGGCGCCACTGAGCTAAACCTCCGGCCCCTACACTTGTAATTAAATGATGGCAGGGCAGAAAATTTGCTGCCATGCCCTCTTGGCAGGAAAAATAGGCTTTTAAATTTATTATAGAAGAGCAGGTTTCTGTCTCATTCATTTCAAAGGCCAGAGTCTCATGAGGACAATAAGTCATCTTTGCTCTTTATATTCAAATTCATCTTCATACAGAGACAGGAAGGGGAGCCACTTCCGGGACTTGGATTATGCTGAGGCTGTAAATCCTTGAGTGCCTCCCTCTCTCTGGAGGTTTGACACATGGGTGGCCCTTTCTTGGGAGCACATGATTCTGCTTCCTCTTCTTCCTGATGCTTCTAGATGACTGTGTGGGGACAAGTTCAGAAAGCCTTTGCAAGCCAGCATGGCAGACACATCTAGGTTCCAATCTCGTTTCCACTACTTATGAGGTTTGTCTGTTTCCTGTGGCTGCTGTAACTACCACAAACCTGGTGGCTTGAACCAACGCACATTTATTCTCTTACAGTTCTGGAAGCTAGAGGTCCAGAATCAGTTTTACTGGACTAAAGTCAAGGTGTTAGTGTGACTCATTCCATCTGGAGGCTCTAGGGAGATTGGATTGTCTTGACTTTTCCAGGTTCTGGAGGTCACCTGTGTTCTTGGCTCCTGGGCCCTTCTTTGCATCACTGCAAACTTCTTGTTTCTGTCATTGCATGTCCTACTTCTATCATAGTACCTCCTTCTGCCTTCCTCTCATAAAAGATTATATCATTGGGCCCACTGGCATAATCCAGAGCACTCTCTCTGTCTCAAGATCCTTAACTAATCAAATCTGCAAGACTCCATTTGCCATGTAAGGGGACAGATACATTCACCAGGTCTAAGATTTGAATGTGAACACCTTAGAGGCATTGTGTAAGTCAGCTTTCTGTTACTATATCAAGTACCCAAGATAGTCAACTTATATAGAGAAAACATTTATTTTGGCTCACAGGTCTGGACTGTTCATGATTACTGTAGCTAGCCGTATTGCTTTGCGCCTGTGGCAGAGCCGCACATCGTAGCAGGAAGACGTGGAAGAATAAACCTTTTTACCTCATGGCCATGAGGAGGAGGAAGAGGAAGGGCCAGGGTCTCGTTACCCCCTTGGTTGCATACCCCTGTACTGAAGACCTCCCCTTAGGACCCACTTCTTAAAGGTTCCACTGTCTCTCCCTAGCACCTTGCTAGGGTCCGAGACTTTACCACCTGGACCTCTGGGGCATCCCAGATCCAAACTATAGCAGACACTGCAAGGAAAAACCTGTTTCTGTACTCACAGGACTTCTGACACCAAATGTGCGAGGTTTTCCTACCAACAATTCACTTCTCTGCAGATGCCAGCTGGGTGTTCCACAATTCAGTCCTGACGCTACCTGGGGTTAGTGCAGACACCACAGGCTGAGGAGGAGGTCCCCCAGGACTGCCCCCTACTTGAGACTTCACAGCTTCCCTAGATCAGCCATGCTTCTGTCTGAATTGCGTGCAAACTAGGGATTCCCCAAACCTAGAGGAGTCAGGGAGGGATCACTTCTCTACAGGGGCGAGTTGTACACAGAGGCCTGCGTTATACTGCATCCCTTTTCTATCTGGGAAGAGTCCTTTAATAACTTTTGGGCCAAATTCCATAACTACTTGACACTCTGTTTTTAGATGGTCTCATTTCATTGTTAGAATTTATTCTGTTTATTTTAAAACCCTTAGTCTCCATCATGAAGTGAGTGTAAAATTCATCTTTTCTCGGCTCATGTCGCAACTACAGTATTTATAACTCAAGGATCCCACAACTTGGGAAAGAGAAAATTACTTCTTCATTTTCTCTAATCTCTAACTTAAATCCAGCATCTCCATTAATTATGAATGTAGGCAACAAACTTCAGTAATGTCGGCAGTACCCTGTGACTGTCACACTAACTGCGATCAGTGATACCTTCATATCCCATTACAGTTGTTGCAGAGATGTTGAAATACCATTTGCACTGGTTGCTCCTTTCAAATCACAGTAGCTAACTGACCTGCGATCAGCTCTTATTCCTTACCACACAATTTAGAACACAGATGTTAGCATATTATCAGCTGTTCTTTTAATATTTTGATAGCTGTATTTCAGTATAATTGAATTGCCATAATCTTATTATTTATGTTGATAAAAATATTGTTCTAAGAAGGAATCCAAACTGCCCAAGTAGAAAGGGGTCCAAGGCATAAAAAAGGTGATGATCCCCAAAAGTAGGTTGGGAAGAGTGGAGGGGGGTGCAGTCTGCTTGTCTGCTCTGTTCCCCTGGCCTGGGCTCATCCTTTGGAGCTTGGGGAGAGAGAATGGGGAACAGGCTGGTCTCTTTAAGCTCCCCCTTAAGTCGAAGTTACTAAGGGGACTAAATAACATCACAATCTGGGCATATTTTATCAAACAATACCAAGTACCATGGCCTTGGTTTTTAAGATAGCTATACTATACCTGCCACCCACAGAGTAAACATGTGGTATGGCAGTTCATCATTTAGCAAGCTCTGTTATCTGGAGACATAGCAGCTTCAATGATGGGGTTATTTAAGTGGGCCTCAGCTCTGTGTTTAACTGGGAGAATGACTCATCCTGATGCTAGGGTAATAACTGCTGTTGGTCCCCCAGGGTAAAGATTAGTGAGGGGGTGTAGCAAGACCACATCCCAGTAACTATGATTCTGAAGTGTGCTTTAAGGTTATCAGAGAGTAATGCTGCAGTGGTGCTGGGAGCTATTTCTCATGTCATAGAAAACTGGAATTAAAAGAATCCTGAGTTTCCAACCTAGGAGCCAGTCACTGTATGTCTAGAAGTATTGTTCCAGATGACCTCTGATGTATTTCTTGCAAATAGTTGAAGTTTGTAAGTCAGGAATGTGAGGACTCCCAGAGAGAGCCTCTGGGAAACCAGTTAAGGGGAGGGAGTGGTCACTTCAGAACACAGTGGGTGGATGTTACCCAGGACTTTATGATGCTTGATGCAGGGCCTGTGCTGCTGGGTCTTTGTAGATGGCTTTACATCTGGAACATTTGTGCTTTTGTGTTCTAAGAAAACAACTCAATGTCTTACCTAATGAAAAGTTGATAGAATTTGGATTCTGAAATTCAATTTGCAAAAGCAAACAAGTTTTTCTGCTTTCTACTTTACACTTTTTACTGGATGGTACCGCTTTGTCTTACAACTAGATAAAGAAATGGATAAAGAACAACTTCTCAGATTTTCTTACTGGGAATTTTGTAAGCATACTATACCTTCTTTGTGCCCTACAAATATTTTATTTGGCATCCCCCCAAAAACGTGACAGTGCCTGTATACACCTGCCTGCACATTCATTTTTATACACACACCATCAGAAAAATTAATTTCTGTCCCTTCTTAGAATTATAGAATTGATTCTTGTAGTTTATAAATATATAAGTCATGTTTGTGGGGGGAGGAGAAAGACATGACAAATGAGTATTACTAATAAAACAAGGCTTCTTGGAAACGTACTCAGGAACACTTTTCAGCCTGATCGAATGCACAAAAAGGTCTGCTCTGGGGATGTCCAGTTTCAGCCCCTGAGGAGCCTCAGCTGCCATCTCCTGTGATTGACACTTTGATCTCCTCTCCCCTCCCCAGTTCCCTGATGATGAGCGCTTGCCTCTTTATTTTTGTTTGACCTGAAGCCAGTTGCACTGTTTCCAAAAGAGAGAAAAGGGCCTGGCAAAGCTTCTCTCCCTTCAAGCTGGCCTGCTGAAATGATTGATAATTCCCAGGGAATATTCTCTGAAGACTAAGTCCATTTAGCCTGATATACACTGGCTTTCTCATACTTATTCTTGTTTGTGAACTAGACAGTGCTGCATTATTTAGCCATGAAAGCAAGGATGTCACTAAAGGTGGCCTCATATTACTGCCTTAAAGGCCTATTAGGAAACTCATTTTGCTTTTTGAAGATGTCATTGTGATGCAGAGTGGTTCAGGGTTTCATTGCTGGCCAAAGCCTTTTGTTGGGCTCATCCAGCCTCGTGTCCTCAGAACCACAGTTCTCCCTTCCTCCTGCTATTCCCAGGTAGAAATACTGTTACTCTGAGCACTTCATGACATCTGCAGTCACAAACATACTTCAGGCAGGGAAATTGCAGCTGAAAAGAAAAACCTCATCAAATGTGCCTTCAGAGGCAAGTGACAGACCCACTCTGTTTAGTGTCCTGACATAGGGCTGTCCTGTAGAGGCTCAGATAAGTGAGGATCTGCCAAGTGGATACTGTATGGGCCAACGAAGAGTGCATTTTCTGTGATTATGGCACACACCTCTCATTTTTTTCCTTCTAGGCAAATTACTGTGTTTTCATCTATTTAGCACCCAACAGCTGCTAGACCCTGACTTCCATGTTCATGACCCTGTGAGCTGGCCCCTTCCCTGTTTCCTGGGGAGTTTGCAGTCTCAGCAGGAAATAGTGACCCTGAATGAGCCCCTTCACCGCTCTGTGCCTCACCGCTTTCAACCCTAAAGGGAGGATAACAATAGCCCATTTTTCCTGTTGTGAGGATCTGTTGAAATCATGTCTAGTACGCTGCCAGGCATGGAGACAGCTGCTCATTACTCAAGTATTTACGTGCTGGAATTGTCCTAGGTCCTTGCTACCAAGAGGAGCAAACCCAGGGCCAGTCTCTGCCCTCATGGAGCTTTCAGTCCAGGATAAGATTTGGGCATTAATTAGATAGTCACATGGGCTTATATCTCCAAATTGGACCAAAGACCAGGAAGAAAAGTAAGAAAAATGGCAAAAATTGGCCCCTGACCTAGTGAGAATAAGTTTTAAAAAAGCATTATAATGGAGCTGAGAAGAGGAATAAGAGTGAACTAGGAGAAAGTGGTGTCAGGTCTCCACCAGCCTTACGATGCATTTGATCAAATAAAACTGTCCTTCCTTTAGGGCAAGGCTGAGGGAGCAGGGTATGGGGGTGTGAAGCACTCCGGCCCCTCTGCCGAGTGCCCTGGGGCAGAGAGCAATCTGTGCAACTGCACAGGTGCCCCTTGCTTCAGGCAGAGGGTTTGGGTTGAAAGGCAAGGAAAGCACTTTTGCAAAGGCCTTGAGGTGGGAGGAAGGGAGGATGGCCTGTGTGAGGAGATGAAAAGGGCCAGTCTGACTGCCGCACAAAGGTGCAACCTGCTGGAGGGGTGTCCAGAAAGCACTCAGTAGCATCGGCTAGTGTTAATGAACTGTGGCATTATTCTCATAAATTCACCACCAGCACATCAAGGTCTCAGAAACACCAAGGTCTCGCTAGAAGCCGCTGCGTTTTAACTAGTGAGGGGAAATCACTTCGGGGATTGATTTGTCGGTGTCACATCACTGAGACTTAGGGAATGAGGACGATGAAACCATGAGGAGGAGAGACGTTTAGTGTGGAGCTCAGGGCGTCAGTGAGCCTCCAAGAGCGGGACTGCAGCCGGAGAAGGTTGCTCCTTCAGAGCCCAGAAAACAGGTTATTAATGAGGCAAGGAGAGGGAAACCCAGAAACAGAACCCCGAGAAAAGCCACCACATTATGGAACAGAAATGGAAACTGAGCATTAAGGCAGGGTTCCTAACAATGCTGTCATTTTAGGGTGTAATTATCTCTGCAAAGAAGTGGAAGATTCCCCTTTACATGCCTCTTAGAAAGGACCAGTCCGGCCAGAAAACCAGAGCTGGCACCAACACTGGACACCGTCTTGATAACCCTCTGTGCTTCCTGGCTTTGAGTTCTTTGATTCTGGAATCATTCAGAGGCACACTCACTCATTCAGACAAATACACTGTATGGAGGTTCTTTTCTTTCTTTTTTTTTAAAGTCAAAGTTAGGAGGGAAATAAAATCCCCAGATCCTGGAGAGTCATGCACTGCTGTCAGTTGCCTTTGCAGTCTGTTGCAGGCTGGGTATCCGTAAGGGTTTGCTTGGTTGATGTGAGGGCGTCAGCATGCTGTTGTGAGGGAAGCCTGGACCCGATCCTGCCTAGGTCACCTACAAGCTCTGTGACCTTGGGCCGGGTAGTCATGCTCTCTGCACACAGAAAGTTACTGTCAGCTCTAGCTGTCATTAGGAAGGGCTCTGGGCCCAGGGACACTCGGGGATCTCACACTTTCAAAGTCAATTTGGGGGATCCTGTCCAGGAAGCATCCTCCATATGATCCATATCCTTTCAGGGATTCACTCCTTTGTAGTCTGAAAAGTCTTTCCCCCCGCTTTTCGGAGGTAGCTGTGGTTTGCTTTGGGCCCACATGAGGAATCAGGATTAATACAGACTTATAAGACCTTGTCAGTTGTTCATGGCGCCATTAAATTTTTAGAGAGAAGAAAAAGCATGTAATCATGATTTTAATGTAGCTGTAATTTTTTAAAAACCTCATCATAATCTAAAAATCCCATAAGAACACAATCATCTGAGCCAGCACTGAGATATTTTGTTGCTTGATAAGATGTAAGAGCAGAACTTAAAAATATGCTCAAACTTAAACTACATTAACCTGAAATGCACACTAATCGGACATAAAGTTTAGTATTTTGGGCTGGGGATTTAGCTCAGGGGTTTCGCTGCTTGCTGTGCAAGTGCAAGGATCCAAGTTCAATCCCCGGTACCAAAAAAAAAAAATTTAGTATTTTACTTTCTGGAAAGAGATGAACTGGTGAATTTCCCTGCAGTGGAAATGGGAGAAAGCCCTTTATGATCTCAGTCCTAATGTAGACCATAAAGGCTGAGTTTCTTCTGACTGTGGCACTATGTCCATGTAGTCATGTGCTGGTCACATGTATGTTGCACCTGTGGGGCTAACGAGCAATCTGAGTCCTTCAACAGAAGAGAAGACGAACAGTGATTTGAGATTATGTTGGCTCTAAAAAGAATCCCAAATTTTAGTATAAAAATGCTAACTCCAAAATACACTTTCCTTTCAAGATTGACATTGTTGCTTTCTAAAAACGGGGATGGATGAGGCTCTTAATTAGAGAGATTTATTTTATCAGAAGAATTGCTGGGGTTGAAGAATTGGATCGCATGAACATATGACCATTTTATTGCTTTTCAGCCCACGGCCACCAATCCCACTCTCCCTCCTATTGACAGAAGAGGAAGCAGCAATTATCATACAATCCTTCTGGAGAGGCTATCTGGTAAGGGTCATGTGCAGGTGTGGCCTGTGGCTTGATGGGGAATTTCTGTGACATGGAGGGGCCATGGGGAAACGGCCCAGTGAATTTGAAACAGGATACAATAGCTCACATCCAGACTTCAGAAATGGGATTCTCTGTAACCTAGGTCTTAAAGAGTGGTTCAGAATTTCTACCAAAACTTATGTTGAATTATCATTACCATTAAAAGTATCTTCCAACCATTTTCCCATTAGTGGGACAGTCCCAAAAGCCCAATATGTAATTGATGTACAACAGAATGAGGGGAATTGTTCTGTCTTAAGTGCTAAGGTCCTCCTATCCCCATCCTTCCAATTGCAAGGGGCTTTGGAGCCCATTCTCAGTGCTTCCCAAAGGCTCAGTATGAAAAGCAATCTGTAAACAGATGAATTCAGCTCATCATACCAACAAACACTGTGGTATAAAAAGATGTGATAAAAGCTCAAAATGGAACTGTGGCTATATGCTGTCATCACTGGCTTGTATCTAGATGGCCCCTCAAAGCCTCATGTGCTCATAGGTAGAACCTTGGGAAGGTGGCTGGATCATGGGTGTTTGACACTGGGATTAAGGGTATGTGATAACTAAATTGCTTTATCATAGTTCTGGGTGGGAATAATGGAAGCTCCACCCTGGGTGTGGGTGGCACCAATCAATAGGCTTGTAGCCTGGATAGAATATAAAGGAACAGAAAGAAGGCAGGCTGGCTGTTTGCAGCTTGCTACCTTCCTCCTGCCTTGCCACTCCGTGAGCTATTTCTCCTCTGTGATGCCCCTCTGCCATCCACCCCTGCCTTAGAGCCAGCCAACTATGGACTGAAACCTCTCTAAACACTGTGAGCTAACATAAACCTTTCCTCTTTTAACTTTTAGTGTTGGGTATTTTGTCTCAGCAACAGAGAAAGTAACTAAGACAATCACACAATAGCTAGAAATGTCCCTCAAAGCGTGGAAGATATTTAAGGGGTCAATGTTTACTGTATGAAAGTTCCGGCTGTTCAAATCCAAACCTCTCCTGTGCTAAAATCACAACTGAGGGAGGCCAAGGGAAGAGGAAAGATCCTAAAGTCACTAGAAGGAAAAGATGGCTGATAGATGAGATGATCCTAAACGGTACTATAGAAAAGCAGGAATTGATCTCAGTCTTAAAGGTTGCAAGATACAAGATCAGTATACAAAAAAATCAATTGAATTTCTATACACTTAGCGGTGAACAATCTGAATATGAAATTAAAAGATAATTCCATTGACAACAGCATCAAAAAGAATAAAGCACTTCAGAATAAATTTAACAAAGGTGCAAATTATACACTGAAAACTGCAAAACATCATGGCAAGAAATGAAAGAAGACTTTATCAAATGAAAAGACATTCTATGTTCATTATAGATGGTACTTCTCCCCAAACTGATCTATAGATTCACCACAGATCCTGTCCAAATCCCAGCTGGACTTTTAAAACAGAAATTCACAAGCTGACCCTAAAATTAAGAAGAAAATGCAAAATAGTCAAAATGATCTTGAAAGAGTACAATAAAGTTGGAGTACTCCCATTTCCACATTCATCAACACTGTGTGAGACTATAATGAAGACAAGCATATAGATCAATGGAATAGAACTGAGAGTCCAGAAATAAACCCTGTGTCTATAGCCAATTGATTTTTCAACAGAGGTGCCAAGACTGAGGAAAGAATAATGTTTTCAACAAATGGTTCCAGGACAACTAGATATCTACATGCAAAAAAAGTGAAGTTAGACCCCTACTTCATACCATCTAGAAAAATTAATTCAAAATTTAAAACCTAAATGAAAATGCTAAAGCTAAAAATCTTAAGACATGGATGTAAATTTTCCATGACTTTGGATTAAGCAAGTGTCTGTAGCAAAGATAAGAAGTAACAAAAGAAAAAGAATAAATTAGACATCATCAAAATTAAAAACCCTTGTGCTGGGGCTGGGGATTTAGCTCAGTGGTTCCGCTTCCTGCTTCGAAAGCGCAAGGATCTGAGTTCAATCCCCGGTACCAAAACAAAACAAAACAAAAAAACCCTTGTGCTTTAAAAAACAACACATGAATAAAAGACAACTCACAGCATGGGAAAAATATTTGCAAATCATATTTCAAATAAATGTCTAAAATCTCAGCCAGGTGTGGTGGCACATGCCCATTATTCAATCACTCTAGGAGGCTGAGGCAGGAGGATCACAAGTTTGAGACCAGCCTGGCAATCTAACAAGACCCTGTCTCAAAATGGAAAATAAAAAGGGCTGGATATGCCAGTGCTCCCGAGGTTCCATCTCTAGTGCCATGTGGTGTAACTGTCACCACCGTCCATCTCCAAGACTTTTCATTTTTCTACTCTGCCCCATGCAACACTAACTCCTCATCACTTTCTCCCTCACTCCCAGCCCCTGGAAACCTCCATCCAGCTCTGTGTCTCCCTGAAGGTGACCTCATGTAAGTGGAATCCTGCTGTATCTGTCCTTTTGTGGCTGGTTTATTTCACTCTGCATTATGTCTTCAAGCTTTATCCATGTTGCAGGGCTTGCTTTTAAAGACTGATTAATCTTCTTGCCATGAAACCTTACTAACCAGGTGGCCCATTCAAAATTATATTTTAACCAATTGCATTAACAGAAGAGTCACATGATATGAAGAGCTGTTTGCAGTAAAGCGTCCTTGGGAGCTGTGAGTTTATAATTAACTCTGTAAACAGGTCCCTGGTATTTCTTAGGAGACACTATGCACTTATGCAGGAGTAGACGTTCATTCTGGTCTTTCTTCTCTCAAAACACTAGGCTAGTGGCTGGAAAGCTGGACTGCTTCAAGATGCAAAACTGCGTGGTTTTTAAAAGATCCATTTGAATCCTGTGAATGAAATGTGGCCATGGCTGGGAATTTAGCTCAGTGGTGCCGACGCCTGCCGCGCAAGCACAAGGTCCTGAGTTCGATCCCTGGTACAAAAATAAAAAATAAAAGAAATGTGGCCCTCTGAAAACGCTCCTTCCCACAGTGAGTGATTGGTGAGGAGTCGGACTCCACTGCCTTATGCATGCTCCTCTGTTTATGAGATTCCAGATGCCACTGGTAAAAACTGATGGAGAGAATCATGCTCTTGTGATGTTCAAATGAGGTTCTTAATGACCGATAATAATTGAAATTTCCTTAACAGTTTAGGAGGCTTAGACCAGAAAAATCCATCTACTGAATATTTATCCTATCTAAACAAGCTCCTGGAGTTTTATGCCTTCTCTTCATTTGTTTTATTTTTCTTCTAACTCAGCCCAGACACCTGGTGGAGAGTATTAGCAATCCCTGCTTTCTGCCAGCTGTCAACTCTCCCGCCAGGCATGGTGACAACTAAGAGTCACAAAAGCCATAAATCATCACCCATTATTTGATGAACATTACCGTGGGAGGTTATTACAGCAGCTCCTCTGTGGTCTTGCAAAATTACAAAATTTAAAAAAAGATAATGAAACACAATAACGGAATTCTGATCTCTACTTGCAGGAAACAATGAGAATCTTACTTATTTATACCATTGTCTATGTGAACTGACCTGGGGCGAATTGGGGGCCCCTAAAGGAGAAACCGAGTGAGTGTCCAAAGTGTGTGTGGGACAGGCCTCACTCGGGTCCACTGGGATGTGGGCCACAAGGTTCAGTTTATGACAACGAGGGGACCTGAATCAGGCCAATCACACCTAGTGAGACCTTCACTGAAGTGGTTAAGAAGGAGCAACTCTCTCTGCTCTGGGGTCACCCAGACACCAGGCTATTGGGGACCATTCACCACTGTGAGGAGCCTGCCAGAGAAGTGACTACAGAGGCCAGCAGGACCAAGATGGCCCTGAGGACACTGTTGAACACCTGGACCCAGCTAACCAATGAATCCTCTTCAGGATACATTTTTGTTGCTTAAAACTTAGAGTCCTGACAATATAATCCTCAGTTTAAAAACAAAAAATCGGGATTCGTTACCTCAACATGGAGGAGAATCTTGCTCCAAAATAAAAATCTGAATCTGTGCATGGTAATTCCAGCACTCTGGGAGGCTGAGGCAGGAGGATCACAAGTTTGAGCTAAGTCTGGGCAACTTAGTAAGATGCTATCTCAAAAAATATAAAAAGAGGTGGGGCTGTAGCTCAATGCCAAGGTCCTGGGTTCAATCCACAGCACTGGGTGGGTGGGGGGATCTGGGTCCATCATTGCAGAGTAACCATCCCAGTTTAGCTGAAGGAGAGACTGCGCCTATTACCTGGAGCCTGGCATGACTGGAGAAGGAAGCCTGCCCCAGGAGTATATTTTTCTAATACATGTCTATTTTTTAATCATGCGAGTTATACATACAAATTGTGGAAAAGTAAATGATACAAATTATCTGTTGATCCTCATCCTTCTAGAATTTGTCCTGTTGACACAGGAAGTTTTATTTTTTACAAGGTCAATCATGGTGATAGACTGTCTATGCCTGCTCTGTCCCCTAATGACGTATTGGGAATATTTCTTTGTCAGTACATGTAGATCTGCCTCACCGGTTGAAAGGTTTTGTGATATACATATGCGTCTTCCTGTGAATACGCTGAAGCATAACTGCTTTAACTATAAACAATTGGATATTCTAGTTTTCTCTGCTATATAAACAGTTTTATGAAAAATTCCTGTTCTTATGTCTGCGTACATATCTGATTTTTTTTTCTGCAAAAATAATTGCTGGCAGTGGAATTGATGGCTTAAAGAGTATCTTTCATTTTTTTAACCTTTATTGTAAAATTACCCTCTAAATCTATTCACCTGATTGCTTCCCAGCAGTGTATGTCAGTGTGCCGTAACAGCAGGTTTCGATGACACAGTGGAGAGAGGAAGAACACGAAGCATGTTGGGATCATGAGGGAACCATGCTCAGGAGTATGAGATGGGAGGGCCATAATGTTCCGTTTTATGGGTTGTGCACTGCACAATCCTTGGGAGACACCATTCAAAATCGTTATAGCAGACCTCTCAAGCTTTGAGAAACCTGGAAATTGGTGGTTGAGTAGCCATTTGTTACATGTTTCTTTTTTCTTTTATTCTATTGGTACATTTTAGGTATACAATATAATGACATTCATCATTGGAAATTTGCACCTTTACGTAATCTCTCTAGGTTCTTATTTTTCCCCCTTCCCCTGCCCTCCCTTCAACCCCTCAAAAACCAAAAACCATGGCCGAGTGCAGGTTTCTAAGTCTATAAGTAGTTTTTATTCTTTGTAAAAATAATACATGTTCTTCATAAGATACTTGAAAATTAGAAAAAGGAATAAAAACATTACACCTAATCTGCTACTGAACAACCACAAAAGCATTTTATATATTTCTTTCTAGTCTATCTTCTACATATAATTTTTATATAATAATAAACAATCTGCATATAAGATAGTTTATTATTTTTTCACTTTGCATACTATGGGCAATTTCTATCTTGTTATCACTGGCCTTGAACTCATTGTAAAGCTCAGGATGGTTTCAAATTCATACCAGTCCTCCTGCCTCAGCCTCCCACTTGCTGGAATTACAAGTGTGCACCAGTATGCCTGGTATTCTGCACTTCTTTAGTTAAATTTAGGACTTTAGGCTCGTGTGTCTGTATGTCTGCATGTCTAAATATCAAAATTTTAAAACAATATTGAGAAAGCATTCATTGTTTTATTGTAATCCAGTTGTTAATGTACTCAGTTCATTTTAAAATTGCAGAATCATCTTGTTTTACATTTTATAGCGTCCCTAATAGTGTGTTTGGGTCTTGGTTTGGCTCTGAATATATCTTAGTTACTTTTCTTGTTTCTGAGACAAAATACCAGACACCCAAAGTTAAAGGAGGAAAGGTTCATTTTGGCTCACAGTTTGTAGAGGTTTCAGTCCATCGTTGGCTGGTTCCAAGGCAGGGTGGCATGACAGAGGGACATCGCAGAGGAGAAACAGTTCATGGCAGGCAGAAGGCAGAAGCTACAAGTGACAACTGGCAATAGTAGCTTCTTTCTGTCCTTTTATATTCTCACTCACACCCAGAACTATTCCATAATCACACACCCTTAATCCCAGCATCACACACTCTAGATCCAGCCACTTCTGAAAAAGCCCCACCTATGACCACATGAGTCTAGAAACAAATCATAACAATACGTATGTGCCGATAGTCCCAGCTACCCAGAAGGCTGAGGCAGGAAGATCTCTTGAGCCTAGGAATTCAAGGCCAGCTTAGGTAACATAGTGACACCTCTGCCTTAAAAATGTACTTCTGCTCAAACAATATTTTAAGTTGTGAAGAAGTGTGATATTTTCCCTCTTGTTAGGAATCTTACTGGTCTTCACTGAAAAGAAGAAATAATAAACTGTGTACAGTGGCCCATGCCTGTAATCTCAGGACTCCAGGAGGCTGAGGCAGGAGAATCACAAGTTCGAGCCCAGGACGGGCAATTTAGTGACTTAGTGAGACCTTGTCTCAAAATTTTTTAAAAAACGGATAGGTATGTAGCTCAGTGTGAAGGCCCTGGGTTCAATCCCCAGCACCGGACAAAGAAAATGAGAGAGAGAGAGAGAGAGAGAGAGGAGATATTTCAGACCTTAAGTCCTTTGGCGAGCAGCTTGCTCTCTGCATCAGAGAACGTACCCTGGGTCAGCTGACAAACTAAAAGGAAGAGCATTCCACAGACCCCAAATAAAACTGATGGAAGTTTAAGTGGATTTGATTTAGTTTCATTTTTTCCTGAAAGCCCACTCCTTTATATTAGAGAAGCCCTGACCTATACAGTTACATAGAAAATGGATGAAGAGCACAGCCCAGGATGAAAACCAAGCAATTATGGAAAGGTTCTGCAGGGAATACACAGAAAAGGTCTTGTTCCTCTCATATTTTTCAAAAGAAAGCAGAAATTCCAGCCTGAAAACAGAAATTCTGCTCTATGAAGATGTTTCCTCCATGGCAGGCAGCTGGCTGGGCCACTGGGCATGACAGTGTGTTGAGAGGAGGCAGCACTCAGGGTCCTCATCAGTAGTCTTGGCTTTCTTGTTTTTGTTGTCATAGCTGCCTGGAAAGATCTGCTTTCTCTCCGTGTAAAACATGCCCTGTGGCCACTCATAAGGAATGTGGCTTTCTCATGACAGAGAGGCCTGTTTGAATGCCAGCAGGTCAGGTTATTGACACCCTTGGGCAGGTTAACTTCTGAAGCATGGTTTTCTGTCCCTAAGATGGGAATAATAATATTTCCCACGTATTAAGATTGAATCGATTATATAAATATATGTATGGCTTGGCACAGGGCCGGGCACATAGTACATCTACAATATTAGTTAGAATTATTACTGTTGTTGCTTCTATTTTCCTCTATAGGGCATCGTTTAAAGACCAACAAATGACCTCTTTGCAGCTCCTTAGTGACACCAAACAAGCTCCTGGCTCAGGGCCTTTCACCTTCTCTTTGTTCTTTGCACCTGCAACCGATTGGTCATGGTGCCTTCCCACACTTCTTCGGGTTCTTCCACAGTGTTGCACCTGGTCACTAAACCAGCACCATCATCTCTTCTACCCTCTTCTCACTCTGCTTTAGTTTCTTCCCATTACTTGTCACCTACCTGACATTGTACTACATATTCCCTTGTTTGTCAAGAGAGCAGAGGTTGTTGGACTCTGTATCCTCAATCCCTAGAATAGCATCTGACTTGTAGTACATGTGTAAAATTTTTTAGATGAGTGACTGAGTTCCTTCTATGATCTTCCCAGTGAGGGCTTCTGAGAATGAAGAAAAGCAGACTAGACTGTTGTGTTTTATAAACCTTCCTCTGCAGTTTATGCAGGCGCTTAAACATGGGCTTTTGTGGGGAGTTGCTTATGCACCGGGACCTTGACCTCAACAGCTGCTCTGGCTAATCCCCCAGAGATGATGCTAGAGGGATGTGTATTCATTTCATCATTGGCCTTTATGAATCATCTCTTCACCAAGCCTTGTAATGTGAGGAAATTAAGTCTGCTGTGGGAAATCGTGACCCCACACACAGGCTTGACACGAGAGCATCAGCTCACGGGTCATCTGGGTATCAGACAGGAAAGATGGAATTTCCTTCCGACTGCTGAGATCTGCTGGCAGGTGGGCAGACTCTGCCTGCAAAAGTGAGACATGGTATTGTGCAAAAGGAATGCTAAAAACAGGCCACCACATCGAGTTACCACCAGTTCCCCTTTGTTGGCGCACAGCTACCTTTCAAGGACTTCTGAGGAGCTGGTCAGACCCTTTGTGACAATCTCCGCCTGGGGTCACTAGTGGGAATTCCATATGGAAATATTTATCTTCTCAGTGGGCTCCTCTTGGTTATTTGTTGACTTACTAATACAGTTTCAATACATTTTCACTACCGCATTAACTTCCAGACCAGAAAATTCAAATCCAAAGAAGTCTTTGCTTTAGGCTGCCTTAGACATATTTTTGGAACCCACATGCTGTATTTGAATTTGGGCTTGAACATTTTGTAATGGCTAGGAAATGCTCATGAGCTATCAAGGAGTCGAGGCTGCCTATGTAAGTCCCACTGAACAAGAGGGATGAATCCCTGAATTTCTCAACAACATAGAGACCTTGCTGTTAGACTGGAGATGCAAACATTCTCTGCTAATGTTGAGAGTGGAATGTGCATCAGGATGGCTGCTGCCACTCCTTCTGCCACCACTCGGAGTCCTATACCTTCCCTTGGCACATGGCTCCCTTCTTCCATAGGCAAAGGCGTACTGAGAGCCTTGCCAAGGACAAAGCTGGGTGCTATATAGAAACACACTCTTCCGTACTGCAAGGACCCCAAAGACATTCTATAACAAGAATTAGAATATTAAGAATAGCAAAATCTAGTATTTTGGGTCATTTGCTGTATTCCAGGCACTGCACTAAGCACCTTACAGACACCATGTCCTTTCCACCTTATGCCAATCCTGTAGAGCAGTCCAATATATATTGACTACCTCGTGTGCAGATGAACACACCACAGCCTACAAGCCCGATGTTACCTGTCCAGCATCACCCAGTGCCAAGGACAGTTCAAGCCTAGTTCTGATTGTCCTCAGAATCTCATCTCTCTTTTGAAAAATTTTTTTGCATTCCTGGCAGCAGTATATGAGAGTTCCAGTTGCTCCATGTCCTCAACACACTTGCTATGATCTTTTTTCAAGAGAGAAGGTCTTGCTGTGTTGCCCAGGCTGGCCTGGAACTCCTGAGTTCAAGCGACTTCTTCAGCCTCCCAAGTCATTGGGATTACAGGCTCTTTCCACTGCACTTGGCTTGTTCTTTTATTTCTGGCCATTTTAGCAGTATATAGTGGTATGTTAGTGTGTATGTGTGGGCACATGTGTTTTAATTAGGTTTATTAAGTAACACACTACATATTGTAAAATTTACCCTTTCAGTGTCAAGGTTCTGCATTCTGACCAATGTGACAGCCTAACCATCTCCACTCTCAGGATATAGGACCTTTACGTCATCCCCCAATGCTTCCCCTCATGCTTTCCTTTTGTGGTCCATCTGCCCTCGGCCCCACCACCTTCTCCTTGGAAATTACTGGTCTTCTGCCCCAGTAGCTTTGCCTTTTCTAGAACATCATATAAATGCAGACATGAAGTACACTGGATTCCAGCATGGCTTCTTTCCCTTAACCTGATGCTCTTGAAGTTCTCCATTGTGACTGGGTGTCTAGGCAGTCCCTTTGTCTTTATTGCTAAGATGAATTCCACTGTAGAACCCCAACAAAAAAAGAAACATGAGAGCTTGTATTTTGGTTTTTTAAATTTGTTTCTGTTTGTTTGTATGTATTTTTTGAGACAAGGCCTCACTATGTAATCTAGGCAGGCCTTGGACTTGCGATCTTCCTGCCACAGCCTCCCAGGTGTTAGGATTACAGGCATGCACCACAACACCCACCTCAGCTCTTAACCCTGCTGACGAATAAACACATGGCAGTTTTTACCCATGGATTGCAGTGGTGTCACAGTTTACTGTGTAACAAAGTCATCATGGAAAGTTCCTACTTTTTGATATCCAGGACCTCATTCCCCTGAGATTCTTGTTCAATTAGTTGTGTATGAACAGAAGATGAATATGTTTTAAAAGCTGCCAGGTGACTGTAACATGCAACCACAGTTGAGATCCACTCATATTTTCAATTGACTGGATGATCCAAGACAAATTGCTAAACTTCAGTATTAATTTTTTTTTTGAGGCAGGGTCTTTCTATGTAACTCAAACTGGTCTTGAACTCACTATGTAGCCACAGCTGGCCTTGAACTCACCATGATCCTCCTGCCTCAGTCTCTTGAATGCTGGGATTACAGATGTGAATCCCACACCCGACGATCGATCAATTTCTTTTATTTTTAATTGAGAATCGTAATAGCTGCCTAGGATAGCTTCTCACCTTTTGTGAAGATCAAAATGTATTTAAATATAGCAACACACAAGACAATGTTCTGTAAACTGTGGATGCAGAAACGAATGGTACTGTTAAGGTCATAGTTACAGATGAGTGTCCTTCCTATTAGAAAAGTACTGGAGGTTCTGTTTCCAAAACAAATGAATGAGGTGTAAAAGACCAAGTGAGAAGAGCAGTGTTCCTCTGTCAATTTTCTGTGTGTTATTGGAGGATTGCTTGATGTGGGAAAAAGAAACAGGGCCACCAGCAGATTGGTGGAGCAGAGAAGCAGGACAAATACATTCTTTTCAAGACCATAGTACTGCTGGCATTACCGAGCATGCTCTTCAGCAGGATGAGTTAAGCCGGTGGGTTTGCTGAAAATGAACACTGATATCACTAGAACAGGGCAAGTGGAGACCTGGCACCAATGACAGCATTACCAAGCTGCTACCAGCCAGTTCCTGAGTCAGAGTGAGCTAGGGAGGGGTCTCATCACTGGCATCTCATGATGCTGCTTTGCAACCACATGTGACGACCTCATGGAAGGGTCAGCAGGTCTGTTTGTTAAGGACAAAAATGGCCCCCTGTGTATGAAAAATTCCTCATTGATATTTTTTGAGGGGAAAGAGCAGCTACTCACCATAAAGAAAAAGCAAGCTGTACAAGAGCTGTCATGTTATAAAGTAACATGAGTGTCTCCATGTGGAGACCTACCCCAACCTTCCTCAGGTGGAATCACCGTTAAGAGTTATGTGTGTGTGTCCTCCATGCCTTTCCTTTTCGTATGCGGACATTCATGTATATTTATTACATCATGTGCTGCATGCATATAAATATAAGATGTATCTTTGTGAACATGTGCCCACCCCGGGTAGTCATTTTGCTTTGCTTTGAGGGGAACTTTCCACATCAATGCATGTGGATCTATTCTGAGCATCTGTGTTTGAAGGAATCATCCTACCAAGGCAGCCAAACATTTCTCATTCAGAATCCTCCAACCTAAAAGTTAGCCCTCAGGCTGCAGGGCTGCAGAAATCTTTAGGAGTTGGTCTCCCTTTCTACTTCCTCATAAAGACCCAACAAGCAGTTATTTGAGGTCCAGATTCTTCTTCCCTTCCGCTTTCCCTTGAGTGTTTGGCTTCTCTATTCTTGCTGCCTGCATTATGGCTTTCCAAACTTCCTCTTCTGTCCTTCCAGAGAGGGCATCACCCGGTGCAGCTGTTCCAGGACAGGTATGGGGAGCATTTCCTCCCTTTGTGTTTGTTTTTTAGCCCTCTCTGGTCCTCCTCCCTCTGGGGACAGCTGCCCAATCAGGGGAGCCAGTATCATGTAAAGGAGCACTTCCGTTCTCAGCCAGGGTTTGGTTGTAGTTTCTGGCTGACTTCTGACACAGCCCAGGTGAGAACAGATGGTATCTGGCCCACTGACAATAGCAAACAGCTTGGTGTGAGTCACGCTTTCCTGGTCAACAATGTGCTGCCTAAAACTCTCATTTAAGAGAATTATTTTTTTATTTTGCAATTTATTAAAGATAATTACTTTGCATTTTTCCAGCTAATTTTGAAGGCAGTGTGGTAGAATTATAAGCCAGCAGGCTGTACAATTAGATGAGTTCATTCACTAATATTCATGCACTGCTATGGATTCAGCGCCTGCTATGTGGTAGGCAGGGAAGCCTTGTTCTAGATACTGGGCATACTTCAGAGAATAAGACAAAATCCCGGCTCACATTCTTACAATAGACTAGAAACAGATACAATAAATAAACAGATGATATAATGCCAAGAAGTATATCGGTCAGGGACTGTGAGGGTGCACTCAGTAGTAGAGCACATGTTTAGCATGCTCCAGGCCCTGGGTTTGATCCCCAGCACTGTCACACCTCAAAAGTGCACTAGTGAGCTATGGTCATGATAATGTCACTTAATAAACCACCCCACAACTTACAGCTTCATTTTTTAACTCACATGTCCACAGAGCAGTCAGATTGCAACTAATCTAGGCTGGGCTCTGCTACGTGTGGCTCCAGGCTGTTGGAGTCTATTTGGTTTTGTTTGTAGGGCTCATTCTTCTGAGCTCAGCAGGCTACCAGTGGCATGTTGTTTGGACAGCAGAGGTTGCAATGAGCAAAAACACACATGACACATCTCAAGACCTATGCTGGAGATGGCACATGACTCACAGACATCCTATTGGCCAAAGCAAGTTACGTGGCCAAACCCGCCATCAATGGGCCAAGCAATTATACTCCTTGCTGAATAATTATCTATCACTTAAACCTAAATAAATTAAGTGAAAGGACTAGAGGATAACAGAGGGAATTATTTTAGGTGGTGAGACGGTCAGGCAAGGCCTCCTTGAGAAAGTGTTGAGGAGAGCCTGAATGAAGTTCATTCTAGGCAGAGGGACAAAGCATGGGCAAAGGTCTGCAGGGGTGAGTGATACAGAGGACCAGCAAGAGGGTCAGGGTGGTTGATGAAAGTGAGCCAGGGTGAGTGGGAGAGGAGGTGAGAGAATGGTCAGGGACCAGATATTGTAGTGTGAAAGGGGAACTGTTGTTCCAACTGTGATGAGAAATGATGACATGGTTTTGAGCAGAGCAGTCACATGATTTGACTGATTTTTCTTCAGAAAACTGTGATAGCCAGAATCCACCATGACTTCCCAATAATCCTTACTTCCTAGTATTCACATTTTTGCAGAGTCCTTTCTCACATTGGACCGGGGTAGATATGTGTGGCTAATAGAATACGGGTAGAAATATGGTGTGCCACTTTCATGATTAAGTTATAAAAGATACTATAGTCTCTCGCCTTCTCTTTCTGTCATCATTCACTCCGAGGGAAGCCACCTGCCATGTCTTCAGCAGCCCTGCCTACATGACAAAAAGCTGAGGCCTTCAGCCAACAGCCATATGAGTGTGCCATCTCATGATGGTACTCATCATGGTACCATGATGAGTGTACTCATCAGTGGATCTTTTGGTTCAGTGGGGCCTTCAGATGACTTCAGGCCCAGCTGACATCCTAACTGCAAGAGAAATCTTGGACTCACCAAGCTAAGCTAGTCATGGACTCCTCAGACACTGTGTTGCTATTATTTTAAGCTGTTGAGTCCGAGGGGTTATTTGTTATGCAGCAGTGGAAACCAATACAATAACTCAGCCTGAGAGAGAGGGTAGAAAAACTTGAGGATAAAGTAAAAGCAGGAAAACTATGTGTATCTATATCCTTCCTACTCAGTTGTGATCCACAGACCAGTGATACCCTCATCATCTAGCCATCAGTTGGAAATGCAGAATCTCAGACCCCACCCTAGACCTCCTGAATCAAAATCTGCTTCTTAAAAAGACCTCCAGGCTAGTCTTGGCTTGATAAAATTTGAGAAGGGGGGTGTAAGCATCAGCCTAGGTAAAGGAGAGCCAGGATGCAGATTTGAATTCTGGCTTGCCAACCCTGTAACTGCCAGTAAATTTCCTAACTTTCCTAAGCCTCTGTTTCCTTTCTGTAAAACAGGGATGATAATAATAGAGCTTTCCCTCCAGGGTTATGCTCTAGGGTATAAATGAAATGGTGCCTGTCAGGTGCATGGCAGAGTGCTTGGCACATTGCTAATACTCAATAACTATTAGGTTAAATGACTCAATTTGATTTGCACATTTTTTTCTCTAAGACCGTATTTCCTGATAGTGTTCCTTAAGTGCATTTTTAGATTCCCTGTCCAATAAAATATTATCTTTTCAAAATGTCCTTGAGCTCTCCATAAAAACTTTTGTCTGTGCCCTGCATGCTTCCAGCCATATCCCCAGAATGAAGGTACCTGATTTCCATGGTCATTGTCAAGGACTAGTTCTCAGGGCAATCTCAGGGGCACCCTCCAGCCTGAAGTAGGCCACAACACTACAAATAGGGGCTTTGGGCTAGCGTAAGTCTAGCTTCCCAGGCCAGGGCCTTCCCCTTCCCTTCCTGTGCCTGTTCCTGTGATTGTTTAAATGTACTTTAGGTTATAGCTGCAAGTGTATTCTCCTTGATATGTTTGGAAAACTCTTTGCCGATCTGCCAGGCTGTTAGCAAAAATTTCTTTTCTATTTGCTCAGTCATAATATACCTGAAGTACAAGGAGTGATCAAAACATATAGTGAATATTTAAATAGCAAAAGTTTATTACAGGAAGAGACACATTGCCATTAATGCTCCTCGAAATACTCCCCCTTGCTTCAAACATACTTATCTTTCTTCTCATTTTCTGAAGCAGTTCTGGAAGTCCTCTTTTGTGAAAATCTTTACGAGGTGTGTTAAAAAAAAAATATGGTAAATGGTGTGGCGAGTGCCATCCAGTGGAAAGGCAGGCTTGTAAAAGCATGATGGTGTGTCCTCTGTCCTCATCCACTTTATTCCCCAGATCTGGCACTTGCGATTTCTGGATCTTCTCCAAAGTCAAAATGATCATGAAAGATAAACATTTTGAGTTGATTCAAGACATCAAGGCAGCCACAGCAGTGCACATGTGAAAGAGCACGTCCAGAACTGCTTCAGAGAGTGGCAAGAGCAATGGGATAAGGGTTTGTTTGAAACAACAGGGAGTATTTTGAGGGGGCTTAGTGGCAGTGTGTCTTTTACTGTAATAATTTTTTTTAAAAATTAAACATTCGCTTTGATTTTCAGTTATACTTTATATGTGACAAAAACCAATAACCAAATTCCAGATTTATGCATGGTTTGCATAGTGTTGGCCCGGGGTCTCTGTGCCATCCTTACTGAACTTCTCAGAGCCCCATTTTCTGTATCTATAAAAAGTGGCTGATAATGAATTCTAGTTCCTGTGGTTGTTTTGAGGAATAAATGAGAAGACCACAAATGAGCAGGACTGGCCAGATAACTTGAAGAGCCTAATGTAAAATGAGAATGCTGGGTCCCTTGTTCAAAGTTATTAAGAATTTCTACATGGCGGCCACAGTGCATAAAATAAGTATGGGGCAAGTTCCACAAGCAGAGCCTGTGGGACTGCACAGGGCAATACCACGAGGCCAGACCCCCACACAAGACACTTAGCACCCTACCTGGAACCAGGCCCAGCAACATTCCCAGTGTTCCCTGAAACCTTTTTAAAAAGGGCTAAACAACTCCCTTTAAGGCAAAGTTTATGGGTAAATTTCACAGCTGCAATTTGAATCATAAACTACCCTCATACTTAGTGCCTTGAATCCCGAGCAGCTGATTATTTTTCATGATTTTGTGGCTGGTCTCACCTGGACTCACATGGGGTCAAGTTCAACTGGTAGCCAGGCCAGCAGAAGGGCTAAGCTGGTCTTGCTTATGTGCCTGCCAGCAGCGCTGGCTGTTGGCTGAGGCACTTCAGTTCTCTTCCATGTGGCTTCTCATCCTCCAAAGAACCAGATCAGTTCAGTTTCCTTAACCTCACAAAGTCTCCTTGAGGTCTGGTTCTTGGACCATGCCTAAGAGCACTCCTGTTATCTTCCATTGGTCCAAGCAAGTCACGAGGGTTGCCTAGATTCAAAAGAAGGAGACAGACTTGCCCACTGAATGAGAGAAGTGGCAATGTTTCCAAAGGGGCCAGGATCCAGGAGATGCAATTTCCTGGGGACATGGTTTTCAGTCTTTAGCCTGCATCTGAAGTATCTAGAGGGCCTGTTAACACAGGGAGTACAGGGCCTCACCCCAGAGCATCTGAGTCAGCAGGTCTGCATGTCAAACAGACTCTCAGGGGATGGATGCTACAGCCGCTGCTCTGGGAACCACACTTTGAGAGTCCTGGCTGGGGAGTTACAAGTCCACACCTAGTAAGCAACAGTGACTGTCAACCTTAACTGCACATCAGAAGTACCTGGGCATCTATGACAACCTGAAGCCAATCAGAGGCCATAGTAGTGAGACTCAGGCAGCAGTAGTTTTTTTAAAGCTCCTCTAAGAGATTCCAATATATAGCCAGGGTTGAAACTACTACCTTAGAATGAGACTACTCAGGTTCAAGTTCTAGGTTATAGTATGTACAAGTTTAAGAAAGTTATTTTACCTCTCTGTGACTCAGTTTTTTCATTAAAAAGTAAGCAACAAAGCCAGGCATGGTGGTAATCCCAGCACTTAGAAGGCTGAGGCAGGAGAATTGCCATGAGTTCCAGGCCAATCTGGGCTACATAGTGAGTTCAAGGCCAGCCTGGACTATATAGCAAAGCCCTGTCTCAAAAAACAAGCCAAAAAGAAAGAAAGAAAAGAAAAGAAATGTAGTCGACAGTGCTTACTTTATAACTTTACTTTTTTTTTTGGTACCAGGGATTGAACTCAGGACCTTGCGCTTGAGAGGCAGGCGGTGGAACCACTGAGCTAAATCCCCAGCCCTAGTGCTTACTTTATAGATTTGTTTTGAGGATTAAAAATTAATATGTAAGGGATGAAGGTACCGCTCATTGAGCACTTTGCTTAGTATGCACAGTGCCCTCAATTTGCTACCCAGCACTAAAAAACAAAACAAAACAAAAATATTTCCTCATTGTTTCCTAGAATAGTGCTGACACTATTATATAGTGGAAATACTCCATAAATATCAGCTCTGGTAAGACAGAGATCAAAGCATTGTGCAATAATATGGTTTTTAGCATAGCATACCTTTTTATAATTTAACCCTGTAAGTCATTGGAAAGTTCATCAACTATCTCAAATGCCTTTGTAGCTTATGCATTCCCTGATTATTTGGCCAGCAACTGCCAAGAGTCAGATATACTTTATTTGAACTGTCATCACTGAGCTGTTAGGGGAAATTCCATTTTTCTTACGGATGTACTGTGATGGCACCTTGTAATTAAAGGAACTTTAATATAAAATAGGTGTGGCTTCCTGGAAGAAGGCTTTTCAGCTCTGGTAGTACAAAGACTGCCCACTGAAAAACAGCTGCTGTTCATGAGTCACACAGATCATGACTTACTGACCACTCAGTTATAGCCCGGCAATCCTTCTTGGCTTAGATTCTAAGCATTTGCAATAATCAACATGGCATTCACGTAAGAACTGAACCCAAGCTGAAAGGATGTTAGTAGTAAGGATTGTAGTATTATGTCCATTCATTGTCTTTCATGAAAGTGGGGTTCTCAAACTTTCCAGATCACTGGACTCACTGGGACTCTTGGACATTCCACCTCAAACACACTAGGTCAGAATCTACAGGGAAAGGGCCCTGGATTCTTTTTTTTTTTTTTCGTAATGGGGACTGAACTTGGGACCTTGTGATTTCGAGGCAGGCAGCAGCACCACTGAGCTAAATCCCCATCCCACTGGATTCTATTTTGAACAAGTGTCCTAAGTGATCTCAACACCGTCAAGCGAGTTTAGGAAATAGACTTAAAAGGACAATATTTATGTAATACAAGTAGAGAGCAGGCAGAGGTAATACGGGAAGAGGAGGGTGGAATAGAGGGCTGTCGTTCTAATGCCCACTCAAGCAAAAGAACAGGGGTTGGTAAACTATAGCCCCAGCCACTGCCTGTTTTTGTAAGTACACTTTTATTGGAAAAAGCCATGCCCATTTTGAAACATATTTTCTATGGCTGCTTTTGTGTTATAATGCCAGAGCTGAATTGGTATAATAGACCCTGAATGGCCCACAAAACCAAAAATATTTACTGTTTGATTCTTTACCAACAAAAATTTACTGACCCCTGGATAAAAGATATGACCTCAAGCCCATGCAAACTTGGAGTTGCAGCTAAGATCTTCTATAGTTTTGGGCTCATAATTAAGAAAATAGACTAACAAGGGAAAGGAGAGTCAGTCAGCAAATACAACCAAGTAGAAAATTCTGGCCCCTATGAGTAGCAATTTGAGCCTATGAAATAAGTATGCTTAAGATGATTATAGAGATTTACCAGAAAAAAAAAATGTAAACCTTTCTGAGAAATTAACACAGCATGAACAAAGGAGAAAATTCAGATTTGAAAAAGAATTAAGTGCAACCTGCAGAAGTGAAAACAATTGAGTGAATGGGTTAAGCAGAGCTGCTCAAACTTCAATAAGCGTCAGTCACCTAGAGAGTTTGTAAAACAGATTCCTGGTTCGGTTCTGTGTTGAACGCTGATGAATAGGGCTGGGTGGAGCCTGTGGATTTTCATTTCTAACAAGCTCCCCAGTGACACAGAGGCTGCTGGTCCAGGATATTTCAGGTATCACTTAACTAGCAGATAGAGCTGGAGGAGCAGTTGGTAAACTTGGAGGCAGAGGTAGGGGAGAGGGAGATGGAGAAGGAGAGGGAGAGGGAGAGGGGAAAGTGGGGAGACAGAGACAGAGAGAGAGAGTGGAAGAGAAGGCTTTAAGAGACAAGGATAGAATGAGAAGGCTCAACGTAAGTCAAGGGGGCAGTGGAATGAATGGTAGGGAAGCCATATATCCAGAGATATTGCATGAAAATATTCCAGAATTGAAGAAACATGAATCCCAAACTAGCAAAATAAAGACGAAGCCACACAAGCCAGGCAAGGTGGTGCACGCCTGTAATTGATCACTCTGGAAGGCTGAGGTAGGAGGATCTCAAATTGAAGCCCAGCATGGGCAACTTAGCAATTTAGTAAGTCCCTTATCACAAAATAAAAAATAAAAGGGCTAGAGAGGTAGCTCAGTCGGAAAGCTGTGGATTCAATCTCTAGTGAAGAAAAAAAAAAAGCACATGAAATGCTTCATGGTAGAACTATGGAATAATGGAATGCCAAAAGCAAAGTGAAGAAAAGCCTTCAAGCTGCCTCCCAGGAAAGATTACCTGCAAAGGAAAAGCAGGAGACTGATTACAGCTATCTAATCAGCAGCAGTATGTGCCAGAAGACAGCGGCATGTAATATCTTCTGAAGGGAAGTTAACATTCAGCTTAGAATTATATACCCACTAAATTATCATTCAAGACCAAGAGCTATAAATAAAGACATTTTAGATTTGTATCTCAGCGAAAGATCTCCTAAATAATATACTTGAATTTGAAGGAAATTGCACCCATAAGAAAGGAGTGGGAGGAAGAAACTATGGTGACTGAGCAAGATGATAGATCTAAGTAGGTATTACCAATGGGAGGTAAACAAAACTAAACTACTAGACAACAGTAATATGAAAGCTGAGAGTGAGAAGATTAGAGGTGAAGCATTCTAAAGTCTGTATTGTTTGGAAAGAGGCTGGACAGATCATTTCTTTGTTGTTGATGTGGTTTTGTATTTGAGGCAGGGTCTCACTATGTAGTCCAGGCCTTGAACTTGCTATGTGTCCAGGCTGGCCTTGAGCTCACAGCAGTCCTCCTGCCTCAGCCTTCCAAGAACTGGGTTTATAGGTGTGTGCCACCATGCTCTGCCTAGTTTTTTAAGTTGTTTATCACATTATAGCAACACACTGAAAAAATAGAATGTGAACCAACAAATCAGTGGCAGGAAACAAATGGAATATAGAAATCCCAGTGTACTAGAAAACAGGAAAAAAGATCAAAAGTATGATAAATTTTAAAAACCCAAAATAAGATAAGAGAGCTAAATATATCAGTAACTATAATAAATGTAAATAAATTATTCTCTGATTTACAGAATGGATAACAAAAGGAAGCTTCCTCTATGCTAGAGGTATGAAGAGCACAAAATGACCCAGAATAGTTGAAAGTAAAGAGCTGGGGAAAGATATACAATATAAATACTAACCAAATGAAATGTGATCTAGCATTGTTAATGTTGGATAAAATAGACTTTGAGGCAAAAAAAAATTATCATGCACAAAGAGGATCCTTAATAATAAAGGAATAACTGTTATCCTCTTTTTAGTTACGTTTTTTAATGCCATTCACACATACCTAATTGAATTTACTACCAACTAATGTCCTGGCTCCCACTGTTTGAGAAATGCCACTTCTAAACCTCTCTGAAAACCCCTGGCAGCTGTCATTCTGTAGTAGTACCTCCACAATACCAAGGACTAGATGATGTCTACGTGCTTTTAAAATTAGTTTCTTGAGGCAATCAGAAATACTAATAACTGCCAGAATAAGAAACTAACTTTGGCTTGTCTGGTTTTCCCAGAGATCTGAGGCGAAATCACAAAGCTTCCTTACAAAGAGAAAATTAAATTCATGGCTTAGGAATGCAGAATTTTTTTGTTAGGTAATTCAAAGAGATTTTGCAGACATATATTTCCTACTTGTTGAAATTGGCTTTGGCTTTTCTTGAGAATAAAATCCTCTAGTGTAATCATTAGTATGTCGGGCTATGGCCAAGATGTCCTAAGAACCTCCTATGAGACTCTCATGCCAAACGGGGGTCGACACCTCTGAGTGTCACCGAAGAGGCTCTCCATTATGTTACTCCTCCAGCATCCTGCTAGCAATTGTGACATATTAAGTATTTTCCTTCAGAGCAATTAGAAAAACTCTGGGGAATCACCAGAGAGGGTAGCTGTTGCTATGTTTTTGTCTGTTTTGCCAAGAGGCTGGGAAAACAACTACACTAAGAAAGTTCAAAAGCAGACATCTATGAAGGTTAACTCAGAGTCCCAGTAGCCACCTCTCTCTTCTTCCCTGCCTGTAGCCACCCCACACAGCCCCAGTACCTCTCAACCAGCTGGCTAATCCCTGAAGTTGTAAATTTACAAAATCATTTATGGGTTGATACTCTAACCCTTGGGAAGGAGACTTACTTTCGATTTTATGCCTCAGCTCCTCAGTCACTTGGCTCCTTGTACTAATAGCAGTTTGTACAGTTCAACCTCAGAGCTGAATCTGGATTACTCTCATTACTTTATTAATTGATTCAAGAAATTGCTCACACATTGAGAGCTTACTATTTGTCAGACACGTTTTTTAAAAAGCACCTTAGATTTATCTTCTCAGCTTGTTTTCACATGAACCCAGTGAAGTAAATATTTTTATTATCCTCACTTTGAAGAAGAGGAAGTTGGGGCTGTTTAACTTGCTCAAGATTCTTCAGCTTGTAATTTGCAGAGAGGAGATTTAATCTCAGAGTGTTTAACTGGAGATGGCATTTTTAACCAATATGGTACCCTGGGTTCCTTTTCAGCAGAATCATAAATAGGAGAATTTGATGGAGCAGGCGTGGTGGCACCTGCCTGTAATCACAGCATTCCGGGAGGCAGAGGCAAGAAAATTGCAAGTTCAAACCCATCCTGGGAAACTTAGTGAGACCCGGTCTCAAAATCAAAAAGGGATGGGGATGTAGCTCAGTGTGAAGGGACTTGGTTCAATCCCTGGAAAAAAAAAAATTATTATCGCACAGACATTTTAAAAAATTGATATCCATATAAAGGAGTTTTTGTTTTGTTTTTGTGTTCCCCAAAGTCAAGTACATAATAATGGGCATCATACCCTGTGTGCATATGAACGTCTTAGAAGAGCAAATTAGACTCCACACACAATTTTAAAAAGTAAAAATAGAAAACCACTGGTAAGGGAGCCTTCGTTTTACAGTGAATTTGTTGGTATGTTAAACAGCACACTTCACTTTGTGGTATTTGCTGGTTGACACAATCACTGCCAGTTAAATCGATTCCCTTATCATGATAATAATGACTAGGATTAGCCCAGTTGAATGGGTGCCTGCTTTGCCCAGGGCTCACAAAAGCCATCTCTAGAGATCCAGGCTTTCCTGGCAATGAAAGGTTAACTAACAAGGCTGCTGTATTCTCAGTGGATAAATAGCAGTCCTTGGTGCAGAATGAAGGAAGTCAAGGAAAAGATGGAAAGCTCTCTGGCCAGAGGGGAAATTCCACTGAACTGGAATGCTGTGAATGGCAGAATGCTAGGAACAATGGTAGGCATCCAGAATGGGAGGGAAACAGGTGTTTTTGTTCAATGAGTATGTAGGTAATTGAGAATCAAGTAGGAGAATGGTTGTTTAAACAAAAATGTGTATACACATTTGTAGAAGCTCTATTCACAATAGCCTAAAGGTGGCATCAATCAACTCAAATCTCCATGAAGAGATGAATGGTAAAACTAATGTAGTAGAACTGTGCAATGGAACATTATTTGGGAGCGAAGTACTAATACATGCTGCAATGCGGATCCACCTTAAAATACTGTAGAAGTGAAAGAGTCCGGGCACGAAGGGCCACAGAAGTGTGTGATTCCATTTCTAGGAAATATCCGGAATAGGCAAATCCACAGAGACTCAAGCAGCTTAGCGGTTGGCAGGGCTGGGGGAAGGGAGGACGGTGACAGGCTGCCCAGCGGGGGGTGGCGCTTCCTTTTGGGGTGAGATGGAATTACGCTGGAACTGGATGAGAGGTGATGGCTGTACAACAGTGTGGGCGTATTTACTGCCACTGAATTGTGCACTTTAAAATGGTTAAATGGCACCTATTATTTTATATGTATTTTACCACAGTTTTTAAAAAGACAACCATTGGAGTTACTGTTGACTCAAATGGAAGTCCCCTGAGAAGCAAGGGCATCAAATCACCCCAAAGTGGAATACTAAGAAAGGAGGAAGGGGGCTCCTGTACTGATAGGGGAGAAACAAAAGGGAATGGTCGTCCTGGGGCTGAGATTGCTGCTGACAAACCTGACTTCACCCAGCCCTTTCTGGGGACTGTGTTTGCGTTGTGGGGGGATGATGTGTGGGTGACTTTAAAAAGCTGAAACTTGAGAGCCCAAGATTGAGCTTCCTCAAAGGGATAGCAGTGACCACAGTAGGAAACCCAGGGGCCTGGATGCAAAGTCACAAGGCCCAGTAGTGGCCTGAAAAAGCAGGCAACTGCACCCTGGCGTGGTGGCATCACCACAATCATCAGAGCTGGGGAGCAGCTGTCCCTTAGACTAGCCTGTGCTCTCCACAGTGACCCCTCCCTGGGCTCCCATTACTCACTTCCTGTAAATGCTGGGTCCTGCAGGTAGGAAGGCTTCTGCATCTGCTTCCCTTTGTCCTGCTCCCTCCCCGAAGCTGAGAGGCCAGTTCCTGACTGTCAGACCAGCAGGTCAGAGTTGTGGGCTTGCTGCCTCAAAAGGAACACACTGACCTGGGCATGTGGTGTGTGACTTTCCAGTTCCATGTCCTAATTCCAATATCGACAACTTCTTTCAAAGGTTAAGTGCCTCACTTCGAGTGAATGGAGTGGATCAAGTAGGGGACCCCCACAGTGGCTATCGTTAGTAGTTAATCCAAAGAGCTGAGTGCCCCACCCCAGAAAATAAAGAAGAAAACAGAGCTAAGTGGGTATTACCATGACAACTTTTTTAGAAAATGTGGTCTTTCCTTTCTCAAGATGTCTCCTCCTAGCACTCTTTGGATACTTTCTCTTTCTGAATAAAGTTAACACACAGGCGCATATATACTGCCAACTATTTCTGGTTGACTCCAGGAGCAGTTCCTCCTCGGCTAAGAAGAGAGCCAGAAGCATGAACTGGCACAGGGAAGAGTGTGAGTGGGCGTGGCTTTTTTGTGCCCTCTACTGCTTTTTACCTCGAGTTCCCCTCGGTCACTCAGGACCACGTCATGCCTCTGCACAGAATGACGTCACTCCTTGAAACACCATTCCATTCCACCCGCTTCTCCCTAGGCCCCACTCAAGTTCATTCTTCAAAACTCAGCTCCAGTATCATTTCCTCCATGAGTATTTTCTTTTCTTTCTTTCTTCTTTCTTTTAGTACTAGGGATTGAATGCAGGGAGTACTGACCTATATTCCTCTCTCCTTTTTGGGGACAAGGTCTTGTCAGGTTGCCCAGGCTGGCCTCAAACTTGTAATCTCCCTGCATCAGCCTCCCAAGTAATTGAGATTACAGGTGTGCACCACTGTGCCTAGATCATGAAATATTTCTTGACCACTCCAATCTGGTTAGATGCCTCCTTTAAGCTCCCTCTGACTCACCAATAGCCTCACTCCCACCACACCTTGTTGATCTTACTCCTGTGTCTCCTAGTAGACTCTAAGTTTTTCAAAGGCAGCTGGAGCCAGTCTGACAAAGTGTGAATCCCAGCTTCACTGCTTTCTAGCTGGATGACTCAGTGAGCTAGGTAAACTCAGTTCTCCCATCTGCAAAATGGGGATGACCATTCCTGGTTTTGATTATCAAAATTTGCAAAATACCTAAACAATAGCTAGAACATACACGTTCAATGAACAAATGAGCTATAAAAAAGCAAGCATAATTATTACTACAATTATTACTATTAATCTTTTCTCCATTCCATTGTCTATTACAAGTGAAGTAGGCACTCAGCCAATTGGGGTGGAATGGGGTCATGGTTAATATACTCACTGTGGTTAACCTGGAACTGTGCTGGCCCATCAAGCAGTGCCCAGCTCTTTGTGTACTGAGCACTTGAACTGCAGCTAATCCAAACCAAGGTATGTGGTGAATGCAAAACCACACCATGTGGTGGAGACCTCGCGTGGAAGACAGGGCGTGAAATACCTCATGATAACTTTCATACCAGTTACATGTTGAGAGGACAAGCTTTTGGATATTTTAGGTTAAATAAGACATAGTCTTAAAAATAATCTTGTCTGCTTTTTTTTTAAATGAGATCGTAAGGGAATTTTAAGTTTCATATGTGACTATGTTGTATTTCTACCAGGTAGTACAGATCCCAAACCTACTGTTAGTAGAGCAAATCTTTACACAACCCCATTTAAGCTCAGGTATGATGTGAGCTTTAGGAGTGTAGATAATTCATTTAGGAGCAATGATCTCTTGGGAATCAAAGGTTCATCCAGTGGGGGTAGGGTGAGGCTCAGTGGTAGAGCATTTTCCCAGCATGCACAAGGCCCCAGGTCAAACCCACAAAAACAGGATAATCTATCCAGTCAACTTGTAAAGACTTTCGCATGCAGGGTCAATAAGCTAAAAGACAGAAGAAGTATGTAGAAAAGGGACTAAAGCTTTCTGGAGATTTTCCAGGTTCGCTGTGATCCTGAGATTCAAGAGTTGCGTCAGTGGCAGGAGAAACTCCGCGAGGACAAACACATTCACCAGCGAGTGCAAATGTTCTGGGCCAAACAAGAACAAAAAGGTTAGTTGCTTGGTTCACAGCCCTTTGCTTATTCAGGAAAAGCCTGATTCTTATTCCAGGCTCAAGAAGGAAGCCCTCTGAGATTTCAGAAGGTCCTTGTGTTTGCACAGAGCTCAGTCTGTGTGTGGGGGAAGTGGCAGCTGTTAAGATTCTGGTCTGGAATGGCATGACCATTTCCTTCCCTCGAGGACAACTTCAGTGTCACCTTCTATCTGCAGGTTTTTTTTTTTAAGCTGTGCGACATGAAGAATAATCCATTATTTTGAAAACATGGTGTGTATCAACATGAGAGGTAGTTATTCTACAAGTTGTTGATTGTGTGCCTGAATTTAAATGGTATTTTATACTGTTTCCTCTTTTGTGAATGTTAATTTTATGTGTCAATTTGACTGGGTCCCTGGATGCTCAGATAGCTGGTAAATTTTATTTCTGGGTATACTGTGAGAATGTTTCCAAAATATGAATTTGAATTTGAATTGGTGGACTGAACAAAATGGATGCCCCCCCCCCAACGTGGGTGGGCCTCATCCAATCTGTGAGGGCTTGAATGAAACAAAAGGCCAGGGACTGGTTGAATGAACTGTGCCTGACTATTGGAACTGGAACACTGGTCTTCTTCCACCCTTGAGGTTTCTGGTTCTCGGGTTTTCAGACCTGGGCTAGGATCCATACCACTGGTTCTCCAGCTCTCAAACCTTTGAACCACACCACCAACTTCTCTGGTCTCCAGCGAGCAGACAGCACGTGGTAGGTCTTCCCGGTCTCCATAATTCTCTGAGACAGTACCTTACCATAAATCTCTTCCTTATATCCAAGATTCATATATCTATCTCCTCCTGTTGGTTCTGTTTCTCTAGAAAACTCTAATATACCTTTTTTGAGCAACTGAAAACATACACACAAAGTACAAAGAATAATATAACCTGCATCCATCATCTGTCATGTACAAGTGTCAATCTTTTCTTCTGTTTGCCTTCATTCTTTTTTAAACTTAAGTTATGACATAGTCACAGTAAGAAAACTGGAAAAGTAGAGGCCAAAAAAGGGAAAACCCCAGAAATCCCACCATGATTAATATTTCAGTGTTTGACCTCCTATATATGGTTTCCAATGTAAAAAAGATACACATATATATTCATATTTTATTCAAAATGGAATTATGTGTATATTCTGTTATATACTGTTTCTTTGCCTTTGCCTCTAAAATTCTCTGAATATCATCCTTGTTAGTAACTAGACAGCAGTGTCATATGATATTTAACAGCTGTGTGGTATAGATTTAGCATCATTTTGTTAACCAACAATGTGGAAGGAGATTCATGATGTATTTTCAAGTGAAAAAAAATTGCAGAGCTGTATTTTCACCCATATTTAAAAATATCTGCATGGAAATTGAGTATCTAAATAGTCTGGAAGAAAATTGATGGTAGTTACCTTTGGGAATTTGGGATAGAATGGAGTTAGTGTCCTGTTGGGATCTTTTAAATAAACACATAGTACTTTCCAATTATGATAACTTACAAAAATATATGCAGCTCAGTGGACTATAGGCCATGCATGCTTTTCACCCTCTCATTCGCTGCCCATCCTATCCTAGACCCACTTCCCCTCAGCGGGCTGTAGTCCCCACCACCGCAGGCCTTTTTCTAGTCTTACGGTAAGACACATAAAGATCCTCACCCCTGGCTTCCATAGTTTCTCTTCCTTTCTGTCACATCACCCTTCCCAGCTCTTCTGTGGCCCCTCTATTTTATCCTCTCTTTTTTTTTTTTGGTACCAAGGATCAAACTCAGGACCTTGTGCTTGTGAGGCAGACATGGTGCCACTGAGCTAAATCCGGGACCCTCTATTTTATCCTTTAGAAGTGGGTCATTGCCTCTTTGGAGAAAGCATCCCTAGCTATGCTGTCTAAAAGAACAAGGAGCAGTTATTGAGAAACCTCAAGATGGTATGACCCAAACTAAAGTTTATTTTCTCTCCAGAAACTACCTTCAGCCCTGCCCTCCTGCATCTCTCTTCAGGCCCTTAATGCATGTTGGGTGGATTCTGTCTTTTCTGTAAGGTCTGATTCCATCAAGTCTAGTCTAATTAAGGCATCTCAATCTCACATCCAGTTTAAGGCTCACTGCTTGGGGACGCTGAAAGAACTACACAGTCTTTCATGACTCCACGTCTTCCTCTTCTGGATCTGTTCTCCTTTCTTCTAAAAGTCCTGATTTTGATAAATGTACTCAGGTTAGATAAGGAATCACCTCATTCTTAAGACTCATGCTGAATGTTTTAGGAGTCAAGGGACGTGATATGCATCTCAGTCTTAAATGATTCAGAAAAAAGTATACCACGCACACACACATGTGTGCATACATACAGAGAACAGAATGCAAATGTGAAATACAAAAATTGGCGAATCTAGCAGTGCTTGGCGCAATTACCACAACTTTTCTGTAAAGTCACAATAATTTTCAAAGTTTCAAGCTAAAATCCTAGTGCTTCATCTCCAGAGATTCTGACTTTGTTGCTTTGGAATGAGACGATGGGACTGGTACCAGTGGTAATGCAATGGTTCCCAGCTTCTACTGCTCACCTAGGACAGAGGTGGGGATTCCCCTGTTATTTTGTGCTGTTTTTAAGAAGTGGAGTTCTCAGAGCCGGGGATTTAGCTCAGTGGCACCGCAACTGCCTCGTAAGTGCAAGGTCCTGAGTTCAATCTACAGTATCAGAAAGAAAGAAAAAAGTGGAGTTTTCGATCCCTCCAGGCCCCAAGCTCTGGGTAACATGATGAGTCGTACTGATGAGTGACAGTGCACCTGTTCTTTGTTTCCTCGGCGGTTATTGGTCTTCCCCACTGGAGTGTAAGCTCTGTGAAGACAAAGACCCACTTGGCCTGGTTCACCCCCAAGAACAGTGCCTGGCTCAAAATGAACATTAAATAAAACTTGGATGAATATGTGAATGAGTGAGTGAGTGAATGAATGCAATTATGATGCTTAAGTGAGTCAACATACACAAGTGCCTGGTGCAGAGTTGAACGAGCACCTTACGTTGGCAGCCCGAGTGTTCCGCATAAATAAGCAGCTTCAGCATTGATTGCCACTTGGCTGGCTCAGTCCAAGCCTTTCTTCCACATTTAACTGCCCTCAACCACTGTTTCATTTCACTTCCAAATTGGAAGACAATCAGGGCTGTAATCAGTTTAAAGGTCAAAGGAAGTACAGCATGCCCATTTATTGCTGTTGTTCTGTATTCTTTGGAGTTGATTTGCTCTTGCTAGCTGACTGATTGATTTGGCTTGCTGTGGAGCAGGAAGAGTAGAGCAGATTGAGTGTGGTCAATAGCCAGCAGGGGAGGAGAGTATAAACTGTCTCATTCCAGTTACCTGTGGCTCAATGACCCCACCACCTTCCAAGGCTCCAAGATGCTTTCTATGCAAGCTATAGCTTTAGTAAATGTCCCAATGTGAACCAGGGTGTAAAATTTCCATTTCTGCTGAGACTATGAATTGGCCCTCGGGCAAAAAAGCCAGTTGTAATGAGTACCCCCAAATCTGTAGTTAGCTAAGAAGTCAGGGGCTGGAGGAGTAGCAGTGGTAGAGTGCTTACCTAGTGTGAGCAAGGCCTTGGGTTCCATCCCCAGCATCACACGTGCACGTGCACACACACACACACAAGTCAGATAACATTAATGGGTAAAGAACCAAGTGTTGGAGCTGTCCAGACATGCCTTTGGAATCTGTTATAGTTTAGGTCTAAAATGTTCTCTAAAATTCTCGTGTGTTTGGAAGATGATTTGCTGTTAGCAGGTGGGGCCTGGGTGGAGGTAGGTCACTGATGTGTAACCTGGAAGGGTGTATTCTTGTCCCTGCTCCTCCCTGCTCTCTCCTTGCTTCCTGGCTGCTACAGGTTGAGCACCTTTTCCTCTGTCGGGCCCCTCTGCCATCCTATTTCTGCCTTGGAGCCAGATGACCATGGACTGAAACTGTGAGCAAAAAAATAAACCTTTCCTCCATTTAATTGTGGGTGTCTGGTATTGTGTCCACCAATGGGAGAGTGACTAAAACAGAATCCTCACTACCACTCCTATCCAGGTGACTCTGACTAAGTTAATTTCCTTAAGCCTCAATTTCCCATGCACAAAATGGGACTAATATACCAAATGCCTCATAAAGTTGTTAAAGGATTCCAAACAAAATGGTCTTTAGAATGAGTTCTAGCATAGTTCCTTTAAATGTTAGTTATTATCTCAATGCTATTAAGATATTTGTGTGTTTCTGAACAGTTTTGTGTTGGTTTCCTCTGATAGCTCTGAGCTCCATGGGATCCATGGAAAGACTGTGTTTGTCTTGTTTATCATGTTCCCCAGGCTGTGCACAGAGCCTGGCCCAGGGTAGATGTCTCATAGATCTATGTGGAGGAGGAAGTTCTGGGCTTCATTTAACACAAGAAGAAATAGAGACCCTAGAGACTGGAGGAACTTGTCCAAAGTCACACAGCAATAGAGCACCTGGGCCTGGGGCCAAGGTCTTCATTTTGTCAGTTCAGGATTCTGACAGATCCCAGGGGAGACTATATATAGACATTGTGTTTCCTGTCCCCCTCCCATGCTGGGGCTCAAACCTAGAGTATTATATATGCTAGGCAAGCATTCTACTGCTGAGCAGCCCACAAGCTGCTGTCTTGAATTCTGCCATTAGACCCTAACTTCTCAGGACTCTTCCTGATAGATGTAAAGAATGTCAGATTTCTTATTATCTTGTAGTGGAGATTCTTGCTGTTTTGTGTTTGCACTGACTGAGGTCTCTAGATAGCAGAAGCTGAATTATTCCAATAGGGTGCAACCTGCTACTTACCAAGTGAAAGAGAACTTTTTGTTTCCTTCAAGTATCCAAGCTGAAAAAAAACATTTTGGGAAGCTCATGTGCTACAGTGACTTCCTATTTTCAACACTATGAATCTGGGTGTAATGAATCTGGGTCATGTGGAGGGTTAGAAATATATTTCCCTAGGCAAGGTGACATTGTAATTACAGCCCCAAAGACCTCCAGCACAAGCTAGTTCTCCTTAAGCCTTGCAGTAAAAAGTAGTAGAGTGATTACAAATGAAAAGTTTTTCAACCTCTTTTTTTAAAATGTCATCTATATACAAATTCAAAAATCAAACATCTTTTTAAAGTGTTGCCATTCCATGTACATTATACTCTAGTATTTACAGTATGAATAAATTTTGCCAAGTTCATTTCTTGGAGCAACTCAGTGCAGACAGGAGGTCTGAGGGAGAGTAACATCAGCTGTCAGGGTAGAATCCTGGTCATCTATAACTGGTCTCATGTTACACTGAGTCAGAGATCACAGTCCCAATCAGTATTTTCTTCTAGGACAGAAGTGGTGTGAAATTATCCTCCAGTCTCTATCCATCAGGACAAATGCAAGAATTATTTTTAAATATGTATGTTAAGAATTTCAGCCAGTGTCATTCAAAAGAAGATGCCTAAGTCGTTTTTGAGATGTGGTCACAAATCCTATCTCAATTCATAGCATATTTTTAGTTTCATATAGTTAGTAATTGTTTTCAAATGTGCTTTGTAAATGAATGTCCGTGTTTTACTTGGGAATCTAGTATGAGCATGGAGAAAGAAATCATAGAAATTATTCCCATTGCATCAGATTATATTACACATACACACATATAACATCAGATAAATTTCTTATAATGTATATTTTTATATCAGTTCCAATAATCTTTAAATGATTCTATCACTTGATGTCGTGAAAAAAAAAAGAAAGGTAGGGAGATAGTTTGACCTATCAAAGGAAATGTATTATTTACTTTTTATTTCTTTTTTCTAAACTATTTATTCTCTACTTCAGTGGTACATAGTAGTTATAGAAACACCTGCAATATAATATTTTTAGGTAAAAATGGTAATTGAGTTAACGAAAAATTAAGATTAGAGAAAAAACAAAGCCACTAAACACAGTAAGCAAAAATATTCTAAGACCTATATTTACTAGAGATTTTTTCAATTTTAAAATACATAGTGCCTCAGTTCATGAACTTAATTCATTCCATGATTCTGGAAAAGATGGTCACGTTCGTGTTCGTGCGGGAAGGATAAAACCACGGTCATGTTCATCACCTGATGCAGAGTTCACCAATAAAAACAAAATTTTGCCAACACGTCCATTTGTAAACCACATTGTTCACAAACAAAAGTGTTTGTGAACTGAGATACCACTGTATTTAACAAAACTTGTATATATTCAAGGAGGACAATGTGATAATTTTTTTTTGTTAAATTCTTTTATTGGTACATTTTTGGTATGCAACACAATTACATTTCTCTTTGGGAATTGTACCTTTACATAATGCATCTTGG
>NW_004624782.1:3132569-3142593 GCF_000247695.1 Heterocephalus glaber
TCTCCTGTTATCTGAGAAATTCTTTCTGATTTCATATTTTCCAGATCCCCTTTTGTTGCCAGTTCAGTGGGTCCAGGTGGTTGAGCATCAGAGTGTTCCATCTCATTTCCCTTTGGGGTTGCTGTAGGTGATCTGAAAGTCTGGTTTTGAGACTTATTTATGTGTTTTCTCATTTTGACTATGGGGCCGGGGGGTGGATGCTGTTGGCTCCTGCAAGGATCACCTCCTCTGTGCTGGGAGAGGTGGGACAGGGGCCAGGAACGGTGGTAGGGATGGTGGCCCAGAAACCCCTTCCTCTGGGCCGGGAGCGGTGGGACAGAAGGCGGCTCAAAAGCCCTTTCCTCTGGGCTGGGGGCAGCGGGAGGGATGGTGGCCAGGAAGCCCCTTCCTCTGGACCAGGAGCAGTGGGACGGCGTCTCAGAAGTCGCTACCTCTGGGCCGGGAGTGGCGGGACCCACTACTGTGGTCTGGTGATCCGGTGTCCTCTGCATCTTTGTAGTGTGGAACCAGGTGGCTGTACAGAGGAGCCGGGGCGGGTGGGGGTGTCCAATGGATTGCTGCCAGGGTGCGGGCTGATTCGGCATGTTCTGTGCAACTAACAATGTGATAATTTAGTTAGTATACACACACATTATGTGATGGTTACCAAAACCAAATTAATACACCCATTACCACCCATAGTTACCGTTCAAGTGCATGAGTTGTGGACACTTCAGTTCTTCTATTCTATCAGATTTCAAGTACACAATACAGTATTGCTAACTATAATCACAATGGTCTATGTTAGATCCCCAGAACTTGTTCATTTTATAATTAAAAGTTTGTACCCTTTGTCCAATGTAGAGGTATCTTAGAGACAAGACAAAGGGGAAAAACAATCTGTTATATAATTTACAGTGTCCATAGGAAAAAAAACAAACCAGTTGTTCAGGAAATACTGGGCTCTTCCCTAATACATTATGCAACGTCAACAATGATCTTTAAAATGTTCCTACAATAAATAGAATTGTGGCTCTGAGCTTGCTAGAAGCCACACCAATAAAGGAAATAGGATCATTTGTGGTTTATTGTGTCCTCAAGATTAAAAGAGTTTCTTAGAAGAACACTCTTCCTGGAGCTGAGATATATTTTTCACCCATAAAGGAGACAATGTGCAACACAGTGAACAGTATCCTTTCTTTTAATATGATACTGAGTTTCTTAGAACTATGTTTACTTCTAGAAGGAAAAGATGAAATCCTGAGGTAAGGGATGGAAACCAGATAAATTTCTTTCCCCTATTTAAAACTACAAGTTCTAGCTATTAGGATTTCCCTATGGATTAAAGAATGTTTGTGAGCTGGGGATATAGCTCAGGGATGGTGCACTTGCCTAGCAGCAAAGCCCTGAGTTCCATCCCCAGCACCACACCAAAAAAGAGATGTTCTTAAAATAAGCACCTCATTTTGGCCACAGCACTTGCTTGTGATCTTAGGATGCTGCTGGGACTTGGTTCTTTCCTTCCTACAGTGTGTCACCAGGCATATCACTGAGACCAGAGAAGGCTGTCTCCATCTAACGGGTAGTTGTGATTTTTCAAGCATGTACCTATGCCAGGCACAGGGCTGAAGATTCATGTTTCAGTGTAATCCTCACACCCACTCTCTCAGAGAGATGATACCATCATCACCATTGGGCAGATGAGGAAACCCAGGCTGGGAGGATATAGGGCCAGAAACCAGGCATTTGAACCCAGATCTGTCTGATGCCAAGGAGGCTAAGACCATTCAAGAACCCAATAGGGCATCTTGGCCCCATGAAAAGCCTCTTAATAGGGGATCTGGGGACCTGCCATGCCTCCACCCCCCACCCTAGCACTGAAATGACCACAGACTCAGGTACAGGATGTCAGGCCTGATGAGTAAGACTGTTCCCAGCAAACACAACAGGAAATCTCAAAGAAGCACAAAGACAAGACACCCTGTCCCGACTCCTGCTTCCAGGGAACTGGACTACATCTCCACGACCTGTTCTGAGAAGCATGACCACACTCTTTCCCCCCCCCACAGTCCTCAAGGCAGCTACTCCTCCCCAGACCAACGCCCGGCAACCGCCTCCCCTTTAAAGTCCTTGTTCTCCCTTCTCTGAGTGCCAGCTCTCTTTTAGGACTCAGCCCACTAGCACTGGAGTGAACTAAATAGCCTTGTTGCTCACACAAATCCTGCCTGGGTGATCTATCTGCTCTCTGCACCTTCAATACACAGGGGAAGGATGAGGGTAGGAGAGGCCGAGACCCCAGTCCACAGGCCACAAGATCTATCCCTTATGTTTTGGAAGACATTTTCCTTAAGAGTGGGAAGCCAAGTAAGAGTAGGAAGAATATATCTGCCAGTCTAACCTGTTCTTATCTCCTCCTTCCAAGCCTCTGCTCAGCTGCAGGTGAAAAGCAGAGAAAGGGCTTTTCCACCAAGGAAGGGACCCAGGAACAGGGAGTGTTCTAGCCCATGGCTCAGGATGTGGATTCTAACTTAGCTGAGATCCTTTGTAACCATTAATGCAATCTCTCATGCAGCAAAATAGGTGAAATCTTCAGTGATTTATTTTCCGGAGACAAACCACTATTAAGTGTTTGAGACAGTAGAATTTTTCACCCATCTATCATTATACAAATATTTATATGCACAAATACATTTATATATTATATATACATTGTACTATAACATGCTTTTTTCTTCACTTGACAATATATCATTAATGTCTATTCATACCAATACTTAGAGATTTATCTCATTATTTTTAGTGGCTCCACAAAATAGATCTATACCATACTTTTTTATTTTAACCAATCCTTACACATGGTTATTTGCCTTGCATTATGAACAATGCTTCAAAAAACACTTTTTTGGATAAAACCTTGCTTACTTATAGAAGCATTTCTGTAGAAGTGAAATTGTTGGGTCAAAGAACATGCATATATTACATTTAGACAACAGTGACCAAATGTGTATCCAAGGATGTTGCATCACTTATACTTAATGCCACCAACCCACTGTAGTACTTTTCCTCTTTTTTTTGTTTTTTGGTACGGGGGATCGAACTCAGGACCTTGGGCTTGCGAGGCAGACACCGGAACCACTGAGCTAAATCCCCGGCCCCACAGTAGTACTTTTGATAAGTGATGTCATTTTTGTACTTCATTTTCCGTACTTATAAAATAAGAATTATTATTCCTCAGTCATAATTCTAAATGAGATCGTTCTTTTGATAATACCAAAGCTCTTTAGGGAGAAATATATCTGTAAATATAAGCAGTCATCTTTATTTAAATGTTTTTCTTTTCTGTTTCTTCTAACCTTAATTCCTTCTTCATTTTAACAAAAGAAATAAAAATTAGGCTAAGAGACCTGTAGTGACTTCAAGCCTTGATATTACTTTGACTGATTCTATTTTTAAGACTCACCAGTGGGCAGGGCAGTGTTTGGATAACATCAAGTTTCACACCTATCTTTTCATTTAAAATTTGCAAAACTATGCATAGCTAAGACATGCCTTCTATTTGAAATGTTTGGACATTCATACTCTTCTGCTGAGATTATAAAGTAAACTAAGCTAGCTGGAGTGGTGCATGCCTGTGGTCCCAGCTAGTCTGGAGCCTTAGGCCCAAGGATTGCTTGTGCCCAGGAGTTCAAGGTTAGCCTGGGCAATATAGCAGGACCCTGAGAGCCCGTCTTGGAAGGAAGGAGGGAGGAAGAGCTGGTGAGGGGAAGGGAGAGGAGGGGATGTGGAGGAGACCAGTGAAATGAAAGATGATTTCCTTTCCTGTGGTTTACCAAACAGTTCAAGATCCTAAATTTAAGTTTATGCAAATGAACATTTCCAGCCTCATTAGCTCCTCATTTTCTATTCTTTTCTGTTTTCTTCTTTTGGTACTGGGGATCGAACTCAGCACCTTCCGCTTGCGAGGCCGTTGGCAGCACGACTGAGCTAAATCCCTGGCCCCTCTCTCTTTCATCTGATTGTTTAACGTGCTTCTTTCTAATTGTGTAGATGTGGAAGGCTTTTATAAAATCTAGATAGAGTACAACGTCTGGCACGTTCATGACCAGGTTGGACTAAGTTTCCCATTTCTCACCTAGGCAGCCTTTTAATCTTTCTCCTCTGACTCTGTATGGCAAGAAAATAACCACCCCATATGGGTTTGTAAAATTTGGTTTTGCTTTTGTTTTTTCCCATGATGGAGATGAATCCAAAGTCTCATATTAGGCAAATACTTTAGTACTAAGCCACAGCCCCCTACAAGTTTTTTTGTTTCTGTTTTTGTTTTTTCTAGTACTGAGGATTGAACTCAGGACCTTGCACTTGGAAAGGAAGCCCAGCACCACTGAGCTAAATCCCCGGCCCTCAAGTGTTTTTTAAAATGAGGATTAAATAAACTGGAATAGTGCCTGGCTCAAATAAGTGATCAATGAAAGGAAGCTATTATTACTTTTAAGCAGTGTCCAACATATGGTTAATATGTGCTGTTTTGAAGCATATTGGCTTGGTCATGGGCAAGTGGTTCCTACTCCTGAGCTCAGTTTTCTCCCATGTGACATGGGGGTACCTAGGCCCTGTCACTAAGCTTCTGTGATAAGATAGCCGTGTATGGTGTTAAACGGATGGCTGGCACAAAGTGAACCGTCAATAGCTTGAGTCTGGTTTGAGTAATATTTTGAAGATGTCAGCAAAAATGAAGTTTTTATCCCGGGGAATGTACCCACAGCAGTGGCTCTTGAGGCTGGCTTCAGATGAGAATCTCCTGGGGAAAATCTATGAGGGTGTGTCAGGCTACAGGCCAGAGAAAGTGATTACATGTGTTTATACTTAGTAGAGAATGTGTTATAACCACATCACCAAAGCCCTAATACAATATATTAACTGCAAGATCCCAGTCATAGCTTTGGATTCAAAATCTTCCTTTGCAAGGCATCTCTACTAATGCAGTTTTGATTGGATTGAAGTGCAGGGGATCTGAGTTCCTGGCCCAACTCTACAATTTCCCAGGTAGATGGGCTTTGCCTTCTACTTAGGAAAATGGAAGGGAGACATCACGAAGTGCCCACAACCACAATATAGAGTATCTCCTTGGGTATTTGCTGTAGAATCTTTTGCCTGCCAGCAAGAGGCCTACTGCTGGGCAGCTACAAACCTTGGAAGACCTTTGCTGTTGTCTAGGTAGTGGTTGTTGAGTTTGGGGCTTTGGTTTCACAATTAAAGGCAAGAACAATAGACGGTGAACATTCTGCTAAGTCGGGGAATGGATAGGACAGCTGAGGGCCAGAGAATAACTCTGGAAATTTCAAGGTTGAGGGAGAAGGGGAAGTGTGGATTGGCAATTTAAGGGAGTTTAAGGGAGGGCTGATGTCTCGCAAGACCTGAGTTTGATCCCCAGCACTGAAGAAAAACAGGAGAAGAAAAAGGGGTGGAGGAGAGGAGGAGAAAGAAAAAATCCAGGAGAGACTGGGAGAGAGTAGAGATCTTTAAAGGACATAAGTGTGCAGTCAGTCATGTATTTGAGAAGGTGGGAAAGCACATACTGTGCAGTGAGGACCTCTTCCTGTCGCCACCTTTGACACTGACATTCCCAGAGGTGACTTTTTCTGAAAGAAAACTGGAACTTTGGCGCGAGGTTGCCCTTCACATGTCACATTTTGTCCCAGCCACAGGACACTCCTGCCTGTCCTCTTAGCTGCCAACCACTGGATGCCTAAGAAGATCCTTGATCCTCAGTACCTCTAGTTTATTGAGTGCCTACTACATGACAGGCATTTATATTATCTCCGATCTTCATAGCAAATTGGCTGAGTAGAAAGTCTTATTGCTGTCATCTTTCAGGGGAGGAATCAGAGGTTGAATCATTTGCCTTAGGTCACACAGCTGTGAAGTGGCTGAGCTGCGGACATTTAGAACTTTCCCCCTCAGGCTGCTCTGCTATTCTCACGGCCTTTCCTCTGGTCAGACGGACAGGGCCACAGAGAGAGGACTGGAATTCATGCTGTCTGGAAATGCAACAAGAGTTCAGTACAGAGAAGGCCACAGCAAAGTAAGAAATGAGACTGAGGCCTGTAACAACACGAATGAACCTCGGAAACGTGCTGAGTGCAAGAAGCCAGACACAAAAGGCCAGCTGTTGTACAATTCCATGTACGAAGTGTGATCAGAATATACCGTGAATGTTTAAATTAAAAAATTTTTTTACTATAATGTAGAAGACACATTGCCCTTAATCTCCCTCAAAATACTCTCCTTCACTTCCAACATGCTTATCCTATGGTTTTTGATACTTTCTGAAGCAGTTCAGAAAGCCCTCTTTTGTGTCTTTATGAGGTACAATCAAAAATATGGTGAAGGGTGCTGCTGAGTGCCATCCAATGAAAGACAGGCTCATGAAAACATTACAGTGTGTCCTCTTCCATCTTATATACCAGATCTGGTACCATGTGACTTCTGGTTCTTCCCCAAAGTCAAAATGACTAAGAAAAGTAATTTTGAGTCCACTCAGGACATTGAAGCAGCCACAACAGTGCAACTAAAGACACTTACAAAAAAGGACTTCCAGAATTGTTTGAGAAAGTGGCAAGAATAATGGGACAAGTGTTTGAAGTGGGAGGAAATATTTGAGGGGGGTTAATGACAATGTGTCTTTTATGATAACAACAACTTTTTTTAAAAAGGGAATTTAAACATCCACCCTAGTTTTCAATCATACTGTGTATATGAAATGTTGAAAGCAAGCAAATCTATAGAGGTAGAGAGTAGATTAGTAGCTGCTAGAGCATTGGGGTGCCAAAGGACTAAGGGGTAATAGCCAAGGAATAAGGGTTTCTTTGGGGGGTGATGTGGTGTTGTGAAATTGATAGTGTCAACGGTTGCACAACTCTGTGAATATAGCAAAAACCATTGAATTGTACGCTTTAAATGGGTGAGTTATATGGTATGTGAATTATAATTCAATAATGCCATTGCAACCAAGTAAAAAGGAAGACACCCCCACCCTTCAGGTCTCTGTGGTTTACTCCCTGTCCTCAGTCAGGCCCCGCTTCCTGTCGTCTTTTCAGTGAGGCCTCCCTGGCCAGCATGGCTTCGTCTACCCTTCCTGTGTCCATCTAAGCTCTTATTCACAGAGTGATTCCAAAAGAACTGGCCACTTCCAACTTGTGCTACAGTGCAGCCCTACTGCTGGGACAGATCAAGAACGTGGAGCGGGTGCTGCTGCTTCTCCACAGCCCCGGGAAGTACAGAAATGTGCAGTGGTTGCGCTGCAGCCCAGTTTCGATGAGGAAGGAGGGAGGAAGAGTCCAGGATGGCAGCAGCCTCTGTTAGGGTGTAGGACCAACTGTGCTGGTTCCTCGACACATTCTGTTTGTGGGATATGTCTAACCTGGCTGCTGATTACTGACTTCTAGGGGATTAGTTCTTTGGAGCCCCCCAGGATTTCAGTGATTCATTTGGTTTATTATCTGTGGAGCACAGTAAAATATAAATTCTCTGAGAGCAGGACCTTTGTGTTCTATTCACTGCCCTACTCTCAGCACCGAGAACAGTGTGCCCTCATATGGAAAATGTTCAAGAAATATTGTTGGTTGAATGAATGGGTCTGTGGTACAGACCCCCTGCCCAAACATTGTACGGATGAGGCCAATCGAAAATAGAACTTTCTCCAAACCAACAGGTAAAGCAAAATAAGTGCCTACATTAAATGGATGAAGACAAAAAGTCTACTACACTATAAACTCAAAATGCTATTAATAGTGATTATCTCTAAGTGGTAGTAATGCAGGTGACGGATTGATTGATTTTTGCGTATTTGTTTTCTAAAACAGAAGGGGGGGTCAATTGATTGTCCTTTTCATCATCTATATTTTCTACAATAACAAAGAATATTCATAGTCACTGTGTGCTTACTATGAGGTAAGGATTTCCCCAATCAGTAACTCAATTAACTAATATTCACAACAACTCTTTGAGGTATTACTATGGTCTCTATTTTCTGAATGAAGAAACTGAGCACAGAGAAGCTGAACAGTATACCCAGGGACACAGCAAGAAAGTAGCAGGGCCAGCCAATGAATCCAAGGCCTTCCCTCTTCCCCACCTCCTTATGCTGCAATGTGTGGGTGTTATTTATGGAGGTAAAATGCCTGGGAGAATTTGTCAGTTTTCAGTTTCCTATGAAGTCCATCCAGACACAACCTCTGATCCCATTGCCAAGGGGACAAAGCACACACTCCTTTATGCCTGTTAGCCTGGCTTAAAGCGCAGTGGTCCTGCCGACCAAAGCATCCCGCCTCCTCTCTGTGAGTACTGTTGACACATGGTATTCACCCTTAGGATCTAAATTTAGCATCTGAGCAGCTAATCTTGCCAATTTTCAGATTCAACTCTCATTAGCCGAGGATGTGGAAGAATTTAAAGGCATAGAGCTATGGAGGCCAGATGTTTAAAAGAACAGACTGATTCCTTTCAATATAATTTATAACTGTTCCCTTATCAAAGGAGTATGTTCTCATTATGAAAAATATAGAAAAGTATGACGAGATCTAAAAAAGTTACCTACCACACTGTCACTGGGGCCTGGGAAAACTGTTGAAAGTGCCTTGATTTGCCCCATCCAAGAAGAAAAGACATGGTGGAGGCTCGGGAGTCTTGAACATACCCTGCTGTTGTGGGATGCAGTGGAATTGCCCTCATCTGCTTTTCAAGGGTTCCAGAGACATGTCGTTGAAGAGGTTTCAAAGGGACATTTTTCAGCTGTTCAAGAAAAGCAGCTAATAATGGTAGAAATGTAAGAATCCCAAGACCTGCACTGGATCTCGGGCTGGAAGCTTCCTAGCAATGCACTTGTCCTGACTGTTCATCTGATAACTGTAAAATGAAATTAACACTCCCACCTCAAAGCCCTACTGAAAACACTTACAGACTCCTACTGACTTTAACAAGATACTTAACCTCTCCAAGTTGCAGTCTCCTTGTTTACATAATGAAAATAATAACAGTACCCTCCTCACTGAATCCCAGGAGATGCAAATGAGATAATGTATCTAATATGCATTATATTTGGGACTACTATGAATAATGTTGCCTTGAACATCCATGTCAAGGTCTTGTGTGGACATATGTCTTTGTTTCTCCTGGGCACATACCTAGGAGTGGAATTGCTGGGCCATGTGGTAATTTGAGGCTTTACTTTCTGAGGAACTGCCAGACAGATTTCCAGAGCAGTGTGTGAGGATTCCCGTTTTTACATATCCTTGTCAACTCTTGTCATTATCTGCTGGCTGAATTATAGTCATCCTAGCGGGTACAAAATGGTACCTCACTGTGGTTTGATTTCTGCTTTCCTGATACATAATGCTGTAGAGTATCTTTTATGTGCACATTAGCCATTGTTATATCTTCTTTGGAGAATATTTATTCAGATTTGTAGCCCTTTTAAAAACTGGATTGTTTGTATTTTTATTATTGAACAGTAAGAGTTTTTTATTTTCAAACCCTTTATCAGATACATGGTTTGTAATTCTGTGAGTTTTCTTCTCTCTCTCTCTCTCTCTCTCTCTCTCTCTCTCTCTCTCTCTCTCTGCATGTGTTGGGAAGGCAGGAGTCAGTAGGGACCAAACCCAAGGGCACTCTACCACTGAGCTACATCTTTAGCCCCATCCCCCTTTTAAAAATAATTTGAGACACAAATCCATGCAATTAAGAATGAAAAAGGTGAAGCCACAACAAATCCAGCAGAAATTCAAAGAATCATCAATACCTACTTTGAGAACCTGTACTCCAATAAAATGGAAGACACAGAAGAAATGGACAGATTCCTAGATACATACAAATTGTCAAAATTAAATGAAGAAGATATAGAAATTCTAAACACCCCAATAACAACAAGTGAAATTGAAAATGTAATAAAAAACTTACCAACAAAGAAAAGCCCAGGTCCTGATGGCTTCACTGCTGAATTCTACAAGACATTTAAAGAAGAACTATCGCCATTACTCTTTAAACTCAT
>NW_004624782.1:3145053-3194267 GCF_000247695.1 Heterocephalus glaber
TCAAACGCCATGTAAATAGGGAAGGGTGGAGGGGGTAAAGGGTGCACAGGTAATGGGAGAAAAAATAAAAACTAAGATACATCATGTTCTGGTACAAACACCCAATGATAAATGTAAATGTATTTTATACCTAAAATGTACCAATAAATGTATATATATATTAATTAATTAATTAAAAAATAATAATTTGAGACAGGTCTAGCTAAGTTGCCCAGGCTGGCCTTGAACTTGTGAGTTTTCTGCCTCAGCTTCCTGAGTGGTTGGGATTATAGCCATGAGCCACTGCACTGAGCTGTCTTCTCTTTTTCTAGATGATGTCTTTCAAGGTACCAAAGTTTTTAATTTGATAATGGATAATTTATTTTTACTTGTTGCCTTTCCTTTTGGTGTCATAATAAGAAAATAGCTTAACTTAAAGTCAAATCTTTTTTTTTCTCAGAATTCTAAGGTTTCAGCACTTTAATTTTGGTTTTCGACCAGTGAGTTAATTTTTGTATAGATGTAAAATAAGGGCCCAACTTCTTTCCTTTGCATGTAGATATCCATTTGTCCAGCAACATTTGTTGAAGAAATTATTTCACCCTCATTGGCACTGTTGCTGAAAATCAATTGACTATAAATATAAAGGGTCATTTTATTTTAGTTTTTATTTTGTTTTTTTGAGACAGGAACTCACTATGGAGCCCAGGCCGACCTAGAACTTGCAGTGATCCTCCTGCCTCAGCCTCCTGAGTACTAGGCTTACAGGCATGTGCCACCCTGCCCATATTTTGATTTTTACTTTCAATTTTTTCTTTGTACCCTAGGTAGTACATAAACACACAGTCCTTGGCTTAGGAAGCTAGTGCCTCAATTCTATCCCATGGCTCTCTGTGTCTATTTTATGCAGTACCACATAAGTTTTGAAGTAAGAAATTGTGAATCCTCCTGCTTTAATCTTTTTTTCAAGATTATTTTGGCTATCATGGGTCCCTTAAATTTCCAGTTATTTTTCTTTTCAATTTTTTTGAAAATACGTCTCTATCTTTAATTTTACATCCATGAGATCATAATGCATAGCAATTTATTTTCACATGCTCCTGTTTTTAAATCTAATTATAAACATCTCTCCCTGTGTTATCAAGTTCTTTTATATGATTGGCTAGATAATTTAGTTATTTTCCTGTTGGACACTTCTTTCTAAATGTCCCCATTATAGGTATGTTGCTGATGTGGCTGGTCTCATTTCTAAATCTTCGCATGCACTTCATTAGTATCTTGGAATAAATTCCCTAGAAATGGCATTAGGGGAGTTTAATTTCACTTGTGCAGCTATTGAAGATATTTTTACATATTGAAAACATTAACCTTTTAATTCATACTTTTGACATGATTTTCCTAAAAGCAGTCGAATAAGTAGGCAAACACGGAGTCGTATCTCACTTTGGCATCTTAGAAAAGTCACTCTCCTTTTTAAGCCTTAGACTTCTCATCTGACAAATGGAGATGATAATACCATCATAGAGTTGTTTTGAAGACTAAAGACCTGGGAAACATCTGGAGCTCAACAAGTAGTACTTCTAAGAATTATCATTTTCATTGATAAAATAAAATTCTGAGATGTCCTAAATTTAATTACAAAGGCCACAGGGAGAAAAGGACTGGTGAGAGATAAAGCAAATTAATCAGTTAACACCTACTGGCTGAAACCAGAAAAAGCCTGTTCCACATTGTTGAGTATGTGTTAAAACCACGATTTAAAATCCCTGATGACCAACTCCCAGGTGCCTCTATGTGCTGCTTCTGTACAAACTTTCCAAGCCACTAGCCCAAGCAGTCCTAGCAACAAGCGCTTCTCCTTGTGGACTGTTCTATCCCAGAACTTTCCCCAGTTTGCATTATCCAGCCCCTCTTATCTATAGCTAATGTAAATTCAGTGTAAACAATTTACGCTGTCTTTCCCCAAATTCCATCATAAAAATGCTCATGGCTCTTAAGTGTGAAGGACATATTTCCAACTGCTATCCAGTATCATGGCTGGCACTCAGGGGACACTCTTCTCACTGATGCTTGTACACCCTTGAGCCTTCGATGGGTGGGTTTGGCAAATTCCTGACATGCTCCCAAGGGATCTTTCCTATGTCTTAGTGCAAAGTTCTGGGCTTCTTTATGCCCTCCTCAGCAACCAAGCCCTCTGTAACTTTAACTGATACTGCTCTTTTAGTAGAAATGTAAGTTTATCAAATCTTTCTACTCTGCTTTTGCTCCCAATTCACACTGTAAATCTAACTAAAAGCAGCAAGCGGTACCCATGTCACAACCTGAATGCTGTGCTGCCTTGAAAGTTCAGCTTAGTCTTCCACAAAGCCTCATAGCATGAGCAGAATGTAGAAGGCAAGTTCTTTGCCAGAATATGACCTGCATATCCTTTAGTACCTTCTCCCAAGAGAGTCATGGTTCCCATCTGAACCTCTCTTCCCCAGTGTACTGTTATCAGCATTCTGGTCTTCTGAGGTCCTATTAAACTCTGCTCACCACATTCAAGTTTTTTCGAGCCTGCATCTCCAAATCTCTCAACTCCTCCTGTAAACCAAAGGCCTCTGAACCCCATCATGAGGCACAGTCACAGTGAAACAGTTAATTCTGTGCAAGCTGAGCTCGTGGTATTGAGTAATGAAGTCGTAAACCAGAAGGAGGAAGTTAAGGGAGTTTTAACTGGAAATAAGAAGAGGAAAAAAAAGGATCCTTGTTTCTCCAAGGAAGGGAATCCTAAAAGTGACATTTCTGCATGGTATGGGAGTCTAGAACTTTTTAGGGGTAAGTGGAGCATGGGAATTGCTTGGTTATTTATTGGCCACTTATCACAGGTGGCTCTGTGAATTTAAAATGACCGATTGGAACTCAGAATGTCGGGTTTAAAAGAAACCAGGATTTTAGAGTAAAACTGGTGATTTTGCATTTTAAATTCCTCAAAACTCAGGAGCTTAGTAGGGAGGAGCCGCAACACATGTTGCTTGAGGAAGTTCATTTTTGGCCGAAAGCCCTAGTTCACTGTCTATTCTTATTTTAATTCTTATCAATATGGCTGATCACCCAACTCTACCTCAGACCTCTCTGGTGGTTTACTTGTCATAACTAAATTAAGCTCTGACAACAACAACTCTACTCCCAATATTAAATTTCTATGTTAGTCAGATTTCTGTTGCTGTGACAAAATACCTGAAATAAACAACTTAAGAGGAAAAGTTATTTTTTCAGGAAAATAAAATTCCATTTTATTGTTGGACAACATTGTTCCAGGCAAGGATCAGACAGATCAAAATAACAACTTTATGGATCAAAAATATAAATTAAATAAATAAATAAATAAGAAAAAAAAGACTTTACCTTTGGACTTTTTAACCACCTCATACAAACCAACTACTTATAGTACAACTAAATAAATACCAAAAAACCCTATACAAACCAACTGTTTATAGTACAGTTAAATAAATACACAATAAAAGCTACTGAAATACTTGGAGTAAGATTTTTTGCTGGGTTTTTCTTTTTGTTTTGTTGTTGTTGTTTATGTTTGTTTGTTTTTCTGGTACTAGGGATTGAACCCAGAGGCTAATTATTTCTCTAGCCCTTTGTTATTATCATTATTTTATTTTGAGATAAGGTCTCTCCAAGTTGCCTAGGCTGGGTTCAAACTTGTGATCCTTCTGCCTCAGCTTAAAGAGGAAAGGTTTATGTGGCTCGTGGTTTCAGAAGTTTCAGTCCATGGTTGCGTGGATCCATTGCCTTTGGCCTCGTAGTGAGGCAGGGTATAGCAGCAGGGAGCACCTGACGGATGAGGCCTGTCCACCTCAGGGTAGCTGGAAAAGGAGGGGAGAGGAGAAGGGAGAAGAGGGAGTAAGGAGATGAAGAGGAGGAGATGGAGGGGGCCAGAGCTGAGGAGAAGGGGAGAGAGAGAAGCTTCTGTCCTTTGGGATTTTTATGAGCACTTTGTTAGGTAGACATGATTGATTAAACCATTGGTCATTGGTGATCAACTCTCCTCTCCACAGAGGGTGAGGTGGTGCTGAAAGTTTCAATCCTTTAATTAGATTCCCTTGCCAACCATCCCTGCTCCTAAGGCTATCCTGGGGCTCCCAAGCTGGCAGTCGTCTCATTAGCAAACAAATGACACATCATAGGGTTTTAGAAACTGTGCCAGGAAAACAGGATAAAGACCAAAATGTCTATTTCTTGTTATATCACAGTAACACACCTGTTGTGTGGCAGGCAGTCATCTGGTGGATTGTTATATGTAATCTCAGTTAATTAATTTAAATACAGTAAGTCCCTAACTTACGAACATTCGCGTTGTGAACTTTCACAGGTACAAGGGACATCACATTATGAATATTCATAGACGCAACAAATCCCAAAGTAGCTCTCATGTCTGCTGCACATTATCCCAGTTGTGCTGCTGTGTGCTCACTGTGCAGTGGGACAGTGTGCAGTATTCCAGTGCTCAGTCAGAGCCCAGGATGTCCAGAAGCAGGAGGAAAAGCAGTGGTGATGTGGAGAGGACCAATAAGAAGCACAAAGCAATAACCATGGAAACAAAAGGGACAATAATGGAGAGACTGGACCCAGACAAAATTCATTTTCCCTCATTCATTTTGTGCATGTGTGGTTTTTTTTTATGCTTTACCCTGTATATTTGTGTAAGACTCAGTTCGTCAGACTTACAAATGAATCCGACTTACGAGCCAATGAAACTCATTTGTAAATCAGGGACTTACTGTATCAAGATTACCCTGTATAGGGAGGTTCACGAGGAAACCATTGTATAGGTGAGGAAAGGGGAGCTCATGACTGGGGAGTGGGTGTGCTGGTGGTAGGTGCTGGAATCAGGATGCAAGCTGTGTCTCTTCCATACTAAACTAGGGTTCCCACAGAGCAGGAGCTCCTTGGTGTTCCTGCGAAGGATATGTGTCCTTTTGACAGCCTGGAATCTGAGAGAGGACTTGGGGCGTTCACAGGAAGCTGGAGTAGGGTTTTGTTCATCAGTCCAACAAGGCCTGCCTGAGTGCCTGCTCTGGGCAATGGACCAGACCAGGCAGGTGCTGGGGACGCAGTGGAAAACATAAGTCAGCTCCGTGCTCTCCTGGAAACAGGGCCTAGCAGGAAGGATGGTGCTGCTCAAGCAGTCACATGAATGCTTGACTGCAAACTGCCATGAGTCTTTTCAAGGTCTGGGTGGTAGGCGGTACTTGAGGGTGTGTGGTAAAAGCTGAAGGACTTAACTAGGCATGAGAGCCAGACAGGGCTTTCCAGGATGAGGAATGTTCTTCAGTTTCAAAAGGGCAGTGGATGCAAAAAGACTCTTGTGATGAAGCAGGAGAGCGCAGTGGCCCCAGGACCTTGATAAAGACTTTGGAGTTGATCCCATGGCAGCATCAGAAGGGTTTATAGCTGGCCACGGTGATGCCTGCCTGTAGTCCCAGCTACTCAGGATGCTGAGGCAGGAGGATTGAAAATTCAAGGCCAGCCTGTGCAATTTAGGGAAACGCTGTCTAAAATTTTAAAAAGGGATGGGGATGCAGTTCAGTGGTAAAGCACTTGCCTAACATGCACAAGGCCCTGAGCTCAATCCAGAGCCAGTACCAGGGTGGGAGAATAGAAAGATTAGTGTGGCTGCAGATGAAGGGTGGATCAGGATGACCTGGTGACAGTGGAGATGGGCAGAAGTGGATGCGTGTAGGGGACATTTGCAGAGTAAAAATGACATAGGTGAGATGATTCGTCCTTTCTAAAAATGTAGTGTTTGGAGACAGATGTTTCTCACCTTAGTAAGTGGTTGAAAACATTCATGTTTTCTTTTCAGGGCACCAGGGGGCTGCACTTAGGACACTGTGGTTGAGATTTCTGGAACGTTACTTCTTTTTTTTCCTCCCAGTACTGGGGATTAAACCTAGGGCCTTCACACTGAGCTACATCACCGGTCCTTTTTACTTTTTATTTTGAGACAGGTCTTGCTAAGTCACTAGATTGCCCGAGCAAGGATCAAATTTGTGATCCTCCTGCCGTGACTCCCAGAAACCTGTGATTACAGGGTTGCTGCACCACACCCAGCCCCAGTCCCTTCTTTTAATGTCTGATGCCTTTGGTGTCTTAGTCCCTGGCATTCTTGACAAGTTTTGTCTGCCCTGGGTTCTGAGTCATTCATCAAGATAGCAAATACTGCTTCAGAATCACTGAATGCGATTGAAATTATCTCTCAATCATTTATCGACTCATTACACTCGTGGAGTTGCTGTTTAAAAATAAATTGGAGCATGTGTTTCCATTTCTCTTAAAGGCAACATTAAATGCACAGAGCTTCTGCCAGTCTGAATGGGATGAGAATTGTGTATACCTTCAACTCTTTCAAAATGCCTGGGATATTTCTAAAGGTTCAGTCTTGGCAGCAGCAGCTGAGAATGCAGAGGTAAATAAAAAAAAAAGTCACAAGACAGGGCTGACGGAGTTCATCTGTGTTCATTCACACCCATGACTCACTGGGCTTTTGAAGACAATTTCGAAGGACAAGCTAGTAGGTCGTGGCTGTTTTAACTGCTGCGCAGAAACTCTAATCTCCATGCACTTTAGCTAATTGCAAAATAGAGCTACCCTTGTCAATTAAAATGTAGAAGCAAAATACTAATAGGGAGAGATATGCATACGATAACACAAACTAAAGCTTTCCTGATGGTTTAAAGGAAATGTGTTGAAATATTGGTTAGACAATAAATATTTCCATTTTTTCTATAGTAGCTGCATTCCTTGTGCAATTAAATAATTGTACTGAAACTTTACCATGTATTGTGAAATGTTTGCCATGATACTGCATATTTGCACTCGAATGAGGGGAGAGTCTTACACTCCCGTTAGTCAGATTTCTAATACTATAACAGAACACCTGAGATAACAGTTGATAAAGAGAAAAGGCTTGTGTTGCCTCCTTGTTTTAGAGGTTTCAGTCTAGGACTTGTTGATTTTGTGGCTTTGGGCCTGTAATAAGGTACCACATTGTGCTGGGGAGCACAGGAGGAGCAGGCTGTTGACTTAATGGCTGGGTGTAAGAGAGAGAGGAAGAGGCAGGGCTGGGGTCCCAATGTCCTCATCATGCTCACGCCCCAAAACCCTGACTTCCTTCCACAAGGCCTCACCTCCTAAGGGTCCTGCCACCTTGCAGTCGAGCCATGAGCTGGGGACTAGGCCTTCAACATATGGGCTTTTAGGGGACATTTATCCAAACCACAGATAGTCCCATTTTCTGGATGAGGGAACGGAGGCTTCTGCAGGTTGAGAGACTTTTTCAGTCATCTAGTTGATAAATGGGTGTGGGATTCAAAGCCAGATCTCCCTTCCTCCTGGAGGTGTGTTCTTAGGAACTAAGCCTTGCTCGGCTGGCCCCACTGCCAGCTTTATTCCTGTGGCCTCCTTCCCTGACAGGGCCTCAGTTTCCCTCACCGATAAAAACAAGCCTTTTATTACACGTCTCGCTTTCCCATGTCAAAATTTGATAATCCCATGACTCTGCCTCACTGTAGCCAATCTTGCCACCTCCAGCACCAAATGTTTCCATTTAAAATACTCTCTTCAAGGAGCCTGCCCTGAGTTAACTGCAGTGACTCTGTTTAGAAGTCAGCAACGGAAAGCTGCAATTATTGAACACTCAGGCCTGTCAAACTCTCCCAAATGCCTCATGGCTTCCCAGTTGGCTCAGTTTTCCTAAAAATAATGCAACACATCTGGCACTGTCAAGAAATGGAGCTAGATCTACCAGGCCACTGACATTTACCCCTGGAGCATAAACATTTGTCTCTTTGTAGGAAGGAAATCTTCCATAACTTGTTCTTCCAGTATGGGCGCAAGACAGCATAGAGGTTTTTCAAGTTTTTTTCTGTCATCTTCAAATTTTCTATAACTGTGTATTGCTTCTGTAGCGAGAAAATAATTTCATTTAAAAAGTCAGTCTAGTAAAACAAAGTAAAATCTTGGTAATATAAGCTGTACACTCCTCTGCCTTCCTCCTTGGCTCCAAGGCGGTTCGATGTGGTGGTTTAAAGCGATAGGTTTCGTAAACAAACAGGTCAAAGCTTGGAATCTTGGCTTGTTCATTGACATAGCTCTATGACTTTGGACAAGTTGCTTAACATCTCTGGGCCTCAATTTGCCAGTCAGTAAAATGGAAGCGATGATAGCAACTATGTCCCAGGATGGCTGGGAGGAAGACAAGAGATGACAACCCATGTGGGCCCTGAGCATGCCGTCCATCATCTGGCCGGTGCAAGTCTCCCGGTTAATCCCGGGATGTTGCTAATACTCGGTTGCAAGTTTGGCTCTGAATTAGACTATCATCAAATTTTTGTCTGTTCTCTTCTTTCCCATTTTTCCTGTTTTATTTCGGGGGGGTTGAGGTCAAACTCACATATAGTAGGGTGCACTGGACAGAGTGTACAGCTTAGCAGGCGCCGGTATGTGTCTACACCAGTGATGATGAACCTTCTGGAGCTTTCAATGATAAAAACAGCCCACTACGGCAAGCATGCCATAGGTTTTCCACTTAGTGCACCATGGGAACACCACCCATATCAAGGTAAATAAGGTGTCTAATTCCCCAGCAGGCTCCCTCAGGCCCCAGCCCTTCCCCAGCTTCAGCTCTATTCTGACTTCTTATCACTACAGAATAGTTTTCTAATCCTCAAACTTCCTGTAACTGGAAAACAACACAAACTCCCTTGTGCCTGGCTGCTTGTGTCTGGGAGATTTTTAACTGTTGAGGGTAGTACTAGGTTGCTTTTTCGTTGCTGTATAGAATTCCTACATATGACATCACAATTTGTTTACCGGTTCATTTACTGATGGATACTTCATTTGTATCCAGTTTTGAGTCATTATGAAAAATGCTGGTAGATGCTCTTGTATTTTTTTTTTTTTTGAGGATGTAAAGATGCCCTTCAGTTGCAGAATTGGAATTGCTGGATCCTAAAGAAGACACATATTTAATTGTGGTAGATATTTCCAAGTCTTTTTCCAAAGTAACTGCACCATTGTAATTCCCATCAGGGCTGCAACAGCCTTCTTCTGGTTGTTTCTCTACAGCCTTAACAACACTATGATGAGTATTTGTTTGGATTTATTTTGGCTTTTTTCCCTCCAGTATTGGGGATTGAATCAGGGACACTCTACCACTAAGCTACATCCCCAGTCCTTTTTATTTTTTATTCTGAGACAGGATCTCACTAAGTTGGCCAGGCTGGCCTTGAACTTTCGATCCTCCTGCCTCAGCCCATACCCCAGCCCAGTAGCTAGGACTACAGGTGTGTGGCCCCACACCCAGCAGTTTTCCTTGTTATCATCTGCGGGGTGTTCGGTGGCTCTCACTGTGGCTTTACCTCCCTTGAGGATTGTGGAAGTTGCACACCTTTGTATGTGCTTTGTTGGCCACTGGGACTCCATTGTGCTCCTAGAATCAGTTCACTGTTGGGTTATCTCATGCATGAGTTTGGCAGTGTGATGTTTAAGGCACGACAAGCACTGAGTTCAGGGGCACTCAGAGGTTCTCCCATGACAAAACCCCAGTTTAAGGAACACATTCCAGAACATCTACAGCAGCCTTCTGCATACTTTCGAGTTCTTGGTTGTGTGTGAGAGCAGAGCTTTCAAGATAACTTCTAGGTGACATGTTATGAATCTTAAAAGGTGCTGAGTGAAGTCTTTAGCAGCCGTTCAGCTTATATTTCTGCAGCCCACTTAGGGCCAAAAGAGTCACGTTTGCTGAGCACCTACTGTGTGCACTGGACACTGACCACTGGTACACTGTGTCCAGCACTTACCTGTGTCATTGCCTTTAATCTTCATTAGGACTCTGCAAAGCTGAGGCTTGGCTTTTCTTCCTTTTTAAAAAATATGTTGTTGACCTTGAACATCCTAGGCAAGTGCTGTTACAAAGAGTCTCTCTCTCTCTCTCTCTCTCTCATAGAGTCTTGCTAAGTAGCCCAGGCTGGCATTGCATTTGTGATCCTCCTGCCCCAGCCTCTCAAGTAGCTAGGGTTACAGGTGTGTATCACCATACCTCACAGATTGGAATTATTATACTTCTGGTTCAAGTGAAGAAATTGAGGCTGATGGCCAGGGTGGAACACCAGCGAGTTATTAAGTGATAGTGTCAGGATTTGAAAACAGAGCCTGCTGGACCTCAAAGTTAGCAAGCAAACTGGGAATGGGGGAATATTATTTTTCTATCGACATACTAGTTAGAAACCTTTCCTAGCAAACATTTCATAAATATTTTTCTGAATGGTCACCTCTACTAAGACAGTGTCACATGAGGAGGCTCTCTCTTCAGGGTCTTCCAACTGGATCTAGGGAAACTGGGAGCTCTGGTCTGTGTTACAACTGCAGCATCAGGCCACCAGGGACCCCATATCTTATCCTTGCCATCTTCTCCCCATCCTTGGTGCTAACTGATTACAGTAACGCTACTTGGGCATTGATTCCCTGTGGGTCTTTCTTTTCTATGATTCGTTTAGAAAGAATCCCCCAATTTTATAGCAACACATGGACTGCATATTGTAGAACATTTGGGAAAATGAAAATTCACCTACTTCTTTTATCTATTTTTAGTTTTTAAAAAAAATATAGTTGAGATGCTGGGCTATAACTTAGTTGAGGCAATGGATGTAATTTTGGAGGTAATGAGTGTAATTTTGTACGGAGCAGTCATATTTAAAGGATGTACTGTGAACACCACACCCAGGAATGAATGTAAAATAGGAGCCACTTGTTCTAAAAGAGGAAAACAACCTTTGTTTTCTTTAGGCATGCAGGACAGAAAAGAAAAAGGCAGGATGACTAAAGAAAAGAATCCAGTTTCAGCCAGACATGATGACTCACAACTATAATCCCAGCACTCGAGGAGGCTGAGGCGGGAGGATCACAAATCTGAGCCCAGCCCGAACAATTTAGTGATTTGGTGAGATGCTATCTTACAGTAAAAAATAAAAAAGGGCTGGGGGATGTAGCTCCATACTGAGGACCCTGGGTTCAATTCCCAGTCCCACAATCAATCAATCAATCAACCAACAAACAAACCCCATTTGCACCTCTTTTACTGGTGCCATCACTTTGGTCTCCAGCACCAACACTGGTTAATGTGGTATAAAACACTTTCAAATGGACATCATCAGAAGTTCCAGGAAATGTGCCGTTGTATTTTCCCCTTGATACTTCTTCTTTTGCAAATTGGCTAAAACATCACATGTTTAATGGCTTCATGGTATTTCATCAAGTTTCTCCATGATCAGATACCTAGCCCCTCCTCCCCCACAGCTGAGAGTTCAGGTAGCTCCCACTCTGGCCTGTGGTTGATGACACAGCAGTGCACACCCTGATCTTGTGTGCATGGGCACTGTATCTTTGACTACAGAAATCTTTGCCCCCCCCCAAGTGGGAAGCAGGTGTGAGATCTTGACCCTATAGAGCTGAAGTGCATAAATACAAATTGTGCTGCTAGTCCCTGCTACTCAGGAGGCTGAGGTAGGAGAATCACTTGATCCCAGGAGTTTGAAGCCAGTGGGGGCAGGGAGTGAATTCCGGACCCAGATGGCTGACAGTGTGACCTCATGCTAGTTGTATTATATAACCTGTCTGTACCTCAGTCTCCCTGTCTGTAAAACTGGGGAAGAGAACGGCACTTACTTCACTCTGACTTAATATGTATCAAGAGCCTAATAAATATTATAGACAAGTTTGCCTTTATTCTCCATCTGGAACCCCAGAAAGTGCATGCTAATTGGGTAAAAAAAATTAACATTTTGGTTTCTTGTACATGTTGCTGACTTAAATGTACAAGTCAGTCTCCTCTGGCTTTTCCCAGTGCTTGTAGAGGCAGGTGCCATCCTCAAAGATGGCTCCACAGTCAACTCAACAAGCTGAGTGACACTGCACTCCTCCCCAAACTTGCCAGGTCAAAGAGACCACCTGAAGCAAGGTACTGAGGGTGCTGATTCTTGGGTCCCCCTGCCGGGGTTGATTCTCAGAGTTGGGGCGGGGTCCAGGAATCTGTATTCTTGCCTTTGGTGGTCCTCCATGGCGAGGTGCTGTCTGGCAACACTGTGAGAGGCTGCGTGACTCTGTTGTCCCCCAATTCCCTCGTTTGAGCCTTAAGCATCTTCTCTATCCATCCTGTGCTTCCTGCAGCCTGAGAGGCACATGAGGCTCATCAGTATGCAAGGCCTTTCTTGTCACTTTGCCTTCAACTGGAGCTGAAGGGCTGGCGCATCTCTCAGGGATTTTCCACTTTCCTGGCCCTTCCGGAACTGGCTGGGCACCACCCTGCCAAGGGGACAAGGGCAGCACAGGGGCAGCGAGGCATCTGTCTGTCGGAGCTGGGAGCCAACTGCAGTGACATCTCTAAACTAAGGCAGCCCTGCTTGTGTCCCCTGTTGCCTGTCACCCTCTTGGCCACCCCTCTCCACAGGGAATTGAGCTCAGTGCTCCACCGCTGAGCTACACCTAGCCTGCTCCCTCGTGTTCTAGTCAGACCAGGAGGACCCCTCCAAAATGGTTTTTCTTTTTGCTCTTTTCTTTCCCTTTTTTTTCTTGTCTCACTAAGTTGCCCAAGTTGGCCTTGGACTGAAAATCTTCCTGCCTTAGCCTCTGTCGTAGTTACTTTTCTCTTGTTGCTGAGACAAAATACCTGACACCCAAAGTTAAAGGTGGAAAGGTTTATTTGGCTTCCAGTTTGTGGAGGTTTCAGTCCATAATCAGCTGGCTCCAAGGCAGGGAGGCGTGGCAGGCAGGCATCACAGGGGAGAAGCAGTTTGTGGCAGGTAGAAGGTAGTAAAGCAGGCAAGGGGCCTTAGCAGCTTCTTTCTTCCCGTCTTATGCTCCAGGCTACCAAGATTAGTGTGGTGCCAAACCAATCAGTTGACTGACTTAGTGATCATCCACCTTTGATCCCAGCATAACACACTCTAGATTCAGTCACCTCTGAAAAAGCCCCACGTATGACCGCATGAGGCTTTGGGGGACCTCTAGACACAAGTCATAACAGCTTCCCAGAGTGCTAGGATTGCAAGCTATTTCTTAATTTTTAGCAAAGTAGCCTTTGCACATAGTTCTCATGATCAAAAGGTACAAAGGTAAAATAAAGGCTCCAATGAGCACCCTTAGCCCTTATCACCCTTGTGCATCCCCAGACGCAATGACCTTGGACTTAGCATTTCTCAGGTGGCTGCTCTGTTTCCCTGATAGGATTGCACAGTCGGTCGGATTTTGGGTATTACTGCGTCTCGCTGTGCTAAATAAGGATTAGCCCACTTACCTCTCATCCCTTTCTTCCCTAAACACCTTCAGTGATCTTTTCCATTCCTGTATTGGTTGACTTGGTAACGTCCAGCAGTATACTGGTATCTGTCGTTCTTTTTACTTTTGTGGCGTGGGGTGAACTATACGATAGTGACTGTAAAGCACACAAGGCAGATACTCGTGTAATCACCACCGCGGAAACAGAACACTGTCAATGCTTTTAAAACCGCTCCCCACAACCCATAAACCCCTGGCCCTCACTCCTGCTCTAATCTCTCTCTTGCTTCCTTTAGAGTTCTCTTTACTTTTGTATGCATCCCTAAATGTTTTGATTCACTGCAAATACCACACTCTTTGTATTATTCTGTGTCATGCATTTTTCCTTCAGTGCTATTAAGCTAATTTAACTTGGGGAGCATTCATATTCGCTGCTATATAATCACTCACTGTTCAGGAGGACCATAATTTATTTACCTTGCAGTCTGTTGATCGACATTTGGGTTGTTTCCTGTTTTCTGCAGTCATGGGCACCCCAATTCCCATCTCCTGGTATGTGTGTGCAGGGGTTTCTGCAGGAAATAGGGACATAGAATCACCTGTAATGCTTTTTCCAGTGTGGTTGCCCCTCCAGACTCCGGCATTTTTGAGTGGAGTGGGGCTTGGGCATGGGGACTGTCCCGAGTTCCCCAGGTGATTCCACTGAGAGGCTCCACTTCCCACCTTTACCTGCAGCACATTGGCTCTAACACTCTCTCTCAACATTTAGAAGGAGTAACACTGTTTCAGTCCTGTCCCCTTTCCTCCCTCAAGATTTCTGCGTGTTGTTCTGAAAGAGGTAATAAGGGCCTTTTCCTAGGCAAGGTCAAAGTATAGGGGAAAGGTAAAGAAGTGGTCAAGGCATGAGCAGAAATTGGTTACGAGTGTGCAAAGGCACTTCCTGCAGACACGGCTGAGGAAAACCAGAGCAAATCTAAGGGCTGTGAATTCCTCCCAGAAGCAAACCCTTCTCTGCCTTCTCATACCTCCAGTGTCTGTCTGCTAGTTGTAGGCCAGAGAGAATGTCTTTAAAATAGGTTAAATTTTGAGTCTGACTCACAGCCAACATGATGCTTAGAAGCTGAAGGAAATTCTAGACTTCTCTAGGGATCTTACATTCACATTTCTTTATAGGGATTCCAATCACATTCTGTTTCTCAACCCTAGCTCAACATTTCCAACATGTAGGAGCTTTGACTAAATACCAGTGTCTGGGGCCCTGGCAGAATTTCTGAAGTGACCTCATGATTTTTATATGCAGCCAGGGCAGAGAACTTGTAGTCAGTGGGCCTAACTTTTCACTGGTATCCATCAGAATCTCCTGCAGGGCTTTACACCAGTTCATCTTGCCACTTTGACTGGATTAAAAGATTCCTGGAGAGGTGATTGGGTCATGACGGTGCTATACTCAACAGAGGATTAATCCACTGGTATTCACACCTGAATGTACTGTTAGGAGGAGGGCCACTGAGGGCTGCCTTTGGAGGATAAATCTCTCACTGGCACTCTTCTCCTGTGCTTGGTTTCCAGAGCTACCATGAAATAGATGAATAGCTTTGCTCCACCATGCTTTTCTACTGTGTTTCTGCCTTGGAGCCAGTTGACCATGGACTGACACCCCTGAAACTGTGAGCCAAATTAAACCTGTCCTCCTTTAAGTGGCAGGTGTCAGGTATTTTTTACCAGCAACAGGAAAGCTGACCAAAATGAGCATGCTAAAATGCAGACTTCTCAGCTCCACTCCTAGTTTCTGATTCTGTATATCTGAAATGGGGCCTCGAATGTGCATTTCTACCTATTTCCCCATGCTCCTTGGCCACACTTGAGAACCAGGTCATAGATCTGAAATTCTGCCTGCACAAATTCACCTACGTTCCTCCCTGTGGGGATCCAGAGCAGCCCAGCTCTGCCCAGTTGTGCACACCTCTTCCCAAACCTGTATTGTGTAGTTAGGCTGGTAGCTTGAAATAGGCAATGGACAAGGCAAATGCTGCAAATCAGGACTTTCGCCACCCCCAGTCAGCCATCATGTGCTCAACCCAACCCATCAGGGTTCACTGGGGAACACTGGGAGAGCATTAGCAAGGTGCCAGCATCCTTGGCTGCAAGGGATCAATGCCATCATTGATGGGGTCGAGATGGATGCAGCATCTTCACTGTGGCTGCCTGCAGAGCTTCTATGTATATGGGGGGAAATGTACATCTTGTACATTGGAAAGAAATCCCTGTGATCACTGGCTCCTACTGTTAAAAAGACTATTCTGGGTTGAGTTAATACAGGTTGCATATCTCTTGGCTGAAAGGGACTGGAAGTGCTTTGGATTTCAGATTTTGGAAGTTTCACATTTACATAATGAGATCTTGAGGATGTGACCCAGATCTAAACATTAAATTTATTTATGTTTAAAATATACTTTATACACATAGCTGAAAGGTGATTATATACAATATCTTTAATGATCTTGTGCATTTAACATAGTTTCACAGTGTGGAATTTTCCACTCACAGCATCATGTCAGTGCTCAGAAAGTTTTGGTCTTGGCATATTTTGAGTTCTGAATTTTTAGGTTAGGCGTGCTTAACCTGTACAATATTAGTGGTGAACAAAATCAAAGAAACACATTATGTTTTTATAGTGATTAAACCAAAAATAATGGAGACTCTGGGGGCTCTCAATATTTCAAATTGCCTTCTTGCTCCACGCCTGAGGAATTTTGCACACTGGCCCAAGATGGTGTCAGGTAGGAATGGAGGACTGATGAAAACCTCCCAAGTCGAGGGAATTGATTTCCTTGGAATGAACTACGGCTGAGACGCCTTGGGAAGTCTGTGTCTACTTTCCGCTTGAAGACTGCTGGCTGGGCTGAGCTGGAGGGATTCACCCCACTTCTGCCAGGAAATGCCTGACTTGCATGGGCCGGGTAAAAGCCCGCCTCCCTGCTCCTGTCTGGCTGAGCATACACCTTAAGCCAAGCTCACTTTGACCCTCAGCCCTTCAAGGTAATGGAATCAAACACCTTTTCTACTAGAAGGATACTGGTCATGCTTATGTGAAGCCTGGGGCCCCGCTGCAGCAACCTTTCAGGCGTTCACGTAGGAGGCAAGTACTTGGCTCCTGGTGACAAAGACAAATTAAACATTCAATGTCTTCGGACAGGGGTGCAGCTCAGTGATAAGTGCACTTGCCTATCGTGTGCTAGGCTCTGGGTTCCATCCCAGCACCACAAAAACAAAAACAAGAAACAGCTGGCCTCGTCGGTGCATGTGTTTAATCCCAGCAGTCTAGAAGGCTTGGAAGGCTGCAAGTTCGGGCCCAGCCTGGGTAATTTAGTGATTCAGTGAGACCCTGTCTCAAAAAAAGAGGGGTGTGGGGGGATGGGTGGGGATGTAGCTCAGTGTAAAACGCCCTGGGTTCAATCTTCAACACCACACACACAATTAAATTACACTAAAAGAAGAGAGAGCCGGGGGTTTAGCTCAGTGGTTCTGCTGCCTGCCTCGAAAGCACAAGGTTCCGAGTTCAATCCCCGTTACTAAAAAAATCAAAAAAACAAACAAAAATAAGAGTTCTTTCCAAAAGGATCTCTCCTATCCATGCAAGGTACTGGGCTTTCATCGTTCTTTGGGGAGGAGTTTTTGTTGAGATTCTCTTTACAGACAGTCCCATGTTTTTCTGATTGGCAGATTCAGAACTCACTGGGATCACATTCTTGTCTAGACTAGGACAGAGAAAAGATTCTCTTCTGGTCGCTGACCCCAGCAATACCCTGAGGTTTTCATTTTGGGTGGGTGGAGGGGAACAAGTGTGTGGTGAAAGATTGGGTTGAGTCAAAAGCCTGGACCTATCATCACCTTTACTGAAACTTCTTTCTGTCAGTACCTTGACCTGCAAAATACACTTTCAACCTTTCTCTGAACTGAAAGAAGGGTGGCCTTGGACAGCACTGCTGTGTACCTTCAGGTGCGCTCTTGGAGCACAATAGACCTGTGTTCCTTCTAGGGGACTGGCAGGGTCAGGACCAGGGCACTCCACGGATTCTGCTGCAACTGACCTTGTCTACACATCAGCATTTCCTGTTTCTAAATCCCAAGTATGTCTGCCAATGGAAATTGATCCTAACGCTCTCTTTCATCTCTCTGCAGTGAAATGCAAAATGGAGGACCAGGAGGCGCCTGGAGTCAGGATCACATCACCTTAGCCACCCTTGGTATCTTTTGCCAGCAGGGCACAAATTACCCTGTGTGTATGAGGAAATTGTGCACACTGTGCTTTCTCTATCACTTCTTTAACGAAAAGACGTAGTGCATGTGGAAACAATCATTTCTGCACACGACAGGATTTGTCACGAACGTGTTTTAGTGCAAATAGTTTAGAAAGAAACCAGTCTTAATTCCTTCATTATCCCCACATTATTCTTTCATCTACGTATTTCTTCAGTGCTTTAGATGTTACCCTTTCAGCCAATTATTCTTAAAAGCCACGATGGAATTCTAATTCCAAGAGATGAAGTGTCCTTATTATCATTTTCCCCACTTTTGCAGGCTCCGTATTTTATGTTTCAAATCTCTGAGTTTTTTTCTGCTTTTGGCCTTGTGGTATATGCTAGGCAAGAGTCCTACCACTCAGTTACACACACCTCAGCTCAAGATGAGACATTTAAACCCAGACAGCAATCACTAAGAATTTGTGTTGTCTAGGCCCCATAGTATTCTAGAAAGTTCCTATTTCTGTGGGTAAATTAACTTATGCCTCTCACTTGTTCTGCGGTTTGCAGTTAAGCAGGATTCTCCTATTCACAAAGCCACAGACTCAGCCAAAAGCCTAGGAGGGGTATGGGATTGTTTTGAAAAGCAACCACACGTCTTAAGTAAATAGTAAAGCCTTTATTTTTTTGTGTTAAGAACAGCATTTTGAAAATAAAACCTATCTGCTCATGCTTAACAACCTTTTAAATTTGTAATATTTATAGTCATGTATGGTACACACTGATTGTCTTGAAATTTCTGAATGATTTTTTATAAGTATGCAAGTCAGCCAGGGGAAGATAAAGGTACATTATAAAACACATTAATACATTTAATAAATATATATTATCTATCAAAAACGAGCCTTAGCTCTGTGTCAATTAATAAAAAGCACCTGCTGAGAACTCCCCGAAGCTGGTATAATCACTGTACCCTTGGATTATAAAAGCCACCATGCTCTCTTTTAGTTTGGGGTTCAGCCTGAAGTGTTTGACTCAGCTTGTGGCAACCCAAAAGACCACCCCCAGTCTGCACTTGTTCGGGGACCCTAACCCCTTACATCTGTGCTAAAACAAAACAAAACACCGCTAGACATCCAGTTTCCAACAGCTGGCTCTTAATCCTAGAAATCCTCCAGATGTCAGGGCTCCCCAGTTTCTAAGTTTTTGGAACTCATTCCCCCCCGCCCTCATCTCCAGTGGAGAAATTCAGGCTGGAACAATTTTCTATTAAAAGAGGCGACAAGAGTGGCTGTTACAGTTCCAAAGCGATATTACTAATAAGACATGGAAAAATTTGTGCTTACAACAAGGGATTATTCACAGATGCTGTCCTTCCAGGTCACTTTCCCCAAATAAGCCTTGTTTACATACACAAATCTGAAACTGAGGTGCCATTCAATTCCGTATTTAAACCTTGTTCTGTAGGAAGCCAGACGCAGTAGTCTCTGGGCAAAGCCTCCTCTTGGTGCTTGAGTGAACCCGTTAGAAAAATAGATTCCCCTTTCCTGCCTTGGCCCTCACTGTGAGAGCACACAGCCCACCCTGAACCTTAAAGCCAAAATAAAACAAAAGCCAGAAGCACTAACCTATCAGATTTAAAAGGAGAAAAAGAAATAGAAATGGTCTCATTCAGCGAGGTTTCCCGTGGCTCAAAGTTGGTTCTGTTTTTATGATGCAGAAATGCTGCTCTTCACAGGTAGCCATTTACACAGTGCTCACCTTATACGTGTGGACAACAAAGAACTTAGAGGGGCCCGATCCATCATGCGAACTCCTCCCTTCTGCAAGGGGGGCTCTTGCGGACCAGTCACTGATGGTATCAGAAAGCTCCAAAGGACTCCAGAGAGCAGGGGTGAGCAATCATTTCCTAGCATGAGAATGTGCAATGCTGTCGTTTTTCCCGCAGACTGGACCGAGGGGTTCTGAGACTTCTTTATTTGCAGAATGCTGGGTCTGCATGCAGCCACCCCCACCCCACCCTAGGCCTTGGCTCCTTCCCTCCCCTTCCCCAAGACTCCAAGTTTTCAGCCCACCCAATGGTGGTGCTCGCGCAGAGAGGACAGATCAGATTCTCTAGAAGCAAAGCACATGCTGTGGGTGGGGTCGGCGCTCTGGGAAGCTCAGGAAAGGGGACATCTTGGTGCCATGCTCTCTTGTCCCCATGCTTGGTAACACAAGGAAATGCAGGAGCTGTAAGGGAAATCTGCACGCGGGGCTGGCCAGATTGGCCTCACCCCCAGTGCTCTCCAAGGACAGGTAGGGGCCGGGAGGGGACACAGCAGAGACTAGGGCCTCAAGACAAATCAGGTTTATTAAAACACACTCAGCGCAAAAGTACTGGCTGATGAAGAGGCTGGGTTCCCCGACCTCCACCCCCACTCCCACCCCCAACACTCACCTTTTCCATTTTCTTTAAAGGTTAAAGGCTTATGGGTAGTTTTATAGAAAAAGCAATGTAGTGATTAGAGTCTATGGAAAAGGCCCCACCCTTGTTGATACATTCCACGTGTCAGGATAAAACTCTTTGCTCTGACTCGTTGCTAGCAATTATGCTGGCCAAACAGTGCAGAGAACATGGGGGCTTTTAATGGCCGGGATGTTGGAAATGCCAAGTAACAAAGGGATGACTTGCTTAGGACAGATGGAAACCATGGTAGAAATAATGGGCTTTGAAGAGAGCCATTTTCATGAAACCTGCAGAAAAGCAAGAGAAAAATGTCCCCCACTTTCTCCCAAAGCAGCAAGAAACCCTCAAGGGATTCACTCCACCTGGGGACTTTCCCAATCCATAGAAAAGACCCAAGAGGTCACTGCTTGTAGGCAGCAGGACGTCACCTCTCCACCCTACTGGGAATCCAGGCAGCCCTGCCATGTGACATCATGGTGGAAAAATCTGCTATGGCGCTGGCCTTCCAATCTGCCTCTCAGAGGGGCTTCCAGCCCATGGCTCCATTTGAGCTTTTGGAACGAATAAGGGGATACAATTGGGAAAGGGACCCCCATGAGTGCAGGAAGCAGGAGGGACTGTGGCTCCACCATGCTTAGATATTTCTGGGGCTCCCCAGAGAAGGGGGCAGATGGCTTTCTTGTCATAGGTGCTAGAGTGAGAGATGATGGTCACTTCAAGGCCCAGGGGGCCTGTCCTCTTTGGCACGTGCCAGGTTCCTACACCACTTCTGGCTATAAAACTGCCCCCACGATTGACCTTAGAATCACACCCATAGCATAACTCCCCTGAAATGTGCAAACCAACAGGCAAGCCAGCGAAAAGCCTCAATGACACAGTCATCTCCAAGAGGCCACCAGGATCTGGCACTTACTGGGGAGGGATGGGCTTGATGGGCTGCCCCCCACCCTCTATCTGGCCAACATCAGCCTGGCTCACAAGCTGTGAATTCAGTTCTGTTCCACCCCCAGAGGATGAAACAGTCTTCCTCGCCACATTTCCCAGTGAGCCTAGTACTATTTGCAATGAGCTCTGTTTTAGTTTGCAGGGACCAAGGTTGGTGTGGCATTAGGTGTCTGTGTGTGTGCCAGAGGAGGGCAGGGGAGGGCAGTCGGTGTTAGCTTTTCAGTTCATCAGTGTTCACATTTACACGAAAGGCCCTCGGCCGGAATTTCCAACTCTCCTGGCTGTGAGGCGGCCTTGCTCAGCTACTGTTACTGATTTCTCCCTCAAGAAAGACACGGCCAGGGAATGGAAATGGTAAGAGAGATTCTTATTCTCTGGAACTTAAAGTTGTTCACCAGAGGTGTCTTCCAGTGTGAGTTGGCGGAGCGGTTGGGATCTGGAATAACACATAAGGATAACACACTGAGAACTCAACGTCAACATCAGAAACTGCTTCATTCACGACGTGCTAAGGGTAAGCTGCCCTGCTCTTGCCTAGATGGGCTGAATAATCCCCAAAGAAAGCAGCAACCATGGTGTGCCATGCTGTTTTGTATCTTGGGAAGGCTACTTCCTTGGTGCTGCAGTTATTCCCTCTTTGATACAGGCTTCCTTACCCTGAAAGGCACTCTCTAAGCTTTGGGTGTTTTTACCCACAGTGATCTTGAATGAATCAGGAGAGCTTAAGAGTGTCAGATGGGGACTTTCCTAACCATATTAATTGTAACACACAGGCTGAATGCTTGTTCATCAGGCTTTTCTTGGCTCTGGACAACAAACAGCACAGTGATGGTAGGGGATTTTAAGAATACAAATCTGATTCATTTTATATTTGAGCTTTTCCAAACCAATGCAAACTGAGGTCCAGTGGACCATTCACAAGCCAGAGAAACCAAAGTTCCCTCCGGAGATCAAAGACCATCCCTGACTTCTATTTATTAAAAAAATTAAAAAAATTAAAAAAAAGAATGCTCAGGTTGAGTATGGAATTGGCACATGAAATAAAGAATGGAAATTCAGTTTACACATGTGCTGTTTTTGAAAGAAGCACATAGCTATGTTTGGAAATTAAATGTGGGAATGAGAGTGCATCTTAGAACTGCTGGAAAATCAAAATCATGTTCCACGGAGGCAAAACAGAAAGGATGGTGATTCTGCCGACAGCCTGTTTGGCATCAGATAGTAAACGTGGTTTTGTGTTTGAAGAGTCAAAGGTAAGCGCTCTGGTCTCTCAGGAGCTGGGGTGGGGCAGCCCCGCGCCCAGTTGGGGCACAAGGGTAAGTGGAGACCAAGGGGCCTAAACTAGGGGGGGACGTTAGCACAATGTGCCAGGGCGCTGTGCCCCGGGGCCTTTCCTTAAAGTCACCTCCCAGGGAGCGGGTCAGTGCACTGTATTAAGGAAAGCCAAAGAATTCACTGGGTAAAGAGTAAAGAGCCCCAAGAAACAGGTACTCCTCCTAAGGAAGCGACAGATGGTTAACCAAGTACCGTATAAGTCGGGTTTCTGTGAGTGGAGAAAGGGGGTAGGAGGGAAAGAAGGAACATGGAAGCACTGCATGCATTGAGCTGCAAGGGATGTCGACTTGAGCCGCTGTCTTTGCAGACCACAGAAGCAGCCTCCACAGGATGTGTGCCCCTGTCGCAGCTGCTCCCCACACAGTGTGCTCTGGGACTTGCTGCCCAGCGTCACATCTTGATACTTACAGTCCCACCATTGAGCACAACGGCCATCTCAGTTGGCTGATACACGTTGCTTCTAAATGGAGCGCTGGGTCTGTTTCCCAAGCCGCTGCTGGGTTTCTTCCCCAAGCTGCCACTGGATCTTTTTCCTAAGCTGCCGTTGGAAAATCCTGCTGTTCGGAGAGCTGAGGGAGGGAGGGAGGGATTGGCAGCATGACAACACCAAAAGAGAGACATGATTTTGTTTTCTTCCTCTGCAACAACAAGGCACTCAGGGCACCCCCACCCACCACCCACTGCAGTGGCTCCTCCCCTTTGTCACAAGCCTGATTCAAAACAAAAATCACAAAGGAGCTTTGTTCTCAGGCTCTCTAGGAGTCTGACCCATCTCGGTGGGGCTGGGACGTGTGTAGAGTCCAGGTGCCTGCAGCTTGCAGGGGCAGGAGGCCCGGGGTCTAGACCAGTGATGGTGAGCCTTTTAGAACTTTCAATGACATCAAACAGTCTGCTGCGACATGCATGCCATAGGGTCGCCATCACTGCACACAGAGTCTGCAGGCCACAGCAGCCTCAGGTCTCCTCTGAAAAAAGAGCCACCTCCTCCTCACTGCAGACAGCCTCACACACAAGTCAGCACCAACTTTCAGAATCGGGCACTGTCTTTGGATACACACAGGGATGGGACCGCTAAGAACACAGACATCAAGCACACAATAGCGCCTGTCATCCTGGGAAAATGGCCTTCCACAGGCACACAGGGTTATGCCCAAACAAGAATAGAAGGGTGGTCGGCAGCAATAATGGAAAAATAAGTTAGCACTTTTTACCTTAGAAAGGTGGGTAAATGGTATTTCTTATTTGCTACATTTTTAAGTTTCTTGTTTTGTTCTTTGAGACAGGGTCTCACTATGTAGTTCAGGCTGGCCTTGACCTCACTATGCAGCCCAGGCTGGCCTTGAACTAGTAGCAATCCCCCTGCCTCAACCTCCCGAGTGCTGGGATTATAGGTGGGTGCCACCACACCTGGCCTAAATTTCCCGTTTTGTAAGGAAAAACTGAAAAGACATGGAGGAACTTTAAATGCTTACTGCTAAAGGCTTATAATGTATGATTACAGCTATATAACTTTCTTGAAAAGGTAAGACTATAGAGACAGTAAAAGATGAGTGGTTTTCAGGGGTCAGGGCTGGACGAGGGATGAACAGGAGGTGTACAGGGTGTTTAAGGCAGTGAAATTATTCTGTATGATACTACACTGGACACAGTCACAATGTATTTGTCAAAACCCATAGAACTGTACAGTACAAAAACATGAGCTCTGATTAAAATATAGACCTTATGTCTGGGGATGTAACTCAGAGACGGAGTGCTTGTCTAACGTGTGCAAAGCCCTGTGTTCTATCCCCAGCACTGAAAAAAAAGGAGGACTTTGAATAAAAATAATGTATTAATATTGATTCATCAACTGTAACAAATATATGACTAATGCAAGTTGTTAATAGAGGAAACGACATGTGTGTGAGGGGGGGGGAACTCCCTGTGATTCCTGCTTAATTTCTGTTTTTGTTGTTCCAGGGATGAATTATTCAGGACTTCATGCATGCTAGGCAAGTGTTCTATCACTGTGCTGTGTCTTTTCCTTTTTTATATACCCTTTTGATTTTGAGACAGGGTCCTCCTAAGTTGCCAGGATGGCCTTGAACTTAGAATCCTTCTGCTTTAGCCTCTTGAGTATCAGGGATTACAGTTGTGTGCCACCGTGCCAGGCAACTTTGTAATAAACTTCTCTAAAACACAATTTAAAAAAGAGGAGAAACTCTACTTAAAAAATCAAAACAGAATTTTCTCATTTGTAAGAGGCCATCGACACCATTTTTCTTCTCATTGAAACTACTAGTCCTAGCCAGACATGATGGCATAGACCTGTAATCCCACACTCTGAGAGGCCGAGGCAGGAGGAATCCAAATTCAAACCCAGTGTGGGAAATTTGGTGACTTAGTGAAACCTTGTCCCAAAATAAAAAAACAAAAAGACTGGGGATGTAGCTGAGTGCAAAGGCCTTGGGTTTAGGGACATAGCTCAGTGGTAGAGCACTTGCCTAATGTATGAGGCCCTGCATGGAAAAGGAGGAGTAGGAGGGTGGTCTTACTTAACAGTCTTCCCTTCTGGCTAAAATGAGCAAGATAGCTTGGGTTTTTCACAAATTACTCAAGGCAGAGACCAGAATCACCTCAGTACTACACTTAACCTTCCTAGAGTATCAACCAGGAGCCAGGCAATGCCCAAGGCTCCATGGCTGGTAAGGGACACAATGAGCATTAGAACCCAGACAGAAATCTGGTGTTCTTCAGCATCATGCCTTACCATCTCCGGATAACTGGTTTTAACCATTACACTACATCACTTAGAAGAAATTTGAGTTAAGTGACATCAGAGACAGCTCGGCCCAGACTGGACCAAAGAAATGAAGGTGGGATGGGCAACACAGGTTCCAAGAACACTTAAGAAAACTCTCCTTGCTCTGGCATCTCCAAGCCTTTGAAGAGCTGATTGTACAGCTTTTTCTGAAATGCAGGGCCACAAGAGCTGCAGGTGGGGTGAGCACCAAGCTCCCTCCCTGCAGTGGCCATTTGTGGCTCTTCTGATGAACGTCCACCCTGCATTTAAGACCCCTGAAGTGTTGGCCACAACTGCCTCCTCTCTGGCCTCGTAACTCAGCCCATCCCCCTGGACAAACTGATTGGCTCAGGGGAAAACATTTAGGTCCAATCAGAGTTAAGCCTGGGAGCTGCGCGCAGGCTCCTGGGAAATGTTCCACTTCTCCACTGGGCTTCTGTGCAAGCCTGGAGCTTATGGGCTGCCAGGACACTAACAGCCAAGAGATGGAGAAAGACCAAATCTTACCATCCATTACTCCAATCCGGAATCTAACCCTTCCTGCAGCCTGCTGCCCAGTGTGTTTGTTTATTAACGCTTTATCCCTGAGCAACACCCCTAGCCTAAAGGGTCTGTTTAAATAGCACGTAGCTCTAATGAGATCAGAGAAGGTGCTTTGAAAGGTGAACATTTACTGTGCCTTGTTAATGCTTTGTAAGATGTGGTCCAAGGTGCCATAGCCCTCCATACTTTCATTTTTTATAGCATACCTCAGGCCTCATTGACATTTATTCTCGAGCAGCAGGCTGGTGAAGCTGTATATATGTAGGGCCTCAAGGGAAGAGAAGCCCAGGCACAGTGGTGCATGCCTATAATCCCAGCACTCTGGGAGGCTGAGGCAGGAAGATTGCAATTTCATGCCCTACCCAGGAAACATGGTGACTCAGCAAGACCCTGTCTCACAATGATAAAGAAAAGAAAAGAAAAGAAAAAGAAGAGCAAGTGAGAAAGAAAGAAAGGGAGAGAGAAAGAATGAACGAACAAAAGAGAAAGGGAGAGAGAAAGAAAGAACAAACAAAAAGAAAAGAGAAGGAAAGAGAGGGAGAGAGAAAGAAAAAGAAAGGGAGAGAGGGAGAGAAGGAGAGAGGGAGGGAGGGGGAAGGAAGGTAGAAAGGCAGGCAGGCATGTAGGCTGGGGCTGTAGCAAAGGAGGAGAGCATGCAAGGCTGGCAGGAAGTTTCAAATGCAAGAGAAACAGGACCAACTACAACTTCTGTATCCTGGCTATTCCAGGAAGCCCAAGGGCTCCAGGGTTAGGTTCCATATGGGGCCAGGTTCCTAAAATACAAACTGGTTGAGGTCAGCACCAAAGAAGCCAACAGCTGCTCCTCTATGGTACGGGAGTGTGCCCAGATGGCTCCCAGTGGCAAGGCAAGGGTCTCTAGAATAAAGGGCAGCCTTACCAGGACTCCGGCTTAGCCACTCTGTGAGCTTTCTGAGGGAACCAACCTTGCCTGCAGCCTGCCCTGCCTGGTCTCCTGTGCATTTGGTGGATTCAAATTTGGGATGATCCAATAAGGGCTATTAAAAAAAACTTCGTAGTTCACATGGGTAATCCTAGCTATTCAGGAGGCTGAAGTAGACAAGTTTGAGGCCAGCCTGAGAAACTTGGTGACTTACTGAGACCCAGCCTCAGAAAGGGGGTGGGGCAGGGATGTAGCTCAGCACTTCCTGGGTTCAATCCCTAGTAATGGGAAAAAAATCTGACAAAACCTAAAGTTCCCTCTGAGGTGGGGAGATGGAGCTCATGCAATTATTAAGTGGGGTCAGTAAAGCAGTCTGCATTTCTGGGTGCCTTCTGGCATTATGTATGAAGATTTAACACTCAAACTCTTGGACTCTTATCTAGCAATTTTTTTGTGATGCATGAATTGATGCCTCACAAAAGCAGAAAGATGAACCAATAAGCGTGTTCACTGCAGCACTGTTTACTAAGGAAAACCAGAGGCAAGCAGAACACTTGCCAGGTGAATATCAGAAAAATAAATCGTGCAATCTAATGGAAAACTCTGCAGCATCCAAAGGATATTGTAGCTCTATGCTACTGACCTTGGAAAGACCTCCACATTGGTTTGAGCAAGCACATGCTGAACACTAGTGTTTTCAACCTGGTTGCAGGCCAACCCTGACACTGTTGGTACCAATCTGGGTCCCCTGATCTCTGGATCTCATATGGACACAAAATGCTGGCTACATTTTTATGAGAAAGAGTGCAGGTAATGATCCAGTGAAGAGGTGGCTCCACCAGGACCTCCGGAACTGGCCAGTCACCACACCCCCTGAAGGGACCTCTGGCTCCCAGGAAAGACCTCTATCCAGACCCCATCTCTGGCATCCCAAGGAGCAGCCCCCCAGCTGGCTGAGACCGCCAAGCTTGCTGGCCTCTCAACATAGGCTTCCTGGCCTGGAACTTTTGGTAAAAGAGGGCAGCTTGGATAAAGGTTCTGCAGGGGCAGGGAGTGCATAGGAGTGGAGGAATGTGGGTGGCCCTGAAGGAACTTTTGGATGAACGCGCCCTCCTTGCCTGCAGGGATGGGCAGGCTGTGCTCTAGGCCTTGGCCTGCAACCTGAAAAGGCTGACTGCGTAGTATGACTGGCTACTGAGCACAGTCCATTTGCCAGGCACCTGGGTGAATGTCGCTAAAGTGGGAATCATGACGGTCTCATGGGCCATCTTCTTAGAGCCTCCATTTAATCATTCATCTGTAGGATAAGAATGATGGTGGGGCTACCTCATCGGCGACGGCTAAAGCAGAATCATGCCTAGCACAGAGTCAGTGCTCCAAATGGTGACTACACTAGCTAATCATTACTTCCCCTGCCACTCCTATTATTGGTTCTTGCTGCTGCTGCTGCTGCTGCTGCTGTTGTTGTTGTTAGCCTTGATGTTTCTTCAGGTAAATGAGAAAAGGTAATTTTGTCTCATCTCGAGTGCCGGGAACTCAGCCAATTCCCTTCCACAATGATTCGAGGGGACACTTCTCAAGCATTTACATATATAGCAGGGCCTTGGCTAGGTCCCTGTATTGCATCCCCCAGGCAGGTCTTATTATGACCTCACTTCTGAATCTGACTGCAGCAGTCCTGGTACCTAGACAGTGTCACCTCAAGTCTCACCAAATTTGTTTTTTGGCCTTAGAACCCAATAGAAACATGTTCAGTCCACTGACCAGAGTAAAGGGAATGTTGGTTAAAGTCAGGAGTTAGCAGGGAAAATGCCCCAGCCTCCTGTCCTTCCAGGGCCAATTCTGGGACTCATTCTACCTGTGTCTCCAGCTGCCCATGGTGGTAACAGCTCACAGGTGCACTATCTTGGCACCTTGTCCTCGCCTTCTCGAGTGGGGAAGGTGCAGGTCCTCATCCCAAGTGAACCCCTGCCCCACACCCTTGTCTAGGCCTCTGCTTTCAGAGGACCAACCAAGACATACATGCTCCATGCCAGGTACCACGGGGGCTTGGTTACTTCCTGCAACAGCTCTATGGGGTATGTCCTCGTGTTTTTATTTCTCAGGGGAGAACAACTGTGGCTCAGCAAGGTGATATCATTTCCTCAAAACCACCCAACTGGGAAATGGCACAGGCAGAACTTGAACCCAGACAGCTGCTTTCAGAGCCCAAATCTGTACATTCCCGATGACTGAGGTGGGGAAGGGAGAACACTGACTGTTGTAGCATCCTGCATCCATCTAGCACATGGGTTGCAAACTCAAGCACTTCTGGGGCACCAGAGAATTAATGGCAGTGTACACAGTGGCTGGATGAGGGAGCAAAAGAAAGAGTGGAGAGTGTGGCAAGCAGCCTGTAGATCCCCACGGAGGGGCACCACAGCTTGGTGAGGCCCTAGAGACAGGGCCTTTCAGTAGCCACTGGCCTAAGCGAGTTCCAGACAAATGGGAAGGTCAGCGCAGTGCTGCACAATACAATTTCTTTTCTTTTGCAGGACTGGGGGTTGAATCCAGGGCCTTCACAATGAGCTACATCCCAGGCCTTTTTTATTTTGAGACGGGGTCACATTAAATCACTAAGTTCCCTAAGCTGGATGTGAACTTGCGTTCTACCTGCCCCAGCCTCCCAACGTGTTGGGATTACAGGTGTGCACCACCGAGACCAGCTCAACTGTTTTTTTTTCAGTGCCGGTGATCAGATCCAGGTCCTGGCATATGCTAAGCAAGCACTCTACCACTGAGCCCCTCCCCAGCCCTGACTTTGTGAGAAAAGCCTGGATTTTTATAATTAATTAGTTGGCAGTTAGTGGGAAGAAAAGCTAACTGAAAACCCATCTCAGAGGCAGTTTCAACACAGGCAGTGTCGCTGTGGACTCCGGTCTGCCTCCAGGACAGGGACCGCTCATCTCCACTCAGGGGAGAGTCCTTCCGGGGCGAACAGCCCCAGCCAGGTGTGCACATATTACCTGCACTGTGCTCGTCCATCGAGAAGGCCTGGTTCTCCATGTAGGTGCGTGGCAGGTGCACGTCCTCCTCGAACGCCGTCTCCCGCATCCTGGGCTGTGACGTGTCGAAGTAGTTGGGTGGGTTTTCCTGCAGGGGCGGGAGGAGGGTGCAGTGGATCTCGGGGATGGCGTGAAAGATGACGAAGACCCAGCCACTGGCCGCCAGCGTGATGGCCAAAGTGGGGTCGCTCCAGGCATCTCCTTGCTGCATCATGGCGTTGCCAAAGAGGTACATGGTGATCCAGGCTGCCCAAAGGAGCAGAGAGAGGAGGGTCGTGATCAGAATGAAGGCCCCGTTCAGCTTCCACCTCTTGAACTTGCCGCAGAGCGTGAAGAGTGCCTGCCCCAGGGTGATCACAAGCAGTACCATGTCGTAGATGAGGGCCATCACGAAGTCCATGGGCTCATAGGCGCAGGCTGGCTTCGTGTCTCGCAGCACTGTCAGCACCAGCCACTCGGTGGCGATGATGACCTGCACCAACATGAGGCACAGTGCCAGGCCCACCATCTGCCAGCCTGCGGGGCTTGTGCCCTGGCACACCAGCCTCCGCACACGCCACGCCTGGCTCAGCAGGCAGGAAAAGCAGAGCGCGAAGAGGACACCCCAGAGGAAGCGGCGTATTGAGCAGATAGTCTCATCCATCCGGATGATGAAGGCGAACGTCAGCCCAAAGAGGCCCAGGGTCCCCAGGAGGAAGAGGAAGTGGAGGCACACGGGCCTCTTCTTCTCCTTGTCCTTGATGAAGGGCAGCCGCACCAGGAGTATGAGCATCAAGAGCAGCGTGATCAGGGCGCCTGCACCGGCCACCGCCTCCACCACGATGCCCCAAATGGCGTCCAGGTCGCACAGGGACACGTACTGAGGGAGGAGGTCGAGCCCGCAGCCCCGGGACGTGCTGGCGTTTTCAGAGGCCACAGAGGCGATCACCAAGACCAGGAGGAAGGCGAGCACCTGATAGGTTCTCATCTTTCTCTCTGACACCAGGAACGTTCTAAAAACAGGGGTGAGGATGGTTAGGGGGAAAGATCCATTCACTGTGAAACTCCTGCTCTTCTGTTTTTTCTTCCGGTACTGGGGATTGAACCCAGGGCCTTCGCACTGAACTACATCTCCAGCCCTTTTATAAAATTTTATTCTGAGATGGGGACTCCCTAAGTTCCTAAGTTGCCCAGGCTGGGCTCAAACCTGTGATCCCGCCTCAGCCGCCCAGAATGCTACATTTGCAAGCGTGTGCCGCCATGCCGGGCTTCTGCTGATTTCTTGTGGGAGAGAGAGCTGTTTCATTTCAAGCCTGTAGCCCACCCGCACCTCTAGACACATCCAGCGTCTTCCTTTCTCCAGGCACTGTGGGCTCTCTGTGGGGGCTCTATCTCCCATCTGCATCCTCGGCTGGGTACAGGCCAACGCTGAATCACCATCACTCCTGGCTAGAGGACCTGGCGGGGGGGTGACTCACCTTCTCAGTATACCCTTTTGTGTTCTTTCAATCTGATACTCCAGGCCACGTCTGACCTTTTCAAAATAAGGGAATAAGACGAAACTTTAAAGAGCCAGCCACAAGCCAGGCACCACCCTCGAAGAACAGCACGCGTTCCTCCCTCAGTCTCTTAAAGCCGACAGCTTCCATTTCCTGAACACTGGGCAAGACTGGTCCTCATAATGCTCCTGAGGTAGGGCCTACTGTGACCTCCATTTTGCAAGTGACAAACAGGGCCTCCAGGGGGTGACATTTCCGCCAGGCCATACAACCCAGACCCTAGAGGGAGCCCTTGTCACAAGTCTCCCATATTCCCTGGGTAGCAGTCAGCCCTTTTACCTAGGGCGTTTCTCTCTCCCTGGACGCAGCCAATCTGGGACGGAGAATATGGAGAGGAACACATTGTGACCGTCCTGAGCATGCACAGATACATTCTCCTTGTCACCGTTCCCTGAACAACACAGCGTAACAGCTGTTTGCACAGCATTCACATAGTGTTAGGGATCACGTAGACTTCTGAAATGCACAGGAAGAGGTAAGTAGGCTACATATACGCAAATGCTCTGCTATGTCATTTTCCATAAGGGGTCTGTGCGTCCTCCGGTGTTGGCATTGCAGACACTGGTATCTATGGGGTCCCAGAAGTGAAGCCCTGTAAATACCTGGGGGCCACTGGATATCCGAGCTGTCTGCCTCGGCTGCACGCTTTGGCTCCCCGTCACGTACCCCAACCTCCTCCAAAGAGCTCCGGAGGCTCTGGATCTTGGAACCCCCCCTCCGTCTCTCCCTGTGTGCAGACCTTCCCTGCTGCTTTCCCTTGCTGCCAGGCAAGCTGGCCTGACCCGAGTCTCCTTTCCCTCTGGCTCTCTGGGCTTGGACACCTCGCCCCCTGCACAGGAAGCTGGCCCCATCGACCCGACCTTGGCCAAGGCCCCGTCACCACTGCTCTCCACTGCAGCCCCCGCCTCCTTCCCGAGCACTAATCAACTCGGACCCTTTTCTTTGTCCCTAATTTACTTTGTTGCTTTTTCTCTTCCTTTCCTCCCTTCCTGTCTGTTCTCTGCAAAATGTGGCAGGGCAGGGACACTGTCTCTCTTGCTCATCAGTGGACCAGGCTTTCCCAACCCCGGCACGGCTGGCGTCTGGGCTGGATTGTTCTTTGCTGTGGGAGTCTGTCCCGTGCACCATAAGAGTGTTGAGCAGAATCCTTGCCTTTACAAACCAGGTGCAAACAGCCCGTCCCCTCCCCCAGGTGTGACCATCCTTCGAAGACGTCACTGGACCCTGCCAGATGTCCTGATTGGGAAGCTCACTCAGATGAGGGCTTCCAATGAACACTTAAATCCTAGTGCATGGTGCCGGGCATGAAGCAGGTGCTGAGCAGTCTCGCAACAATGACAGCCCTGTTCATCAGGACTGTCCTCTCGCCCATTGCCACAAGCTCCTAGCTTTTCAAAGGGGCCAGGCTTTCAAGAAGCCAAGGCCCATAGAGCTGTACTCGGTGCTCATTTCCAGCCATCTCAAGCTGGATCCACTACAGCTCGGCCTGAGTGTGGGGCTGTAATAGGTCCCACTTCCAGCAGTGCTGGCTGGTCCCTGGGGCTTCTGTAAGTAAATGCGTATCGACCACTTCTCTCTGCTCCTTTACGGAGAGTCCACGTCTGAGATCCTGCTTGGCTGTGAGGCCACTGATGGGCATAAATTATTAATGTTGAAGAAAGAGAAGGCGCCTGGTGGGATGGGGACCATCGCCTCTGCCTACAGACGGGAGCAGGCTCAGAGGGATCCCTTAAGCACGACCTGGCCTTGTTCTCAGGCCAATGTAGGGGTGAGGATGTACCCCAGACACTGACAGTGGGCCTGTGGTCCAGTCACCAAAGCCATTTATGCTTTGTTCACGTACTGCCTGTGCAGGAAACTGACTGGTTTCTTAACATCAACCTACTTGAAAGAAATCTAACGCATTAAAATATTTCTCTCCTGACATTTTAAAACTGCATGTTGATATAACTGCACAACCCCTGGGCATATCCCAAAGTATCACCCTTTGGAGAAACATCACTCTAGTCAGAACTGCTTATCCCAAGGTCCTGAAAGCAGGCTGGGAACCAAAACTTAAGACCTGGATGTGTCAAAACAAGATGCCATCAGTCCCTGACATGGCGGAGAACCTGGAGTGGATTTTCCTCAGATATATCATCCGTGGCAGACTCCATCAAGAGAGTTCCAACCAGTCTCGGCAAAACATCCAGGCAGTTTCTCTAGGTTGCAGCCAATTCCATCCACCCCCTGGTGGCCAGGACAATGACACACAGGGAGTCTGGAGTCTGGATCACCATCCCTCTACACAATGTATCCTGAGGCCAAAGGTTCTCAACCAGGGATGGGGACATTTGACAATACTTCGGGGTGCTTCTGGTTGTCGCAACTGGGGAGAGAACAGTCCTCATCACAAAGAACCACCTAGTCCATAAATTAATAGTGTCAAGGTTGGGAAACCTGCCTTAGATATAAAGATAGAGACTGTGGGAAAGATGCCAGAGCAGCCCGGTCTCCCAGCCTCAGGCCTGGGTCCCACACTCCTTCTTGAGTTGTGCCTCTTCTCTCAGGGGGAGTTCCTCTTTCCAGGCAAATTGCTCTTGGTTTCCCCAGTTCCCCACTCCCACTTCCTGGCTGACCTTCTAGCCATTACAGGAAACCAATGGAAATGATAAAAACACCAAGATGGTGTGCAAGGTTCTGACACTGCACAGAATTCTTATGGCCCTGGTCCAGATTGCTAGCTCCTGGCTCCTTTCCTACACAGAAAATGGATACACTCTTACTCTTTGCTTTCATACCTTCAGGTGGCACTTAACCCAGGCCTGGTGAATCAGACTATGGATCCTACTGGTTGGTCCCAACTAACTGGTTCACCTACAGACACCCAGCCAAACCAGACCCATGAGAATCACCCCTAGGATTTTTGCTAGCATGAACTAGAACGAGGTCTTCTCTTTTGCTGGGCTTGATAAGCTAGAAGGCTAGAAGCCTGGCAATGGAGAAGGACAAATATGCCATATAGGGAGAGGACCTGTCCCAAACAACAAGGGATGGAGTAGAGTCCTAATACATGGAATGGCTGGACTCCTACGCTGGAAGCCAGATCGCGACTTTGCAATTCCAGCAGCCAATTAACTTCCCTCTTTGCAATTCAGCCAGTTTCAACTGGACTTCTGTCACTTCTCAAGAAGTTCTCACATGCGTCCCACATGGAATGGCCGACTTCTTCCAGGAAGTTCTCCCTATGCAACATGTAGATGCACAGATGAAGCCTACAGCAGCTGGCAGTGACAGGAAGGGTCCAGTTGCCAGAGCAGGTCACTCTCATTCTGAAGATGCCCACAGAGTGACAACTACCCCACTCCATGGAACAGTGGGCAGGATGGCTGAGGTTGGGGGTGAATCACATCCAAGCCAAAAGCACAGGCTCAGGCCTGATTTCTCATACCAAGAATGCCCCAGGGACAGCGACGATGGCCGAAAGCCGGTGCTGTGCTCTGGCCAGCACTCTTCTGTGCACACTACACATACAACACCCAAGAATCTGTGGAACAACCCAATCAGGATTCCCACCTCCATTTACAGGAGACAACACCGTGAGTCGAGGGGGTCACAGGGCTGGTCCAAGGTCGCGAAGCTACAAAGTGGCGGAGCCCACAGGCCAATAATGGTGCAGTTGTTTCTGAGCGCTTGGTGAGAATTGCGAGCCAGCCAGTCTGTCCAAATTAGGTTCTCCCTGCCCTGCCGGACTCCATGCCAGTGCTTTTGATCCATATCTTTGTAGCACAGGCCACAATTTTCCATTATTTTATTTTATTACTCTTTTGACCAGTTCCTCCCCATCCCACCTCCAGCCCAGGCTGCCTGTCTTGTTCTGGCACTCTGGGGCTGAACAGATTTAGACTTTAACCTTCAGATCACCCTGGAAGGCCAGGGTTCCCATTTCCATTTACAGAGGAGGAACCCCAGGGTCTGGCAGGTTAGACTCAAAGTCTGATGCTGGAATGGCACTGCAGGACCAATGTGGGGCCTGTCAGCAGGCTCTCGGGGGTCTGGCTACCTGTGTCCACAAGCCCTGCGGGTGATTCTGGGGTACATTGGGCAAGGAGGCCAAGGACACATCCAGCAGGAAGCCCTGCTCCTTCCTCAGGCAATGTCCACGGTGCAGACACCACCAACAGCTGGGCAGCTTTCCAGAAGCCCCCACCCGGCCCGATACCAGATTAGAGGTTCCAAGTCAGCCCCAAGGCAGGGCCACTGGGAATCGGATGAATACATGGCAGCTACCCTGGTGGTGACTCTGCCAAAGGAGTAGTGAATAAATGTGAACGAACTTGCGAGACTCGGCTTACATACTAATTACCTTTGCTGCCAGCCAGACTTGCCAAAATGTGAGTCATTCATGTTCTGAAATGCACCCGCATACACTGCACACAGCACATGCACACGTGTACACACACACACACCAGTGCAAGCACTCTGCACAGGCAGCAGAAGCAGCTCTGCTGGCAGGTGGAGAGACAGCCTCCTGTTTCCCCATGCACTGCACGCTGCAGAGTCTGGAAAGGATGCGGGGACACTTTCTTGTCTGAGAACAGCTAGGCCTGTCCGGGCCACGCACAGGTCTGGTTCTCCTAGCCCAGCTTCTCAAAGCGATGAACTTCAGAGTCAGACCTCCCAGTTTTAAATCCTGCCCCAAGGGCTGGGGACGGCTAGGTGAGCGGCACAATATTCACCTAGCTTGCTCAAGGCTTTGGGTTCCACCCCCAACACCGCCAAGAAGGAAAAAAGATCAACCCTGCCCCATATCCCTCGTCACTGTGAGTGGCCAAGTTAATCTTTTTGTTTTTTGCCTTCATTTCCTTATCTGCAAAAGGAGGATGATACTACTGGCCTCTCCTGAGTTGTGGTGAAGATTATGATGACTAATAATTGGGGTTTAGGAGAGTAGTTAACGTGGGTAAGCACTTATATATAAAGTATCTGTTAAGTGAATAAAAAAGACTGTCAAATGCTCCCTTATCTGGAGCAATGAATTCCTCTGAAACTGTTTTTCTAGAGGCCCAGTTGCCATGGAGATGGTGTGTGTGTGTGTGTGTGTGTGTGTGTGTGTGTGCATGTGGATGTGTGTGTCTCACCGAGGTGTTTTCCCACCACTGGACTCTGGTTTTCTCTACCACACACCAAGCAATTAGGTCCATGAGGTGGTGGTGAAGGGGGAGATGCCTTTTGGGGTGGTCTACTCTGGGGAGCCCCAAATGCCCCTGCTATGCTGGGCAGGTGGTCCAGGTGGGAGCCTCACTACAAAGGCAGAACCCAAGGCCAGCCCAGGGGTCCTCAAGCCAAGTGTCTTGTTTGTGAGGTCAGAGCCAGGACTCAGGGAGACCAAGGCCCAGCCCTCTCCGGAGCCAGGATCCTTTCCCACCCTCCCATGGGAAAGAAGAAACAAAAGGTCATTCACCTTCCACCCAGGTCCTTTCCCAGTGCCCGGAAGTCAGAGGCATGTTGACACCACCCCCATAAAGATGAGGGGAGGCACTGCAACAAGGAGGGGAACTCTCCCCAGCACGGGTGTGTGTGCATAGCTGTCCTACCCCAGGTACATTTAGTAGTTCAGCACCCAGATGAATATCTGGCACAGTTTCCACTCCCATCAGACTCCTCCAGAATGGAAGATCTCAGCAGCACAGAGGCCAGGAGAGGGGAGTCAGACGAAAGTATAACACTGAACATCATTTCTCTGAACCTCGGTCTCCTCATCTATAAAATGGGGATGACCGCACCACCTTCACAGGGCTGGTTTGAAAAGTACTGCCAAGGGGGATGGGGCAGGGTTGACCTTTTCTCTTGCTTGTCAGTGCTGGGGACGGAACCCACCGCCTTGAGCAAGCTAGGCAAGTGTTGTGACACTTAGCTACATCCCCAGACGATGGAAAAGGAGCTCGGTCCCTGGCACAGAGGAAGCAAGGGTAGCTACCCGTTAAAAAGCCTCCAAACACCACTGCTCTGTTGGCACAAGGAGGGCAGAAAGGTTAACAGCTGGGCAGAGGCTTACTGGAAATGACAGGCCACGCTGGGACTGGAACCAGTTTCTCCCAGCTCCTGACCCCAAGGCTGTTCCACTGGACTCCCGTTTCGACTCCACTCATGTCTGGCAGAGGCCAGGAGCTGGGCTCCCCACACCCTCAGCATCGTACTGTCCCAGCCCACTCCCACTGGAGCGCTGCTGCATTTTCTGCCTTGCTGGATTCAAGGGTTACAAGGTTTCCTGACATCAAGCTCTTTCCCAGATCCGAAAGACGCCCCTGATATCTTTTCCGAGTTACACGATCTCATAATCTTCATTTCCCAACGCTGGCTTAAGACACTGGCCTATTTTGGGGGCTCTCAAATTTAAAAACTCTCAGAGGTTAGTGAAAAGGGCTGCAAAAACACAAGCTCTAGGATTCATGAATATGCAAAGCAGCTCCAACCCAGTAAATAAAAGCAATCATTTAGATGCAAATTGGATCCTTGGCTGCCCCTTCCACCCAGGTGGTTCCTCGGCTGTAAAAGGGACTAACCAGGAACCCTCAGTAAGCTCCTGGCGGAAGGGCTTACAGGGCCCTGGGCTCTCTGTGGAGCCCCCTTAGGGTAAGAACGGTCTGAAAGTGGGAAGTGGGTCGGGAAGCCCAAGCCACTCCTCCAGTTGGCTCACCGGGCTGGGCAGGCCCAGCGTGGTTCTCACAGGCCGCAGGGTGCCTGGCACCCTCACAGGCCGAATGGAAAAGGGGCTGCTGCCCACTTCCTTGTCCAGGGAGCTTTCAAAAAAATCAGATCTTGTGGATTCCTGCTCAAAGTGCTCCAAGAGTTCACCAGCCCAACAGAAGTAACCCTCAACTCTCTTCCAGGGCCCGAAGATGGTGATCTGGCTGATGCCTGCCACCCACCCCCACCCCCAAATCTGCCTCCAGCTCTGGCCACAGTGGCCTTTGTTCAGTTCCTCTGAGCTCATTCCCACCTCCAAGCCTTGCACTAGCTGTGTCCTCCGCCTGGTTCTCTCTTTCCCCAACATCTCCCTCCGGGGCCAGCCCCATCTCGCCTGTACACACCTGCCACTTCCCTTTAGGCGCCCTGTCTTACTCTCCTGCAGCCCCAGCCCGTCGGACGGTCCATTTGCTCTTCATCTGCCTCGTTAGTGTCTGTTCATCCATCTCCTCGGCCCCCTAACAGCAGGGACCTGTCCATTTTACACAAGGGGTACCCTAGCACCCTGGCTGGCACCTCTGTGGAAATTAAGAAATAGACAATAAAGATTTTATCTTTCTAACACACCTGTAGGTCTTGCTGCCTGAGCCCCACACGGCGACTCCTTGCCCCTCCCACCTTCTCCCCTCCGGACTCAGCTCGCCCACTTTGAGACTCAGAGCAGGCAACCGACTGCAAACAATGTTCACTCCACAGTCTAGAGCGAAAACCGGCCGGGGGCAGGGCTCCCAACCAACAGCTGCCAATTTTCACTCTATTTACATGTCATTTGCATGCAGTTTAACTCGAAGTCTGGCTACTTCAAAAGCCCCCGAGTCCCCGCGGAAGAAGAAACTTCTGAAATAACGGTCCTGGGCTGAAGTGCGGAGGTCTCGCGCCCGGCCCCTCCCCCACGCCCCTTGTCTTTGCGAGGACCCCCGGTGCTTCCCGGGCTCCACTCAGGGCGCCCCCCTCCCGCCGCAGTTGGGCCGTCAGTGTGCTGCGTGTGCCGGGGCCCCAGGCGGGGACGGTACTGCCCGCCACCCTCCAGGGGCCTTTGTCCGAGCTCCAAAAGCCGCCCCCTTAGCGAGCGGGGGACTCGAGGGGAACTGGCTGGGCCACGGTGTGACAGAGCAAGGACGGGGAAGGAGCCCGCCGCGCTGGGGCGTCCTCGGGGCAAGGTCGGTGCGCCCCTGCCAGCCGGGTTAACCAGCGCCCCGGGGCCCAGGAGGGTGACGGCTGCACTCCGGCGATCTACGTGAGGGGTCCTCACGAGGATGGAAACCCGTGTCCCCGACGAAGAGGGGACACAGCTCAGGGTTGGTCCTTACCCTAGCCTGGCCGCCTCTCTCAGAGGCCCTAGTGTTCCGTGTCTGGAACGGAAACGACCCTCTTCCCTTGCACGCAGCCGCCCCACCTCCCGTCCCCATTTGTCCCCCAGACTCAGGTCTCAGCCCCCCGCCCCAGCCCAGGGGTGCTGGCCTCCGCCGCCAGCTCTGCCCAGGCCCTGCGGCAGGTGCGGCTGCTCGGCCCCCAAGTCCCGCCCTCGCGCCCCGCTCCGTCTCCCCGGACGCGGCCCCTCTCCACCCGCCCGCCCCGCGGCCCGGTGCCGCCCGAGGCTCCGCTCACATGAGTCCCCCGCGCGCCGCTGCCCTTTACCCGCGGTCACCCCGGCACCCCCCAGGGACTTGGAGCTGCACCTGGTCCGGGCACGCAGCGCCCCAGCCCCGCAGATAAAGGTCCTCGGCCCCTCCTCCCCCGCCCCGCCTCTGCGGCTCCTCTCCAGCCGCACTGTGGCTCCCCCACCAGGCCCCCAAGTGTCCCCCTGCACAGTAACCCGGGAGGGAGCGGAGGCCAGCCAAGCCAGAGAAGCGGACCCTCCGGCCGTCCCCTGCCCACGGCGCCAAAAGTTTCTGGGGTCCCCGCAGCGCCCTCCACGGCGTCCGCAGGGCTCGCACTCACCGAGCCCGCGCCCCGCAGCGCCCACGCCCCCGCTGGCCCTCGGCCCGAGTCACATCTCCGCAGCGCGGCCGCGGCCCCGGCCCCGCACAAGCCCGCACGCCGCTCGCGCCTCACCGCAGTGCCCTCGAGAGCCGCTGCCGCGCACGGCGCCCCCTGGCCCGGCCCGCGCTGCTGCAGCGGCCGCGGCCCCGCCCTCCAGGCCCCGCCCCCGGCCCCGCCCCCGGCCCGCCGGCCGCTCGGATCTGAGACCACTCCCCAGCCTCCAGCGCCCGAAATTCGAGGACCGTTGCCCACACGCCACCGTTTGCCCCGGCGGCCGAGGCGGCATGTGCAGACACGTCCTGGTCAGCACGCACGCACGGAGGAATACTCCCTCGGGGTCCCGGGGCAAAGCCTTCCCCAGCCAGGACAAACTCCAGCGTGGGCTCCGGCGGTGACTTCCCCGTGCCCCACCAGCACCAGGGCCAGAACACGCGCACCCCGAAGTCACCGGTGCCCCAGTCCACACCTAGGCACGCGCACGCGGCTCGGGCTCCTCCAGGTGAGTCCCTCCTGGTCACACTCCCGCGTGTCCTTGTCCCTTTGCACGCTGAGTCCAGTGCACGCCACCCACGCACGCACGCGTCCTCCGCTGTCCGGGTGCGCGCACCCCAAGGTCCCGGCCTGCGTGAAGGAGAGGTGCAGGCAGCCCCAACCTGGGCACTTAGTCGCCTCCCAGTGCCCCCGCCTGTCAGAGGTCAGCGCTGCCCCACCAGACTTGGGGGGCTGCTCTCCAAGCACCCCGACGGGGCTGATTCTCGGGTTGATCTTCAGTTCAAAAGCTGGGGGCCCTTTCCGGTCGTCCCTCCGCGGCGTTTTGGGTCACCCTTCTGCCCCCTCTAGTTTCCCAGGGTGACTGTCCCTCTCCCGGCCCCACGGAACAGGAAGACACCGCGGGCAGGCGACCTTTGCGAAGGCTGGCCCCGGGACCCACCCTTTCCGAGGCGTGCTGCTGCGCCCGAGTTTGGGGCAGACTTTCCCGAAGCTCCCATCCCTTCCCGCGAGCCTGCTGCCTCGGGCTTCCAGTTCGGGGTCCTTCAAGCTGGTTTTTTCCGGGTCAGGCCACGTACCCCTCGGACATGCAACTCTGCGAAATGCCTTTTATTTTTAAGTAAGAGTGGGAGAGAAGAATGCCTAGGGCAGATTCCCCTCCACCCCCGAATTTGCTGACGTATCCTTTGAGCCCAGAGCAGGGCCTGGCACCCCGGGGGCGCTCACCAAATATCTGCAGCACCTTTATTCCGCGTGCTCCCGCTGGACGGCGGAAGTGGAACGTGGACCGGCACTGGCTCCTGGTGGTGTCTTGTGGAACTGTCGCCGAGGTTCTTCCGTAGCGCGCAGATTCGGCCTTCTGAGCCTCAGTGTTCTCTCCTGTAAAACAGAGCTCGTTTTAGTAGTACATGCCTATCCGGGTAAACAAACGAGACCTGAGAAGGGCTTTACACAAGTTCTGGCACTTGTAAAATCCTTAGTAGGAGCTACTAATATTGGAATTACAGTTACATTCCTTTCCCCGGCTTGTTTTTAGAGAGACCTTGATCATAATGGATGACGATATTTTGGAAGGAAGGAGTGAAAATGAAGGAGGATTCTGGTGGTAGGTGCATCCCTCCGCCTGCTGCAAAGTCAGACACTGCCCCAGAGGCATCTCATGTCCCTGGAGGGCTCCCGGGGCCCCACCCTGGGAAAGAATAACTCTAGGTGATACAGGGAGTGGTGTCAGGCTCTTGGATGCTCAGTCCAGTTCTGGCTAATGAAAAAAGAGTGGCTTCCGTGGCCCTGAAAAATGCTGGAGCTGTGACTTCCAACTGACCACGTCATGGTTCATAGTCAGGTGTCTGCGAGGCTGTGGTGTCTGTCCCTCCCACCAGGCTGAACCCCAGGACTGTCCAATCTGGTGGCCCCTGGTACGTTACATGTGACTAGTATGAGTGTGGAATTGCACTTTGTTTTATTTACTTTTGGTAATTTAAATATAGATGGCCACAGGTAGCCAGTAGCTACTGAATGCACAGTGTGTATTTAACATCAGAGAGGAGAAAAACCACGTCTCATGTTCTTTCTTGTATCCCATGACCTACACAGTGCATGGTTCATCAAATATTTGTTGACTGAAAGAATAATTAAATTTCAGCCTTGCTTTCCTGTTATGGTTTATATCTAAAATGTCCCCCAAAGCCTCATGTGCTTCCAGGTGGGGCTTTTGGGAGTGGATGGATCATGGGTGTGTGATACTGGATTAAGGGTGTGATAACTGGATTAGTCCACTCATTGATTTAGCACAGTTTTGAGTGTGGGTAATAGGAAGGCCCACCCTGGGAGTGGGTAGCACCATCCAGTAGGCTTGTAGCCTGGGTGGGATAAAAGGGAAAGGAAGCCTTGCTAACTTGCTTGCTGCTTGCTCACAGCTTGCTGCTTTCTGCTCACCCTGCCATGGACTGTTTCTCCTCTGTGATAGCCCCTCTGCCATGCTGCCCTTCCTTGGAGCCAGATTAGTGACTAAACTTCTACAAATGGTGAGCTAAAATAAACCTTTCCTCCTTTAACTTTTAGTATCTGGTATTTTATCTCAGCAACAAGGGAGTAACTGAGACATTCCCCCATTAAAGTATGTCTGTTCTTTGCCCAGACCTTTCAGGAGCCTCTTTATTCTGCAAGTAATTACCTCATATCCCAAATGGCTTTCCAGCTGTCCATCCATCTCCACAAATCATCTTGGCATCACAGGGGGTCTTTGGTTGGTAAGTGTCTATACCTTGCGTATGATGAAACTGAGACTTGGATAGATTGGGGCTTTCCCACAGTCCCTGGCTGGTTAGTGCAGAGGTGGGGTTTGGGCCCCATTATCTATGACTCCCCACTTCTCCTTGCTGCTGCCTTGCAGGTGCCACTTCTGAAACATCAACCGACTCCATGGAGAAACTGGATGAAATGGTGGAATCCAGACATCTGATCTATTTGAAGTGCCCTTTGAATTGCCTTAGGCAGGTGATTCCCTGATCATGTGACCCTGATGGTGTCTGCTAAGTGCCAGGCTCTGTGCCAGAAGCTGGGTGCCATGGGAGCTTCAGTTGATGGGAGAGGCAGACTTGTGGCAGGATCTCCTACTGGAGTCCCTCAGACCCTTGCCTGGCCTGGCAAAGAAGGGGCTGAGGCTCTCCAGAGACTCTAGCACTTGACTTTCCCCTGGAGGAATAATGGGGAACACTTTATGCTGTCTGCACCAGGAGCACCAGCTGTGCAAATGTAGGATAACATTGCTACTGTTTCACTGTTTTGTCTCTATGACAGACATCATCAATCAATTGCTGCATTGTTTGATTCCTTTTCATGTCCTAAGTCTGTGACTTATGCTGTCCATTACCTACTGGACGATTCAGTCACTGTTGCAAGGTGCTTCCCCTCTTCCTCCTCTAGATATTTCTAGGAGTTCCCAGTCTCCATCGGTGTCCACAAATTACCACTGGCAGCCACCTACTCTTCCTTTCCTCCAATGATTCCCACAGGACCTTGACTGCTGTTGTCCACAAAATTGCTTGGTCAAAGCCCTTGTGAGGCCACCATAGGGAAACTGTCCTAATGTCTTCAAAGCTGCCAGGAAGCATTCACATTACAGGAGAATTATTATTGCCTGACCACTAGGAATCTTTGTTATCCCGCAAGTTAGAATATAGGTGATCTCACAGTTGATTCATTAATGAATATTGTGGAAATAGGAAAACACACGAGTTTCTCTCTTCTCCCTCTTTTCCTCACTGTACCATGTAGTCCTCCAAGTGTGGCCTGCGGAACCTCCCTGGGATCTGCAAGATGAGAACTGTTTTAAGGACAGCTCTAAGGCCTCGGTGTCCCTTCTCACCGGCATGGAGGCACAGAGTAGCTTCCAGCAGCTTCCAGATCCATGGTACTGCAACAGGCTGAGCAGCCGCAGATGTGAGGCGCTGCCGTCTTCTCTTACAGCAGACATTATGGAGACTTTCAAACCCTGCAAAGTATCTCTGTGCTTCTCACTAATTGCTTTTTGTTTTGGAAAATACAGGTTTTTTCATAAAAGGGTTTATGTTAATATATAATGGGATTATTATTGTTTTTAAATGAATCTTTCAAAAAATTCTTGGTTTTATTTTAAAAGAAGGTAAATATTGCTATTTGTCTACAGATATTATCTCCTCGAAGTTCTTTTAAGTTAAGACAATATCACTTACCCCCTACCAGGTGGTGGTTCTGTTGGCGGTAGGACATAAAGTATCTTTCTTGAGGTCTCCTGCTCCTCCTTTTCTGTCTTTGCGTCTTTTATATTTTTCTTTTCTCTCTTTTTACAGTGCTGGGGCTTGAACTCAGGGCTTGATGCTGGTTTCATTATGTTGCCCAGGCTGGCCTTAAGCTTCTGGATATAAACAATCCTCCTGCCTCAGCCTCCCCAGTAGCTGGCCACAGGTGTGTGCCACCATACCTGGGTATTATTTATTAATTTTAAAGCATAAAAGGTTTCCAAGACCATCCATTTTGAGAACCATTAAATTATACTTATCTACTGGAATCATCTCTCCAGAAAGAACAACAAATATTTATACCGCATTTAGAGTTTACCAGGTACTGTTCTAAACAGCATAAACTCTCATGATTCTCTTGGCAACCCCATGAGGTGTGCCGTTTCCCTGTTTTGTAGAAGTGGAAGTTGAGGCACAGAAAAGGAAATGATCAGAAAGCCTCCCGCATTCAGATGTTCCCCAAGAGGGACAGGCTGGGCCTTCGTGTGAAGAACAGAATGTTCCTGGTGGGTGAGCCTTGTGCCTGCAAAGCCCACTGCTGGGCCAAGGGCTGAGCTCCTCCTCCCTTTCCTTCACCTTCTCCTCCTTTTCTTCCTCCCCCTTCTCCTCCCCCTTCCCTCCCCCTCCCCGTCTTCTCCCCCTCCCCCTTCCCCTTCCCCTTCTCCTCTGTCTTCATCCTTCTCTGCTCCGGCTTGACCCAGTCAACTGGGAAAGATTGCACCAGACAGGCAAGCGGAGGTAGAAGCTTCGAGGTGGGACTGGGAACCTGAGGTGACTTGGTTACATTAAGCCCCTGGGACAGGGGACAATTATATAATGGCGGACAGGAGGGCAAGGGTGACAGAGCAAGCCAAGGCAAGGGATGAACCCTGGAGTTGGAGGGAAGAAAAGCAGGACAGAGCAGAGGAAATGTGTCCATCACCAGCTGGGCAGCTGCCATGCAGGAGCAAACTCATCACCTCCTCTGGTGTTCCTGTCCCTGCGGGCTTCATCCTCGACTCTCCTGGCTCCGCTGAGTACAGATGATTCTTGAAGTCCTGGTATCTTAGCATCAAACTCCATTACTGTCTAATTAACAGGACCCAGTTTCTTGCTTGGAGGCAAGAATCCCAAATACGCCCAGGCCTTTGCTGCCCCAGTAGCAGAATGGCCAGGGGTCACACAGTAGATGCACAGTGCAGAGGCCAGAACCCGGTGGATACTGATGCATTTTCTTGTGGTTCTTACTGTCACGCTTTGTCTACCCGAAGGCCACTTCTGTGGGCAGGATGAATTTGAGGACCTCATTTCTTCTGCTGGGACTCTGACTCGTTCAACATCACTGGGAATGATAGTGGACAGGGCACTGTCCACTACATCCTATCTAGAAACAATAAAATAAGAAATCTTAAAATTCCAATGTATAGAGTCTGTGTTTTATATATCTGTTCATCAGCTGATGGGCATCTCATTGCTTTCGCTTTGAACTATAGTGAACAATGCTGCTATAACCGTTTGTGTACAATTCTGTGGGGCCCTATATTACCATTTGGGGGGGATAGATACTTAGGATGGAATGGCTGTTTATATGGTAAAAGTATGATGGGTAAGAAACTGTCCACCTACTCTAAAAGTTGTTTGTTTGTTTGTTTGTTTGTTTTAGGGACAGGGTCTTGTTATACTCCCCACACTGGCCTTGAATCCAGGGCTCAAGGGATCCTCCTGCCTCAGCCTCTCAAGTAGCTGGGACTGTAGGTCTGTGCTACCTACCATGCCTGGATTAGAAGTGTTTGTCAGCCTGGGCACAGTGGCACATTGCTCTAATCCTGGCACTCTGGGAGACTGATGCAGGAGGATTACAAATTCAAGCCCAGCCTAGTCAATTTAGCCTGCCTCAAAATAAAAGTATTATTTATTTGTGTATGTATTTGTTTATTTTTGAGTGAAATAATCCTCCCAAATTCACTGTATTTTCAAAGTAGAATTTTAATGAGGAAATTAGTTCTGGGGACCACAGTTCAGCTTCTTTCCCCAGGGTTCCAGTCTGCCCGTCCTGATGCCTGCTCTGCAGATTTCAGATGTGTCTGGCAGCTCCACAACTGTGTAAGCCAATTTATTGCAATACATTAACTAAAATGTGTAAAAAAAAAAGTAGAATTTTTTAAAAGGCTAGGAATATAGCTCAGTGAGAAGGCCCCAGGTTCAATCCCTAGTACAGTACTGTAAACAAAACAAAACAGTGTTTGTGAAAATGCTGTAGAACTTTTTTTTTTTGTACCAGGGATCGAACTCTGAACCTTGCGCTTGCTAAATCCACTGAGCTAAATCCCCTGCAATGCAAACTTCAGGGCTGGGCATGTTGGTCAGTGGCAGAGCGTTTCCTAGGTTGTGCGAGGCCCTGGGTTTCACCCTCAGCAAAGAAAGAAAGAAGAGGAAGGGAGGGGAGAGAGAAGGGGAGGGGGAGGGGAAGGGAGAGGGGAGGGAAGCGAAAGATGCAGAGCTCTGCTCTGCTGTGCCAGTCCTCACAGAAAGTTGCGCAGGTGGCTCTGCGGGCTGCGTCTGACTCCCAGGACCCTGTGCGGTGAGCTCCAGGACGCCCGTCCACAGAGGCAGCGCCTGCCCAGGCCTCCCAGTGGAGCCCAAGGTGCCATCCCCGAATGCCTAGACACACACACACACACACACACACACACACACACACACACACACACACACGCAGATTCCCAGACACCCTTTGGACGTGTAGAAACCTGAAATGTACCTTCAAAACTGTCTGGAAAATTCCTAGGCGATGACATCTCATCCCCTAAGAAATGAGTCCAGGAGCCTCTCGGCGGTAACAGAACAGCCCCGGAAGCTGAGAGAAGCGATCCCATTTGCCGAAGCCTCCTCTGTAAGCTGCTCTGGGACTGAAATTAAGGTTATTTGAGTTGTGAGAGAGGAAGCCATGGGCACATTTTCAAAACCCCCCAAATTTGCTGTATAAAGAAGGGCTAGGGGTTTAGCTTGATGGCACTGAGTGGCCAGCACTACAAGAAAGAAAAATTCATGGCATTCAGGAGGTGTGGGGCTGGGTTACTTTCCTTTCTGTGCCTTTTTATATCTTTAGGATCTTAACTTTTCAGCACGTGTCCTTGATTTTTCTGTTGAAGTAACTGGGGCTGGGCCTGGGGTTGCAGCCCTGTAATCCCAGCGCTCTGTGAGTCTGAGGTGGGAGGATCTCAGTATCCAGGCCAGCCTGTGCCACCTAGGGAGACACTGTCTCAAAAAACAAAACCAGAGCAAAAGGCATTTAAGAAAGTGCCTGCTTGCACCTGTGCAGACGAGTTTACCTGAAGAGCCTTTTCTCTTTTTCTCTTTTTGTGGTGCTGCAGGTGGAAGCACTGAGTTGCAAGTGCTGGACCACTGAGCTGGGTCCCCAGCCAAATCTGTCCTTCATTTCTGAGGCATTTGTCATTTATGTCACATGGCCATGTCTGGGCATACAGCAGGCACTCAACCAATGCTTCTCTCTCAGCAGGGAGCGAAAATGATGCAGAAAGAGACTGACTTATGAACAGGGTGGGAAACCAATCAAGTCTATTCCGGAAAATGTATTGGACAGCAAATTTTCTAATGTCCAGAGAGTCACCTTATTTATTTATTTATTTATTTTTTCCTGAGACAGGAACTCCCTATATTGTTCAGGCTGGCCTTGAACTCACTATGTAGCCCAGGTTGGCCTCAAACCTAGGCAATCCTCCTGCCTCAGCCTCCCAAGTGCTGGGATTATAGACATATACCACCATGTCCAGTTCCTATTTTCTTAAAACTTTTTAAATTGAGTTAGATAATAATCCTCATTATTTGTGAATTTTCCTCCTGGTTAAATTTTATTTGGAACCCCTAAACCAGAACTTGCACTACTTTTGAGGTCATTTGCTGACACACTGGTCATAGAGAAAAATGTGAGGCCCTCAGTACAAACAGGATTCTAGCCCAGCCAAACAGGGCCCCAGATACAGGATAGGAATTAAAAATTCAGGCAGGTGTAGTGATGCACATGTGTGATCTCAGCATTCTGAAAAGCTGAGGCAGGAAAATCACAAGTTTGAGTCCAGTGTGGGCAACTTAGGGAGATCCTGCCTCAAAATGAAACACTTTAAAAAAGTTCTGTGGGTATACCTCAGTGTCAAAGCCCTAGGTTCAACCTGGTACTACAAAAAAAAAAAGTAAACAAGGTCCCTATTGCAATTTATTTAGTGCCCGAGGTTTGCATTTTTGAGGTTTTTCATAGGCAGTTGCACTGTTCAGGATATCCACGGAGCATCGAGCTGGAGGGTGATCTTGTGTTCCAGAGGATAAAAAGGTGACCACATGCCTAATGCAGAAATAGAGAAGCGTCCCGCAGGTAGGAGTTCCAGTGCCTTTGGGCATTCGTTCTCTATTACAGGATCAGCTCTATGTAACATAGGCAGTTAACAAAAGTGTAGCCAGAGGTCTGCAGGAAACTCATTTGTGTTTTCTCCAGGGGCAATGTTTGGTGTTTCTTTTTTTGGTACCGGGGATCAAACTTGGGACCTTGTGCTTGTGAGGCAAGCACCGGAACCACTGAGCTAAATCCCCAAGTTTGGTGTTTCTTAATGCAATGCATGCAGTGAGTTTATAGACACCAGACCTGTAATAAGCTTGAATAATGTGAGGTGCAGTATTTGATGACCCTTTACCTTGGTACACATCCCACAACCATCACGTAGGCAACAAAGGGAACATTTCCTGTGCCTAAAAGATCCCACCTGGCTCCCACCCCACCCACCAGTACCCATGATGCTTTGTTTCATCACCGTTCATTAGCTTTGCCTCCTCTTGTACTCATATAAGGACAACCATACACGTTTGTAAATCATTCAAGTTGCACCAGGCGTGGTGGTGCACACCTGTAATCCCAGCACTCAACAGGCTGAGGCAGCCCAGAAACCCAATAGAAAAACAAAATCCTACAAGCAGTTAGGGAAAAGAAACAAATCACTTACAAAGGAAAGCCCATCAGAATCACAGCAGACTTCTCAACACAAACCCTCAAATCAAGGAGAGCCTGGAATGAAGTATTTCAAGCCCTAAAAGAAAATAACTTCCAACCTAGACTGTTGTATCCTGCAAAATTATCTTTCAAAATTGATGGGGAAA
>NW_004624782.1:3198472-3228809 GCF_000247695.1 Heterocephalus glaber
GTAAACAAGGGTTAAAATGATTAAAATGAATAATTGATAATTTGAAATAGGAAAAAAGGTCCAAAGACCAAGGAGTGAAGGGAGGGGAAGGGGAAAGGAAAAGAGGGAAAGGAAAACTATGAGAAAAGAAAAAAAAATGGAAATGATGTCTGTGTAACTAGGAAAGGGCGGAGGGGGTGAAGGGTGCACAGGTCATGGGGAAAAAAATAAGAACCAAGATACATCATGTACAGGTACAAACACCCAATAACAAATGTAAACGAATTGTATACCTAAAATGTACCAATAAAAGAACAACAACAACAACAACAAAGAATGCTGAGGGGTAGGGCCCCTGGAGATTCTATGCTGTCATTCTGATGAGGAAGAATCTCCTGTTCCCCAGCTCCCACAGACTACTGCAGAGCTATGAGACATGGCTGGGATCCTCAGGCTTGGGGGAGAAGGTGATTCAGGATTTCAGAGCCAGTACTGACATTTCCCAGCTATTCTGAAATGTGTCTGAGATTGCCTGTGAAGTACTACTTAGTCTAGTATTGCAGAAAGATACTGGTGTTCTCATTTGTCAGGATAAACTATACTAAGTAATATTCTTTTTTCTTTTCTTTTCTTTTTTCTTTTTTTTTTTTGCTGTACTGGGGATTGAACTCAGGACCTTGTGCTTTCAAGGCAGGCGCTGCACCACTGAGCTAAATCCCCAGCCCTAAGTAATACTCTTAAATGGGTTCATGGGGGGGGGGGTAGGCAGAAAAAAACCCTAGAGGAATTGACGTGGAATTTGAAGTGATCTGATACATTTGGTAATGAAGATGCTCTCCAAGGATCCATTTGGCCAATACAAGGACAAAGAGTTGGCCCCCTCTTCTTTGTGTACCCGGAGTTGTAAGACTGGTGAGCTTAGTGGAAATGCCTGTGAATCTGAGGCAGAGCTGGATCGTTGCAGCTCGGGCACCACCTGGTGGTAGTACATGAACTCGGACTTAGGAGGTAGAGTTTCCTTGTGGCTTATGGTATGTCACCCCCACTCTAGTTTTGTTTGGGACGGGGGTGAGATTTGGTAATCTTTTGAAGTGACAGGAAGATTTCAAAGCCACAAGGTAGAATCCTGCTTTTTCTGGTCTCTCTTCTGAACTAGGGATGAGATTCAGATACTAAATTAATGCTGCCTAATTTCCATAGTAATTGGCAAGTATTCTTTGATGGGATAGGAGTTCTGTGTTATGACATCACAAATGGAAGTCAGTGGGAGAAAGCTGAATATAAGCATCATCAGTAAAAGGAAATGGACTTTATAACTAGCTGAAGTAGTTTGTGATGTTTTTCTGTCTGTCTTTTTTTTAAAAGATGTTTTGCGTCTCTTTTGTTTCCTTGAGATAAGGTCTCACTGTGTAGTTCAGGCTGGCTTTGAACTCACTATGTAGCCAAGGGTGGCCTTGAACTCACAGCAGTCCTGCTTCAGCCTCCTGATTAAAGCTGTGTGCCACCATAACTGGTTTAACAAACATAAATTATGCCTCTGATATAATAACAAAAATCTGAGTGTGTTGCATACTCTGGGATGGTTAATAATTTTCCTACAGACATTTAGCATATCAGGAGCTTTTTTTTTTAAGTGCTGGGAATTGAACCCAGGACTTCCTGCATGCTAGGTAAGCACTGTATCCTGAGCCATGAATTTCTTAATCCCAGGGACTTTTTGGTGTATCTCTTTGAGGCATTGCATGCTGTCATTTGGTTTTTGCCAAACATGTCCCCATTCTTAAGTTTGTGATAGTTGTGTCAAAAAAAATGTGTGTTGTGAGCCCATTAGAGTGAACGCACCTTCAAAGTAGATGCACCTTCTAACTAGGTGGGATGTAAGACTTGGAGTGCACCACTTTATGCAGCCATACTCTGTGTGGGCCAGTTCTTCACGTGTATTGTTGACAGTAAATGAGGACAGTCATATGTAGATTTGTTGAAGCCTTGTACAGAGTTCTTTGTGGCTATCAGATGCTTTCATCATTTATTTCTGGCCCAAGATTTACTGTATCTTCAATTAAATTTTAATCCTCTTGCCAAACTAACTCATTTGTGAGGAAGTTTAAAAGCTGCGTGTTCTGTCTCCTAGGAGATAGACTTGTGTTGCCTTGGCACTTCGGTTGGGAGCTTCATGGGTCCTGCTGTTTGCTATGTCCTGGTCCTTGATCGCATACATGGCTGGCTAGCTGGTGACCTTTTGCCATTTCCGAGCCACTGGCCTTAAGAGCAAACTGATCAAACCAACATGATTGTTGTAAAGGATGGACAAAGAATGGGAGAATCTAGCTCAACTGTAGCACTGTACTTGGTTTGCCTTTTAGGGCCAGCTGCAGAGAAACACTCTTGAGTAACAATACAGCAGTGTATAAGATCATAGGCCTCCCTCCCCTCCTCCTGTTCCCCTCTATCCTTGGTCCGTTTTTAATTTTATTTTTGGAGCAGGGGCTTGCCAAATCATTACATGTTTGCATTTGTGATCCTCCTGCCTCAGCTTCCCAGAGTGCTGGGATTACAGAGAGGTGTGCACCACCATGCCTAGATGAAGCTCTCTTCATTACATTGCAGTTAATCCTGCTACTGAAAAACTGGAGCGGAACTTTTTCATTTTTCCCACTCTACACTAGAGTGTTGTGAATGGGGAATGATAGATTTAGAGTTGGTCTTCATTTTTTTATAATTGCCATAACTTTTGGTGTAAAAACACTATCACGAGTCACCAGAACAAAACCACCTTTTGGTGGTCCTCTGAATTCACTTGTACCCCATGGTCTGATTTCACTGGACTCATGAAACCAGAATCTTTGTCTAGACTTCACAGTTACAGACCAGTTGTAGAATTCTCTAATTTGCCTCAAGTTAGAGTGCTTTCATTTACATGGGATTCTAATATTAACCTTTTTTTTTTGGTACCGGGGACCGAACTCGGGACCTTTTCGCTTGTGAGGCAGGTTGTGGAACCACTGAGCTAAATCCCTGGCCCCCATGGGATCCTTATCTTAAAAGTGATGTTTTGTGTATGACATTCTGTCTTTTTTTTTTTTTTTTTTTTGGTGCAGGGGATTGAACTCGGGACCTTGTGCTTGCGAAGCAGGCAGCGGAACCACTGAGCAAATCTCCGGCCCCATTCTGTCATTTTTATAAGCCATGTTTAAAGCACATTGGTGTGGGACAGGTTTGAATTGAGAAACTAAATAAAAAGTGCCAGGTATACATTAGTAAATTACTTTAAGATCATCTATGGTGTCTACCTGGTGTTGGTGTGTGTGTACAGTGTAGAAGACGCCACTGGCTTCACAGGAACCACCTGCGAGGCTCTTAGGAAGACGTTCTCCTCATCAGGCCTGTGTGCACTTGGGAGTTTTGTGTAGTACATTATGTACTCCTAGTCCAGCACCCCGCCTTTCCCCTTCATAACAAAGATTGCAGGTGCATTTCTTGGCATCTTATTTCTAACAAACATGTACTGTCTAGGTACACTGGGGACCTTTGAAAACTGATGTGTAGCATTCCATTGTGGAAGGGCTCTTCCTCCATATCATTTCTTAAAAAATTATTTGATGTGATTTGAGGAGAGGTGTGGATGGGTCTGAAACCCACTGCTTTGTTCCCTGTGGAGTGCGCTTTTTCCTGTAGACCGGGGAAGTGGTGTGGGTGTGGTCTTGTTGGTTGTTGGGCTTTTGGTGGTTTTACTTCAGACACCAGAGATGCCAAGAGTTGTTCAGAGAGTGCCTCTGGGAAGGTGGCTAGTGTGGAGGTGCCAGGCGTGCATTTGGGATCAGTTTGGGTCACTTGTGGAGCAGTAACCACCCCCACTCAGCCAGAGCACTCCCAGTGCAGTTTGCTTCTAGCATCTCTCCCCATTTTGGGAAAAGAGAAGTAGATGTAGATATAAGATGGGGGCTTGCGCGTGTCCCACTGCGCATGTGCGTTGTCAGGGGTGGTCTGGGTAGCCGAAGTGGCTTGCGGAGTAGCGACCGTTGCTGAGGGGAGAAGGAGGAGCCCGAAGCGTAAGGGAAGCCGCAATGAGGGCCGTGCTGACGTGGAGAGATAGGAGAGATAAAGCAGAGCGGTAGTGAGGAACGGGGCGGCCCCAGAGGAGCGAGGGGAGCGGGAGGCCGAGCCCGGTCGTGGATGGCGGGAGTCCCCTCGGTTGCCAGTAGCAACGGGCCTGCAGCCTAGGCTGAGGCCTAACTGGGAGCCTCGGAGGTGGGGAAGCTGAGGGCGGGAGCGCGGCAAGGAGACCTCGCGGGTCTGCGGAGTCAGGTCACGCGCCATCCCGACCCGGCTTGTCTCGCGCATGCCCGGAGTCCGTCTCGGGCGCCTGGCCCCGTGTCGCCCATACTCTTGTGTGTTCGGCCTTCTCTACGTTGTCTCACTTATTTTCGCTTGAATAAATACGATGTTTTCTTTTTGCACGGAAACTTAACTACTTCAAGTATGGAACATCAGTATCGTTTGCCGTAAGTGTAAGATGACTGTAAAACTTAAAGCAGGGAGGAAGAAAACGTGCTCACTAAGTTGTAGTTAGATACTATTGCTAGGGAGCTTTTACCTCTCTAAAACCAGAGATTCCCAAGCACGGTCAGACAGATACTTAGGGCAGGCATCAAGCCAAGATTTTCTATTAATTAAAAAGTTTAATAAAGAATAAAAAAAAAAAGATGGGGGCGGGGTTCTCCTGTGCATTATAGGACATCTCTCCCCAGCCCCCACCTGCAGTCGTGACAACCAGTAGCGTCTCTAGACAGCGCCAGATGTCTCCTGGGGACCCAGTCTGCCTTAGTTGAGAGTCACTGCCAGGCTGAATATATGCAAATCCCCTTGCTTTCGAGGCTTATTCACTAAGTTATGAGTAGTAAATAATAATAATGCTAAATCATAGGACCCCAACGTGGAAATGCTCCCTCTGTGGGTGCTCAGATGGAAAAATGGAGCAGGCTTCAATAGTATCTTCTTTCTGGTTGAGAGTTTTGCCTTCTGCAAAGCCCAAGGGGCAAGAGAGATCGTATCCATGAAATGGCTAAGACAAGAGAGGAGAGGACTCTGGCTCTAGGAGCAGAACTCTTAGTGGAGGATGACAGTTTCTCAGCCGTGATATGCACTGTGAAACACTCTTTTTTTCAGGTTTTGAGTGTGATGTGGAAGGTGTTTAGAACCGTTGGGAGTTTGCAGCACACTAGGCTAAACATCATTCTTTACTGTAGCATGCTTTAGTGTCAGTACCCTACCAGGCTGCTTCTCCAAAGAGCCTTTGTTAATCATTCCCCAGACTCTGCAGACTTCAGAACCCCTTTCCTTAAATCTCCTTTAAATAGTGAAACTCAGACACACAATCTGGGCAGCACTGGATTGGAGGGGGTTACTTGATAGCCATATCATTAAGAGACTTGACTGATGTGCAGAGGATCTTATTAGTAAGTGACAGCTGTTGTGTAAGCAATTTAATAGCTAAGAACCTATAGATACATAGGGAAAATGCGTAGTTGAAGAACAGATTATTTAAAAAAAAAAGAACAGATTATTTAAAATCATGTTAACATAGAATAAGGGGCGAGTATCAGAAATATTTTCTAGATGTAACTACTCTGCCTTCTAATTTCTCATGAACTGTTTTTCCTGAGATGATCAAGAGAAGTTTCAGATTAAATGTCATCTGAAGGTTAGATTCATCTAGAGTAGATTATTAATGCCCATAAAAAAAGTCATTTCAGGGAATTACCTAAAACTTTCAAATACCTGTACTAAACTGAATAATTGAGATTTGATAGAATTGCTACCAGAATGCCACGTGGGGAAATCTGTCCTGTCAAGTTCAAAAATCTAAAGTGCTAAATCTTTGTCTGTTTTTCTTCACACAGTTGAAGCCCAGGCTGTTCGATTGGCCTTTGCCCCATAAAAATAAGATTGGTGCAAAAATGGGCTATGTGAAAAGTTTTGGGCCATCTGATAGCTGCTCTGCTGCTTCCGGGGTCTCTAGGGGCAGGACTGAAGTTAGTGAGTTATTGAGGAGTCTGGCTAAACACGTGTGATGGCAGCGGCTGGCAGGGACCTGTCGTCCTGTCCCAGTAGACTAGGATAGCACTGTCAGTGGCACTCAGGCAGATTAGAGCCTCCGTTTGAATGAAGTACTGATTCTTCACTCCAGTACAAACATGATGTCCTTTATAGTCTCCTGTGTATTATTTTAAAGTTTGAAATAATTTGAACTCAGTAGGAAGTTGAAAAATTGTATATATGACCCTCTGTGCCGTGGCACCCAGTTTTCATGGGCAAAAACATTGACCAGTCTTTTTATCATCAAGGATGGTGATCATCAGCAGTTTTCATGGATTTCAAATCTGTGTCTCTTTCATAGGCCTTTCACTTGGTATTTAATACTGTTTTTAATTATCCTGTTAGTATGAAGAACTTAGAACTGAGGTGAATTTTTTCTTTTTGGGGCAGCATTGGGGACGGAACTCAGGACCTCTTGCAATGTGTTAGCACACACTCTACCACTGAGCTGCACCTCCAGCCTTGGAGTTTTTATTCACGGGAAGTTTCATGCTTAACTTCCAACACTTACCTATTTTGAAAAGATAGATCTGGTCAAAGAATGTTTCTTGAGTGTTAGGTAGAAATCCAATGTGCCATTTAATAAAGTGGGCTGAGCACCTGGTGCCCAGGCAGTGTTAGGCTCGGGCACAGAGGAACACATGGCATCTAGTATTAGACTTGGTGCCACACTGACTTTCACCATTGCTTTTTCTTTGCTTCGTATTTAGGGAATGATTTAGGAAGTTAATGACAAATGTGGGGTGAGTGGAAGAATAAAAAAATAAACTATGTATCAATTTTGTGTTTGGAAAATGTAATCCTGCAATTATGAAATAGATGAATTAGAATTATACAAAGTTATACAAAATAACTTGAGTCAGAAGAGAAGCCTGACCTTTCTCAGAGAACATGGAAGTCCTTTGGTGGTTTCTGTACGGTTCTATACATAGGCTGTATAGAGCAGGCAGGCTTGTAGTTTTTAGTGTCTTTGTTTTGTGCAGTGCTGTGTTAAACACCAGGAGCAACATTTTATTTTATTTACTTACTTATTTTTTGGTACCAAGAATTGAACTCAGGACCTTGAGCTTGCCAGGCAGGCATGGTGCCACTGAGCTACATCCCTAGTCCAGGAGAAGCATTTTAAAACCAGAGTCTGTTTCTTGTGCTTAGTGTCTTGACAGATCTTGGGTGTTGAAATCCTGCTGTCACTTAGTGAAATGCACAACCTCAGTGACCTCAGTTTCCTCACTTTTAAAGCCTTTAAAGTGGGAATTAAGTACTGTCCACATTGTCTACCTTGCAAAATTTAAGTGCTGCTCAAGTGCGATAAGGTTCTTATGTTCTATAAGAATGTGTGGCAAAACTTTTCAATCATTTTAGACATCATGATCTTGAACAAGACTCTTCCTTTTAGTAGACTGACTTACCCTCAGAAGGAGTAGGGAAAACCCCCACTTGAACAGACCTGAATCAGATCTCTTAAAGGGACTCCTCTCTTTGGGCTGCTCTTTTCCTTTCATCACGCTGTTGCTGTAAATCACAGAGTAGGGATATGTGGAGTGAAGGAACTGGGGATGAGGGAGGCAAAAGTACTAACTGTCCAGAATTTGGGCTTTTATTTCTTTGGCAAAGAATACCCTCTCCTGAGATTTGATGGACATGTTTTCTTAAGAACAAATTTAGTTAGTCGCAAACTTCTAGCAATTTCTGTACACCAAGTGGCTGATCCAGAGAACCCAGTTTGGTGAGTGCAGTTCTGAGACTAAAGGTTGGGGGCAGGGGGTCCCACTGTGATGGTCTTCACAGGCCTGCAGGTGCAAGTGGCTTTGCGTCCTTATGAACACACTCCACCCACGCCCCAATCTCGTTGTGCTTTGGGACCCTGGGAGTCAGGGAGGTCAGTAGCATCTCGTTTTAAGCCAGGAAAAGCCTTTCTGGCCTGCTTGCTGTGTGGGGCATGGCTCCTCAAAGTGTGGCCCTTGTCCCCGGCATCGGCAAACTGTTCTTTCTCCGCAGTGAACTAGGCACAGAAAGCGAAAGCCTTTAGAAACTTGTGTACTCATTTGACCTTCTGTATGGTAGCTTTACTATGCCTCATGAGTGTTGGTCAGTAACAGATTGGGCAGGGTGGCTGTGGGATGGCTGCCTCCTTCACAGTACTGGAGAAGCAGTTAGTGAGACGCCTTGGGGTTTGTTGAAGCTGACCCACCTGTGGCTGCTGGTCACCTGCAGATGATGAGCAAAAGGTGGAACTTTAAAACTTACAGTTGAACCTCTGCTAAGAGGCGCTGTGTTGGCAAAAACCTTAATTCCTTAAACGAGCCTTCAGTCTTTCTTGTTAACATTTAGTGATACTTACTATTCATGTTGAAGAGAATACTCGTCTTACCTTTTAAACGACTCCATGAGGAATCCAGGCTAGTGTTTCACAAAAAGTGGGAGGTGATGCAAGTTGACGTGTTCGGAGGCTGACTGAACAGTGCTGTGTGCCCCATGCCCGCGCCCTCCTCCCAGTCTCAGCCGTCAGCCCAGGTCTTCCTCGCCCCACAAGGCCTTCAGACCAGATGTATGAGCTGCCTTCCCTCCAAAGTCTCACCACTCACTTCATGCCCAAGATTATGCGGGAATGAAGATGTTGTTATCATACTGAACTCTTGAATCTAAGAGGGACGGCAAGTGTGTCCTAGCTCTGAGTCAGGAGGATTCACTCATACAGAGTGAATTTTGATTCACCCTTTGATTTTAAATTAGGCTAAATGCATCTCTTTAAAAGTCACCAGTACATATTACCCAAACCAGAAAAGAAAGTCTTTCTAGCACACGAGGTGCTTAAGTTCTTACGTTAGAATCTAGCAGCCCAGGGACTGAGCCCATCCTGCTCAGTGACTGCTGAGCCCTGTGCTCGCTTCTCACCTTGTGGCGGCTGGCCGAGGGGAGGGTGGTTGCTGCCAGAGCCTGGAAAGAGGGCACTCTTGCACAGCAGCTAATTCCTGTGGGTTACATGGATAGATCAAACATTCACTGAGGCATTTACAATGGGCCTCTGAGTTTTGTTTTTTTTTAAACAAAGCTTATTGGCCCTAATTTCTTTTTATTTTTCTTTTTTTTGAGACAGGGTCTCACTACATAGTTCAGGCTGACCTTGAACTCACTATGTAGCCCAAGGTGGCCTTGAAGTCAGCGGTCTTTCTTCCTCAGCCTCACAAGTGCTGGGATTACAGGTGTGCACCACTACACCTGGCTTTGCTCTGTGACTTCTTTTAGGGGGAACTTTTTGCATACAGTTTTTAGAAGGGAGGCATGGAATTATAAAATGTCTTAAAATTGAGAAAAGTTTTCATGATCATTCTGTTTAGCTGAAACCAAAGATTAGAGGCTTTATGTTTTTATGAGTATTTCAAAATTTCTACTCATTTATTTGATCTGAAAACTTCATGAATCCCCTCTTAATCAGTATCAGGCATTGACATATTGTTGGTGAGGAGTGTGGATTGCTTGCTTATTCGGACCCCATTTGGCCCAGTCCTCCCTGCCGTGATAGTGGTCATTAGAAGCCCTCAGTAGGGAATGTTCTTCAGAGGCCACCAGCTTAGCTGTCTTCTAAATGCCTCCAGTAACACAACTCATTTCCTTTTGGTGTTGAGAAGTATCAGGCCAAGCTATGAGGCATAGCTCAGTGTTAGAGTGCTTGCCTAGCATGTGAGGCTTGATCTCCAACAACACAAAAAAGGAAAAAAAAGGTGCCAACACAATTTTATGCTGCAGCCGGGACTTTAGTTTCCCCCTCTGTTCGTTTTTATCTATAGGGTCTGTCCTGTACAACAGCTTGGAAAAAGTGAGCTATCCTTATCTTGTAAACGTCCTAAGCAAGCACAGGTGCCCATCTGAACAACACTGTTTTTCCACTTGCTTTATGTAGAGATTCGACCCATTCCGGAGGTCAGTAGTGGCGATCACATACAAGGCTTGCTTCCGGTGCAAACCATTCCTTCAGTGGGCTTCACGGTGCTGTCCCCTTTTGGATTCTAGGCCTTTTCCCAAGGCCACTCTGTGGTCTATCCCACTGCCACATGTGCCAGCCATTCTCTAGTGGCTGTAATTGACCCTCATGCTTGTTGAATTCTGTGATGCCACTGGGCCCCCGGTACAGCCCTGTGGCCGCCTGTGCTTTCTACAGTCGGCCCCTCTAGCCTGTTGTGGGAGAGTGCTGGGGAACCAGGGTGGCACAGGATAGGTGTGACACCAGAAGGGACACCTTATCAGGAGAACCCAGAGTTGTGCATCTGTACATCTACTTTTTTTATTTCTGTTTTCTTTTGTATGTGTCACTGGGAATTGAAACCAGGACCTCAAGCATAGTAGATGAGCACACTGCCACTGAACTACATGCCCCCAGCCCTCTTTTGTTTTTGGTACCAGGGATTGAACTTGGGTCCTTGAGCTTGTGAGGCAGGCGGTGGAATCACTGAGCTAAATCCCCGGCCCCCAGCCCTCTTTGATTCTTTTCAAATAATTCTTATGTGACCAAAATAAGAAGTATTTTGTTTTTTTGCAGTGCTCCGAGGATTAAACCCAGGTTCTTGCCCACGATAAGGAAGTGTTCTGCCATTGAGGCGCATCCTCAGACCCTGTAGTCTTTAGCAAATCAGAAATGAAGACTAAGGTCAAATCTAAAACCACACTCAGAAACTTTTATTTTGTAGATAGAATTTTGCTTTGTTTTGTTTGCTGTGTAGTTCAGGCTATCTTTGAACTCGCAATATAGCCCAGGCTGGCCTCAAACTAGAAAGGATCCTCCTACATTAGCCTCCCAAGTGCTGGGATTACAGGCGTGCACTACCATGCCTGGTTATAGATAGAAATTTAAAAAGTGGCTTCAGATGTTTTAGGAATTAAAAAATAGATAAAACCCGTGAGTTGAATTGCCTCAGAGGCCCCATAGGGGCGCCCACAGATGCTTTTCTCTATTAAAGGTGAATGTACCCCTCAACCCAAAACAGGAAGGAATTTTTGTGTGCTGGTTCCTAGTGTCATTAAGAATGTATAAACATTCGTTAAGTACATCAGCTAAACCTGCTGCAGACAGGCAGGTCTGCGCACGCCCTATCGAGGTCCAAGTCACGCAGAAGACGCCGAATCAGCCCGCGCCCCGGCAGTAATCCACTGGATCCCCCACCCCCCGCTCCTCTGCACAGCCACCTGGTTCCACACTACAAAGACGCAGAGGACACTAGACCACCAGACCACGGTACTGAGTCCTGCTGCTCCCGGCCCAGAGGTAGGGGCTTCTCAGCCACCGTCCCACTGCTCCTGGACCAGAGGAAGGGGCTTTCCGGCCACCATCCCTCCCGCTGCTCCCAGGCCACAGGAAAGGGCTTTTGGGCCACCATCCCTACCGTTGCTCCCGGCCCCTGTCCCACTTCTCCCAGCTCAGAGGAGATAATCCTTGCAGGCGCCAACAGCCACCCCCACCCCCCACCCCCCAGTCAAAATGAGAAAACACGTAAATAAGTCCTAAAACCAGACTCCCAGATCACCTACAGCAACCCAAAGGGAAATGAGATGGAACACTCTGATACTCAACCACCTGGACCCACTGAACTGGCAACAAAAGGGGATCTGGAAAAAATGAAATCAGAAGTAATTTCTCAGATAACAGGAGAAATTGTGCCCCTAGTGCAAGACATGATTAATAAATCTAGAGAGGAGCTCAGGAACAGGATGGAATCCCAACATAGGAAACAAACGGAATCCATAAAACAGATGCAAATAGATTTCCAGGACATGAAAAACTCCATTGAAAGTCTACACAGCAGCATGAGCCAATGTGAGGACAGAATTTCAGACATAGAAGATAAGATTGCAATTAGTGACCAGGAAAAGAAAAATTGCTTCCAAATTATAAGGGGACATGAGAAATCAATCCAGCAGCTGCTAGATGATGCAAAGAAGAGTAACATAAGACTGATTGGAGTCAATGAAGTACATCAGCTAAGGCTTAGGTTCTTTTTCTGAACAGGTCATGGTCTTGTCATGCACAAGCAGTGCTGGAGATCGTCAGTTACAGAGACATGAGAAGTCTTTCAGTCGCCGCATCAGCCACGTGTTCTTCCACAAGGAAAACGATTGGGGCTTCTGCAACTTCATGGCCTGGAGCGTAAGTAGCAGCACATTTAGTCTGAGTACTCTGAGCAGTATAGCTCATCTTGCTTTTTTTTTTTAATTGTTCAAATCTTTCTATTCGCTTTAGAATGAAATTTTTGCTTACAAGTTGGACACCTGTCTGTGAAAATGTGTTTGGTTTTTTGACTTAGGTTTTTGGCATACCTATCTGGATTCAAGTCTCAGCTTTTAGCCACACATTGCAAAGTCCTTCCCCACTGGCTGAAGGTTTTTAAAAAGACATTACTCTGGGGCCCCGTCCTGAATTAGGCTAGTACTGTTTGGTGTCATATACTTTAATTTTCAGGATAGTTTGTTTTGGCTCCTTTTTTGCAGAGATAGTGATCAGTGGAATATTACTTTTCCCCTCCATTCTGCTTTGATGAGAAGGTGCTTACTCTCCCATCCAGGCTGTGGCATTAAGCCCCTCATCTCTGGTGTGCCTCCTGCAGCTTTTGTTCAGAGACATTGTTTCAAACAAACCAGCATACTTCCCAACTAGAAGCAAATCTGGGGCGTTTAAAAAGCATTTTAGTATAAGTATAAGGGTATAAAATGAGCATTTGCAAGTTCTTATGCAAGTTGGGTATTCTCATTTTTTCTATAGGAAGTGACTGATCCTGAGAAAGGATTTATAGATGAAGATAAAGTCACTTTTGAAGTCTTTGTACAGGCGGATGCTCCCCATGGAGTTGTTTTTCTTTAATTGGGTGCTATTATAAAGACCTTTTGTGTGGTACTAAAGAAAGATGAGTGTATTTATATTTAAGAGATGCATGTGTTTATGGTTGCCTCTCAGCACACATATTATAGATGCTGGTATCACATTCACTCATTTAATAGCTTTATTGAGTATTCCTTCATGACACTCTCTGCTGAACACTAGGAATGTAATTATGGACAACCAGATAGCTATGCTTTTGGCCTTAAAGAACATGCAGTGTGTTCTGTCAGGGGAGCCACAGCAGAGGTGCTCTGCCTTTGTTTTGAAAAGGTCAGAGATATTGAAAACTTTCATATTTATATTTAGCAAGGATATTGCTTTGCAGTTTTATTATATCTTTGGCTTTGTTATCGGGTAGCACTGGCCTCATAGAACGAGCTTGGAACTAGCTCTTCAGTGTTTTGGAAGTGCTTGAGGAGGACTGGCGTTGACTCTTTAAATATTTGGTAAAGCTCACCAGTGAATTCATCGGGTCCTGGGCTTTGTTGCCAGGCTTTTGATCACTGGTTTGACCTCCACGGTATTTACAGGTCTGTTCAGATTTCCTATTTCTTCATGATGCAGGCTTAGTAAGTTGGGCGTTCTGAGAGGTCCTCCATTTCTTCTGGGTTGTCCATACAGTAATGCGCTATTCATGTCTTATTTCTGTAAAATCAGTTTAATGCTCTTTCATTTCTGATTTTAGAGTCTTCTTTCCTGTATTAGTCAATCTGGCTAACATTCTTTCAATTTTGTTGATATCTTCAAAGAACCAAATCTTGATTTTACTTTTTTCTATTGTTTTTCCATTTCCTATTTCATTTATTTTTGCTCTACTTCCTTCTACTAGCTTTTGGGTTTAGTTTTTTCTCTTTCCTCTAATAGCCTAAGGTGTAAAGTTAGGTTGGTGGCTTGAAGTCTTTTAATACAAGCATTTAACAAATTCACATTTGGAGTAATTACCAACAGGAAAAGACTTACTCTTGCCTCTTCGTTGATTTCTGCATGTCTCAGTTTTGTTTTGCTTTTGCTTTTGTGAGGCACAGTCTGCTACGTATTTCAGGCTGGCCTTGAACTCACCACAGTCCTCCTGCCTCAGCTTCCCAACTGCTGGGATCACAAGCATGCACCGCCACGCCTGGCTCTTACAGCATTTTGTCTTGTGTTTAGTTGATCTTTTTTGTAGTGGATATCCTTTAACTCCCTTCTCATTTCCTTTTGTGTACATTCTATGGATGTTTTCTTTATGAGTATTACATTAAACATCCTAAAACTATAAGAACTGGTTTTAAACGGATAACAATTTAAGTTCAATTGAATACATACACTCCTTCACAACTCTGCCCCTCGACTCTATTACTGATGTTAAAAATTGGATCATTGTATGCTGTCTGCCCATTATCATGGGTTTATAGTGATTTCTATGCTTTTGTCTTTTAAATCCTATAAAAGATTTAACAGAATTTGAACCAAGATAATAATGCAGGTCTTTAGCTCTGTCCATACACTTATCTTTATAGGACAACTGTGTATTCTGACAGCATCAGATTTCTGTCTAGTATCTTTTTGTTTTGATTTGAAGAATTTCCTTGGTATTTCTTTTAAGGTAGGTGTAGATGTAACGAAGCCTCAGCTTTGATCTGGGAATGTCTTATTTTTGCCAGGTAATTTTTGATCAATTTTTTGTCGTTGTTTTTTGAGAGAAGGTCTCTCTGTGTAGTTCAGCCTGGTCTTGAACTCGGTGATCTTCCTGCCTCAGCCTCCCACGTGCTGGGATTACAGGTATGTGCCACCACACCTGGCTAAGCAATTTTTTTCTTTCAGCACTTTTAGACAGGGTCTCACTATGTAGTTCAGGCTGGCCTTGAGCTCACTAGGTACCCTAGGCTGGCCTCAAACTCACAGTGATCCTCCTGCCTCATCCTCCCTGGTGCTGGGATTACAAGTGCACAGCATCATACTGGGTTTATCTTTAAATATATTATCCTGGGCTGGGGATTTAGCTCAGTGGTTTTGCTTCCTGTTGCACAAGTGCAAGGACCTGAGTTCAATCCCCGGTACCAATAAACAAACAAACAAACAAACAAACAAATAAATAAATAATCCTACTGCCTTCTGACCTGCAAGGTTTTTGCTGAGAAATCTACTGACAATATTATAGAATCTGTCTTCTAGCTGGGGATTTAGCTCAGTGGTTCCACCACCTGCCTCATAAGCGCAAGGTCCTGAGTTTGATCCCCAGTACCAAAGAATCTTATCTTCTATGTGAAGTCACTTTTCTCTTGCTGATTTCAAGTCTTTGACTTCTGACAGTTATAATAATGAGTCTCAGTTTGGGTCTCTGGGTCTATCCTACTTGGAGTTTGAGAAGTTTTTGACCATTTCTCTTCAAAAAGCTGCCTGCCTCTTCTGCGAGTCCCATAATGTATTTGTTGGTCCACTCACTGTTGTGTGCTAAATGCCTTAATTTCATCATTTTTGTTCTTTTCTCCTTTTGCATTTCAGACTCAATAATTTCAGATGACCGTCTTCAAGTTCTTTGATTCTTTCAAATCTGCTGTTGAACTCCTCTAATGTATCTTTTGTTATTACATTTTCAGCTCCAGAATTGTCTTAAGACAATTTTCCTTATTCTCTTTCATGTATCATTTTCCTGCTTTTGTGTAGTTGTCTCTGGGTTCTCCTTCAGCTCACTAAGCACATACATTACAAGATCATTGTGTGAAAACTCTTGTCATGTAAGTCAGAGCCCTGTGTTTCTTTAGGCTTGCTTTCTGGAGATTTATTTTGGTCCCTTTTTTTTTTTTTTTTGGTACCAGGGATCAAACTCAGGACCTTGCGTTTGAGAGGCAGGTGGCATCACCACTGAGCTAAATCCCCAGGCCCTTATTTTGGTCCTTTGAATAGGCCTTGTCTCCCTGTTTCTTTGATGAATACTGAGCATCTGAAAAGACAAACTGCTGCTTCTAATCTTTGCAGACTTCCTCTGTATAGGGAATCAGGTCCTCTTGAACCTTTTCCAGGGGCATGGGGCATGCCTGCCTTCCCTCATTTAAACGTGCTTTCACCAAGTGCCCCGTGTACTTGGCCATGGCATCGTATTCCTCTGCCCATAATCTTTCCCCCGAGTCACCTGCAGTTCTGTCCCCCCCTGCAGCTCTTGCAGTGGCACCCACCACTGCTTTCAGAATCCTCCAACCCTAAATGGCAGCTAGGCTGCTGTTGTCGGCAGAACTCCAAGCCAAGCAAGACACAAACCAGCCTCCCACGTGGGCCTGGACAGCACAACTACTGCAAACAAGTTCACTCTTCCCTTCCATCCCTAGGGAGGAGCTGGGGTTTGGGTGGTGGCAGACAGAGGCACCATCTCTGGATTAGGCATTCATTTCACTGCTGCTGCTGAACCGATTTCTAGAGTTTTCACAAAGCTACCTTGGTTCATGTACATTTTCTCTTCTGTGTCTCTATGGGGCAGCGAGGGACTGGTGCTTCCTTCCATCTTGCTGATGCCGCTCTGTCTTCCTTTGGATTTTGACAAGATGTTTCCAATATGCCATGCTCTGTATGGTGTCCAGCATTATTAGCTAGCCCACCAGAAGGGCTGTTTTGAATTACCTTGTACAAATGCAGATATTCCTCATTTAACGACCTACCTGTTTAATGACTGTTTGGACCTATGACCAAGGCATGCTATTTGGACTTACAACCCACTGCTCAGACTTACGACCTGTCTTTTTATTTTTATTTTTTGGGGGGTGGGGAGAGTTCTGTACATCCTGTTTATAGAGCCTTAATGTGTTTTCACCTTGTTTATACAGTACTGTGAATTTTGCTGATTTTACGATACAATGCTGTAGTTTTATGTTCTGCTATACATTATAGTACTGCGTGTAAGAGGTATGTAGATAAAAGCAAAGTCATCAAGTTGGAGTTTCCTTTGACCATTTCTTTGTTCTGAATATTGTAATGTACATACTATGTACAATTCCTCATTTAGCGACCAATGCATTTAACGACCCAGTTGCAAAAACAGAACCTGGTCATTAAACAAGGAACATCTATACCATCTCTGGACTCCAGCGATTAATCCCAGTTGGTTATTTATTTTTTATTTTTTTGGACCTTGGGCTTGTGAGGCAGGCAGTGGCACCACTGAGCTAAACCCCCGGCCTCCGAGTTGATTATGATGATTTGTTTTTATCTGTTAGTCTTAACACATTGAGTTTTGCTTGCTAATGTAACCGTAGCATCTGAGTTCAACATTAATATGTGCAATATCTCTGTTCAGGTGGGCAGCTGGCTTCTAATATTCCTCCCTGGCATTGCCCTTGTAGGGTTCTGATGTGCCAGGATAACAGTAACTTATGAGTCAGGTTTCATTTTGCCATTATGGAACAGTTTTACAACTTGTTATAAAGCTATCTGAGCCTGGTGTTTTAAATTTTTAGTAATTTTTATTTGGAAATAATTACAGATTCACAAGAATTTGCACAGATAGTACAGAAAGGTCCTATGCTCCTCCATCCAGGTTCCCCTGTACCCCCATAGTTACATTACCACAATTACACTGCAGTAGCAAAGCCCAGAAACTGGCCTTGGTAAAACCTATGTACATAGTTCTGTGACAAACTGTTACCTTTCCTATGAACAAGATACAGAGCTCTTCCTTGACCAGAGTCCTCTCCTGCTGCCCGTCCTAGTCACACTCTTGTCCCATTGCCCCTGACCCAGGCAACCACCAGTTTGTCATTCCGAGAGTGTCCTATAAAGAGAACCAGGCAGTGTCTTTTGTGATTGGCTATTTTCAAGATTGCACTTGAGGGCTGGGGTTTTAGCTCAGTGGTTCCGCTACCTGCCTTGCAAGCGCGAGGTCCTGAGTTTGATCCCCGGTACAAAAAAAAAAAAAGAAAGATTGCACTTGAGCTCCAAGAACACTGTTGGTTGGCTTAATAATGTAAACGTTTTTATGCTAAGTAGTAAGTAGTCTAAGGCAGGGATATATCAGAGTGGGATCCTCCACCTACTGTGGAATATTATAGTTGCTTCCAAGTTTGCGCGATTACAGGTAATGGCGCTATGAATTATTGTGTGAAGATACACTAATTTCTCTGGGATGACTGTTCAAGAGTGTAACTGCTGCACCAAAAGTAGTACATTCAGCCAGGTGCATACCTGTAATCCTAGTACTCAGGAGGCTGAGGCAGGAGGATTGCTGTGAATTTCAGGCCAACCTGGGCTATATAGTGAGACACCATTTCAAAAAGAACCCAAACCAAAACAAAACAAAGTAGTCCATCCATCAGTCTAAGGAACTGCCACACTCTTTTCCAGAGTATCACCAGTTTACATTCCTGCTAGCAATATTGTCCCGTCAGCACTTGGTGGTATCGCTATTACTTTAACTGTTCTAATAGGTGAGTGGTGTTACCTCCTTTCCATAAGGCAGACTGTTGACCACTTTCTGCCTGCTTATTTGCAGTCCATATATCTTCCTGGGTGAAATGTCTCTGTATTTTGCCCCCTCCCTTTTTTGCTGTACTGGGAATCAAACTCAGGACCTTACACTTGCCAGGCAGGTGTGGTGCCACGGAGCTACATCCCCGGCCCTGGCCCATTTTCTATTTACATTCATTTTTCACTGTTAAGTGTTAAGGGCTCTCTACATATTCTAGTGAAGTCCTTAGCTAGATGTGCTTTGGAGTTCTTTTCTCTTGCTCAGTAGCTTGCCCTTCCATCCTGATAACATGGTCTTCACAGAGCAAGTTTTGAACCTAGATGAGGTCCAATTTCTTGATTTTTTTCCTTTCATGAATCTTGCTTTGGGTGATGTCTAATAGCCCTCATTGAGCAGGGCCTGTTTTTTTCTCTTTTTTAAGGTTACATTTTTAACTATAGATTCGTTTTAATAGCTGTGAGATTCTTCAGGTTTGATATTGTCAAATCGGTGTAGACAAACGATGTCGTAGACAGTAATGGAATCTCTGTCTTCTGATGTATCTGAAGTCATCGTGTCCCTTCTGGAATTCTGTCTTGGATCTGAGGTTTTGACCCCTGCTCATTCCCAGTACTGTGTCTTTTCCCTTTTACTCATTTCTAGTCACATCTTTCCTGTTTCATAAACTTAATTTCTTCCTTCTGCTTTCTTTGGAGCATACCAGAGATCAGCCAACTTCTTCTATCGAGGACCAGAGAGTAAATACTTGGGCTTTCCAGGCCACACGGTCTGTGTGGCCTCTGTGGCGCTGCCGATGCAGCAGGAAGCAGCCACACGTGGGGCTGGGCTAGTGTCCAGGACTGGGAACAGCGTTGGCTGAAGCCACTGCTGAGAGCTTAGTTCGTCCTCAACCCTAAGTAAGAAGTGAACTGGCCTAAAACCCAACTTGACACTCTCTGTTAGGGGTTTACTCCGCTCCCTTCTGCCATTGCTGGTGGCAGAGCTCTCATCTGCTTGTCCTTCCATGAAAGATCTTCCCTGCCTGTGCTCTTGGAGGCCCTGGGACTCGCGCTCCAGTTTTCCTGCAGGTCTGCAGATGGGTATGGAGTGAGTCCTAGTGTTTGGGGCTCCTTGTGCTTCCTGACTTGGAGGGGACTTGTCTCCAATACCGCATTTTCTCATCTGGAACTTTTAGACACAACGGGTCCTCTCCTGCCGTCTTCCCTGTCATATTTTCCCGTTCATTAATTTTTTTCCTCTGCCATTAAATCTGTTAAGTTTTAAATGTCTGTGAAAATTAGTTCTTCAGTCATTTGGGGCATTCTGCTTATATCATTGTTCAATGTTCTTTTATGTCTGTAATGATCTTATGCAGCCACTTGTTCTGGCTTCGTTTGTGATTGGGGGACTTGGTGGGTGTTGTCTTGCTGTTTGCCCACTGTCGTCTGTGCTTGTGACATTGGTGGAAGGTGGGTTTCTAGGCACTGAAGGTGGCATTCAGCTCCTCTAGGGCCAGTCTGTGGTTATAGGTTTCCAGGTGACTCCTTTGGAGACAGGGTCTCCAGGTTGTGTAGGCCAGGCTGGCCTCGAACTTGTGGTGCTCTTCCTGCCCCAGCCTCCCCAGTGCTGGGATTACAAGCATGTGCCACCACAGCTGGCTTCCAGGTGACTTCGAGGGTGCTCTGGACACTCGGTGTGGGGAGGCTTTGGACTTGTTTCTCTCTGCCCAGTGTTGCTCTGCACATACCTTTAGTGTGGATTCCCAGCTCACTGTACGATAATCGAGTCTGTGTCCTCCTTGTCAGGGCTAAGAGAAAAGAACTGTTTCCCTTTAGGAGGGAGGCGGAGGCCAGACCAGGGTCAGAGTGGCTGTGGGCCACACTCACCACACTGGAGGAGGGCCCAGGGGCACAGCACCCCGAGTACACAGGGGGATGTAGGCGGCCGCCAGGTTGCAGGCAGGTGGCAGCCCCTGGGTGTCCCAGGAGCCCTGGAGGCAGGGGCTGAGGAATGGTGCAGGGTCCACCTGACATCGGCGCCAGCCCCAGTCACTGCCCTCGCTCAGGGCACCCTGGGTGGCAGCCCGAAGGATGGGCCAGGCTCTCTCTTGCCCTGTGGTCCCTCCAGGGGCCTCCCACCAGGCTTGACCTTGCACTCAGCAGCCGGAAGCAGGTCCCCAGGCTGGAGTGGGGGTCCTGGAAGAAGGCCTGGCAGATGGAGCTCTGTCCGGGGCATGCCTGCTGTGTCCTCTCCGCAGCCCCGAGGTCTCCAACCACCTTTGGGGAAGACTCGAGACTCGGGCCTCCTGCAGCCTCTTTCCCTCATGGGCAGACTCCCTCAGGGCATCTGCCTCTGCAGAGACACCAGAGGGCCCCAGGTATGCTTCCAGCGAGAGGACCCCTGGCCCTGGGTCTGCACCCCGGCCCCAAGGCCTGGTGATACAGAGGCTCACCTGCCAGGCCCGGGCCAGCTCCCCCAAGGCTACGGGCCAGAGTGCCATCCGGCAGCATGAGCTCGTCACCTACCTGTTGTTGTTGGTTCCCAGCAGGCCAGCAGAGACACCTGTGGGGCAGGTGGGCTTTGGGAGAGGCCGTGTCCCTGCTTTGGCTCCAGCACCGTACGTGTGGGAGGAGCCTGCACAACCCCACCCACCCCACACTGGGTGGCCACAGCCGGAGGGGAGGAAGTGGGAGAGAAGGCCAGCCTCTGTTCCCTTCCTGCCCCTGTCCTGGCGATCACGGTGTTCCTTGGTCACCAGCTGCTGGAGAGCACCCGTGAGAGCCGACCCCACTCTGGAGCAGCCTGGGACTTTGCCAGCTCATCTGTAAATGGGATGGGAACTTCTAGGACTAAGAAGTGTGGGGCTCATGTGTTTCGCTAAAGATGAGGCCAGTGGTTGTGGCCTTCACTGGTGTCAGCCCCTGTGGAGGGACTGTCCCGGCAGGGGCCTGGCCAGTGAGGTTCCCCCCTACTCAGAGCCTCTGGGCTGAGCTCCTCTGGCTACGTAGGCCATGTGCCCAAGGAGCCTGAGGCCCCCACTGCAAGCTAGGGTCTGCTCGGAGGCCCGTGTCTCCCTCAGCCCTGGAGGCCTCTGGAAGAGCCCTTTCCAGGCAGGTCCGATACTTGGGACGCAAACCCACTGTGATGCCAGAGGCCCAGGTCAGGCCACAGAGCCCAGTGTGCACGTCACAGGAGATGGAGACACCGTCCTCACTGGTCAGCTCGATCCTGGGCACATCCCTCCTCATCTTGGCAGGCGGCAAATCAGGGTCCAGACAGCTGTGCCCCGGCAGGGAGGAGTCATACAGCAGGTAGGCCTGTGGGCCACATGGGGGCTGAGCCGGATGTGCAACCCTCAAGCTGATGCCAAGCTCCAAGTACCACCCCCTGGGGAGGCTTTGTCTCCTGCACCCCACTCTCACTGACCTGCAGGCTGGGCCAGAGGGCAAGGATTGTATGGTTCAGCTCTATGTGCAGGGCCCTAATTCCTGAGCCCACCCGGCGCAGCCGCAGAGAGAACATGTTGTGAGCAAAGTCCTTGGCCAGCAGGAGGCTGTTGCAGTGGGCACTGAGGTCCCACACCCAACCGTCGAAGGTCACCACATGCCGGGCCGCGGCCACCACGGCATGGTCTGGGGAGAGGAGCCGGGCAGGCTTAGCACCCGAGAGCCAGGACCTCAATGTCATGTGCCCCCACCTTGAGGGTGATTCCGCCTGTACCAGTCTCAGGCTGACCCCACCCAGATAAACCACTCCTGGCTCTGTATCAAGGGCCTGGGCTTGGGGCACTTGCTCATTACCCACACCGGGCAGCCCAGCCGTGGTACCACCTCTGCTTCACACAGGAAGAAACTGAGTCCTAGAGAGGTCAGTGGCCTTGTGGGTCATCCAGCAAGCCTGAGTAGGATGCAAACTTCCCCTAGGGTTCCTAGAACAGCCCCAGTCCCAGGAGGGCGGTTGGCTGCAGGCCCACCCTCACAGCAGGTCTGGACTCAATTAGCGCCTTCCGCTGTGCTGCAACTGGAGGTCAGCCTTCTGCTTCCCCAGCAGGGCCCTTGGGGAGGGAGCTGGCCTGGAGCCCTAACTGCTCTGCACACCCTCTGCTGGGCCTGGGATCAGGTCTTAAATTCTGGACAGAGGTCAGGCTGTGTGTCCACAAGCGCCCTGGAGGCCTAGCACAGTGATGCTGAGCCTTCCAGGCTCCCGAAGAGCAGAGGGCTCCCAGGGCAGGACTCACACTCCAAGGGGCTCCCCAGCAGGTGGTGGCGGAGCCCATACCACTCGGCCAGCATGTTGGCCCTGTACAGCTCTCGGAGCAGCCGCAGCAGCTTCTCCTCTACCAGGTAGCTGGTTACCTGGAGCACATCCAGGGTCTCGTCCGCTGCAGGCAGCAACGGCAGCGGCAGCGTCACCACCACTGAGCAGTCCCTGGAGGAACAGGGAGGAGCTGGAGACCCCGCCAGTCAGGGGTGAACCTCCCTTTGTTGTTTAGCAGGAGCATCGGCGCCCCTCTTAGGGCCTGGTCTGTTGTCACAAGCTGAGCGGAGGTGGCTGGGCATGCAGGCAAAGCGCCCTGGTGTCAGGACCCTGCTGTCTGGCCTCGTGCTGGGTGCCCACATGCAAGCCCTGCCCCAGAGGGCGTAGACACCCAGGCCCAAGCCTGCACGCTGTGTCCTGGGGGCACAGGGGCACAGGAACATCCACCATGGAACTGAGGCCGCTGAAAGTTCTGTAGTTGAGAGGAGGCCTTGGCGCCTTCTGAGGTTGTGAGACGGGGGTCAGGCCGACCTCAGCTCACAGGGACGGTGGAGGGGCCTCATTCCCCTTCTCCTGGGAAGTGGCCCAGAGCCCTGCCTGCTGCTTGTGCCCCTTCTCAGCACCCCCACCTGTTGGCGATGGCTCCCTCTCACCGGGTGGCCCCTAGTCCCGTTTTCCTTCTCCACACAGGGGCTAAAGGGAGGGTTTTTTTTGGTTTTTTGAGACAGGGTCTCGCTAGTTCAGGGTAGTTCAGGCTGGCCTTGACCTTACTATGTATCCCAGGCTGGCCTTGCCCTTGGGTGATCCTTCTTCCTCAGCCTCCCAAGTGCTGGGATTATAGGTGTGTACCACCATGCCCAGCTAAAGGAGGCTTTCTCTTATTTTGGTACCAGGGATGAAACTCAGGACCCTGCGCAGGCGCAGAACCACTGAGCTAAATCCCCAGCCCTAAAGGGAGCTTTGTAAATGAAAAGCTGGTCACATCCTTCCCCAATTCAAACTGTTCTGTGTGTTCCCGTCTCAGAGGGACACCACGGACTTCTTGAAGACCTGGGCCCCAGGAGCTATCAGTCCTAGGCTCATCTACTCTCCCTCCACAGCCTGCTCGGGTCCCACCAGCTTCCCGGGTTCCTCAAGCAGGGCTGCACGCAGGCCAGGTGGCCGGGGGCTGAGGCCCACTGGGGCAGCCCTAGAGCTGGTGAGGTGCGGCGAGGGGTTGGGAGGTGGCCTGGCCCGGTGACAGTGGCCCTGACAGCTCTCGCTGCCCCTCCAGGCTGCCCAGCAGGCCCTGTCTTGGGTGGAAGCCACACTCTCAAGGGCACTGAGGCAGCTCTGCAGACCCCTGGTGCGCATGTTCTGCTTCTCAGCCAGGTAACCCGGGACCAGGAGTGACATCTGCGTCCCTGCTCACATGGCACCTTGGCAAACGCCTCTACACCTAGAGCCCACGTAGTCCTTCCAGCAGCCCTGCCCCACGAGCATCTGCAGTCTCCATTTTACAGATGAGAAAACTGAGGGCCAGTCTTCATTCCTTAGGTATTTTAGGAGCGCTTTCTCCAAGCAAGCATTTCGGGCACTGAATGAGATGGACATGGTGGGCCCCCTCCCTGTTGAGGGCCCGACCGTGAGCATTTTAGGCTCTGTGACTGCACACATTCTAGCTTATTTTTAATACCTTTAAATACATAAAAACCATTTTTGGCTTGCAGGCCATCTAAAACCAGGCCATGGGCTGGCTGTGGTCTGCTGCGTGGTTTACCAGTCCTGACCTGTAGGTTAGGAGCAAGTGCTATGTACACCAGCAGGCAGCACTGTGGGTTGAGGGGCACCCTCAGTGGTACAGCTGTGGGTGGCTCTGGTGACGAGGTGGACTGTGAGCCAGGGCTTGAAGGAGGTGAAGCAGGAGTTCTGGCACTGCAAAGGCCCCGGCCGGGCGCGTGCAGGCCTGCTTGAGGAACCCAGGAAGCCCCACAGATGGGAGAGCAGGTGCATTTGGAGAAAAACGCTGAGCTTCAGGACCACACTCAGCATTGCCAGAGACAGAGCCAGGCGAGGCCCTGCCGGTGCCTCAGGGCCCTGTGCAGTCCCTTGTCCCGCCCGTCGCCTGACCGCATCTCCCATCACTGCCCCTGCCTTATCTCTGACTCGGCCACATGCCTGGCTTTCCACCCGCAGGGCCTTGGAACTTGCCGTCCTCCAGCTCCACACAGCTGCCCCCCCAGTCCTCCGCTGCTGAGCCACCTCCCCAGCGACCCTCACTGACCACTGGCCCAGCTGGTCAGACCCTCAATGTCCTCGGCTTGCTTTGTGGTGCTTATGGCAACTTCTGAATGGTTCGTTTTCTCATTTGCTTGGGTTCTGCCTGTTCTCCCTGAGCTGCTGGTGTGCACTTCGCAGATGAGAAAACTGGCTCAGAGAGGCTCCGGGTGCTGCCAAGGCCGCCCGCCAGGTGGGGGTCCAGTGCCCTGCACCCCCTGCCCACCCCGAGGGCCAAACGGTTCCCCCTTAGGCACGAGACCAAGCTGCAGGCGCTTAACGGAGCACTGCTGAAGGAACGGGCGAGGGGGGGCCCTTGAGGTGCCTGGCCTCAGACACCCCCGATTCTGGAGTCGCTGTCACTGAGGAATCGGTCACCCTTCCTCCCAGCCACGCAAAGCTCCGCTCACCTGCTGGCTCTGCCTGCCATCCCTGCTCCTGGCGAGGCCCCTGGCCTCAGCGTGCCACCAGGGCAGGGTGAAGGGGTGGGCTAGGGCCAGGCGGGCAACCAGGTCACCCTTCCTCAGCTGCAGAGAGGAGGAGATCACCACCTGGGGAGGGCACAGCTGAGCCAGGGTCTGCTCCCAGCCAGTCCGGCCCGCCGCCTCCACACCAAGGTGGAGGGGAGAGAGCAGCCGGCTGAGACTGGGTGGCAGGGTGGGCATGGGGACCTGGTGCAGGCGGGGTGGCCCCGGGAACGTTCATGGGTTCATGGGCTGGGGGACCCCAGGATTCTGCTCAGGCTGCACGGCGGAGCTTAGCCTTGTCCAACCCCAGCGTTCCCTCCAGTCCTGCTGCCTACCTAGTCCCCAAGCCCTTCTGCCTCCAGGCCAGCCCTCTGTGCCCTGCTGTGCTTCATTCAGCACAGGTGCAAAGGGCCTGGGGTTGGTGGAGCATGGTTGGGGCAGATCTTGACGATGTTGCCTCCTACAGGTGTGTCTCCTGTGCCTTCAGCAGGATGGGCGCCGCCTTCTGTGGATCCGGCATAGCCTCATCAGAGAACAGCGCTTATGCCTGTAGTGGCGGCCTCTCTATGTCCTCCTGTAAGCCTCCGTGTGCTCTGGGCTCAGTCCCCGCTCCTGTTCCTGGCCCTCACCAGACTCCGGGCTGTGTGCCTGGAGCGGGCGCTCCCTGGGGCTCCTCATGTGGCAGCGGGACATTGTGCCAGGAGCTGGGGAGAGGGGCGGCTCCGGGCTGAGGCTGCAGCTGATCTGGGGAGAAGGGCCGCAGCTTGCCCACCTGCTCTTGCTGTTGGTTGGTCTGGTTGCTGGGTGCTCAGAGCCCATATATAAAGGGGCCCCCCACGGGCAGCACAGGCCAGGGGCTGCAGTCCTGGCACAAAGGTCCTGGCCCTGCCCATAAAATGCATCCCCAGTCAGGAAGAAGCTGCTTTTTGTCTACACCCAATCCTCCTCCTACCGAGTGGTGGGAATTCATAGGTGGTCATGCTAGAAGCTTCCCCACTTCCTTGGTGTTGTGTCATGGTCGACTCTAGAGTTTTACGTGATCTGAGTGTTGGGGGTATGTCTTCATGCCTGGGCACATTGTGTAGCATTTGTCCCCTTGTGCTTGATGATCCGCCAAAGACCGGAAGCAGAGTCATGGCAGCTGAAGCCCTAGTTTCCCTCTCGTGGAGGGCAGAGGGGATGTGGTCCTGGTGTCTCTTGGGGAGGGAAGGGGGACATGGTGACAGAGCAGTGCCCTCCCCTAAAGGCATCCCCATGCTAATGCATGAACCGAACTGGTGCACAGGTGTGACTGAGGGTCTGCAGATGGGGAGCGGGCCTCATCACTTGGGGGGTCCCGTGCGATCACAGAGGTCCTTTGGAGAGAGGAGGAAGGCAGGGAGAGGTGTGCAGAGGCTGTGCCACTGGCCTTGAGGACGGTGCTCTAGATGCTGGAGAGGCCAGACAACAGGTTCTGCCCCAGAGCCCCGAGACACCTTGATTGTAGCCCCATTAGACCCACTTGGACTTCTGACCTGCAGAACTGTGTCATAAACTCGTGTTGGTGTAAGCTTCGGAGTGTGTGGTGATTTGTCAAAGTGGCCATAGGAGAGGAAGCAGGCTTAGTCCTGGGGCCTCGCAGGAGTGAAGGGTGACCCTGCCTTTCCTGAATTTAAATGCTGCTCCCTTTCAGGACAAAGAAACTTTATAAGGGGCTCAGTCTCCCCTCAGGCAATTGGTAAAAATAGGAATGCCCAGCTAGGTTCACATCTCCGTGTCTAGCGATATGGTCAAAATACAAGAAAAGCAAATCCCCAAAACGTCCACCTGGGGGGGCTACCTGTCCCCCGGCCTGCTGTCTTCCTCCTCCTTGCCTTGCTGGAGTGTGTGGGGTCCCAAGAGTCCAAGCGAAGCCAGGTTTAGCTCAGGGCTCCGTGGAGGCCGGCGCTCACCTGGGGACACAGCGTGCTGACACCTGCCTCGAGGGGCTGGGGAGGACCGAGGGCCTGGTGCTCTCCCTGTGAGCAGAAGCCAGAGTTCTCAGGTGTTGCTGGGCCCGATCCCTTTTAGGAACTGGTCCTGTGGCGCTGGGGGATCACTGATGAGACCCCTGGCTTGCTCCAGTGCCGGGAAGTGACTGTGACACAGGGTCTGTGTTGGGCCTGAGCGTGGGCCTTCCTAGGCCAGGACTGGGCCCGTTAGCCCGGAGCCCTAGTAGGATTTCTTGCATCTGCCTCCATGGTGTGCAGCATCCTGTGGGAAGGGAATTCGTTCGGGCAGCTCTGATGGGTGAGTTCGTGTCATGGGCACAATGCTTAACCTCCTGCAGGCACTTGAGGACTGAATGGGCAGGGCAGCTCCCCTGCTGCCTGGCCAAGTTACCACTGCTCTCCAATGGGGACACAAATGAGGGCTGCTGAATGAAGGAAAACCTTGAATTCATGATTCTAATGGTGACTGTCTTGTTCCCTGTATAACCAAAGGAACTGTCGAGATTTCAGCTTTGAATTGAACTTGTGTGACACTTTGGGGACTGGCAGATGTTTAACCAGCTCTGGGAACCCCCAGATACCCTTGGGGTAAGGAAGCCCTGATGGCCCTCTGATGCTTAGAGCATCTTCCCCTGTGGCTCATTGCCAGCTGCCAGCCGCAGAACAGGGTGGAAGGACAGTGGCCCTCAAAGGTGATGACCCAGCTCCAGGGGTCAGACAGGTAGGCAGTTTGGGAGCAGATGTTCCTCATGTCGTGTCACTGAGTTTTGGACAGGATCCCGGTGACAGCTGTCACTCTCATGGCCCCCTTCCCAGCATCCTTTCTGTGCCACTGTGCCACATTGCCAAGCCCTTCCGCCTCCAGGCCAGCCCTCTACCGAACCATCAAGGACAAAGGCATGAGTGGGATGAGTTTGACATTTATTGACAGGCGGCATTGTTCCTTAGCAGGCTCCTGTATCAGTGCAGGGTGGCATTGTCAGAGGTGGCAAGACGGTCTTGAGGTCTGGCAAAGTCTTCAGCAGGAGTTCGGAGGCCTCGCTCTTCTGCAGTTAGCGTCTTCTGGCCCTCCGGGTGTACCCACGGCGGCTGCACCCTGAGAGCACAAAAGATGTTGAGAGGGCGTCACGGCCCCGCGGAGCCCAGCCCCAGCCCAGGCCGGCCTCTTACTTTGTCTCCGTCTGGGATGGCATTGCCTCCTTGGTCTGTGGCTGCGTCTACGGTAGCCTCTGCTCTGGCTTGGGCTGCAGCAGCATCTGTATCTGGCCATGGCTCGAGGTGAACTTGGCCCGCACATGGCTCAGAGCAGGGGCACCACCTCAGCTGAGCCAGCCAACCTGTGAGGAGGTGGAACTTCGTGGGCTGTGAGGCAGGGCCGAGCCCTGGGCCTCTTATAGACGCAGGACATTGTGAGGTCAGAGTGGCCAGGACCTCACAGAGCATGGCCAGGGCCGCGCTTCCTGTCCATGTATGGGCACTCGAGGGGTGCTGCAGCCTTGGCACATGGGGGCCTCCGTGTCATAGCCAGTGTGACTCTGTAGGTAAAGTGTGCGTGGGGCGGGCCTGGTCACACTGCTGGGTTTCCTGCTGGGCTCACGTGGTGTTCTGAATGTCACCAGGCAGAGCGTTTTAGAGGGTAGCAGTTTAAATTTCAAAAGAGCTGTGTGTGGTGGCACACGTCTGTAATCCCAGCACTTGGGAGGCTGAGGCAGGAGGATTGCTGCAAGTTCGAGGCCAGCCTGAGCTACATAGTGAGTTCAAGAACAGCCTGACCTACATAGTGAGACCCTGTCTCCAAAAAAAAAAAAGTAATAATAATAATTTAATTTTGCAACTTAGAATAGAACAGCAAAATAAATAATGTGAGGAGCATTTTCACATTTTCCTTCCAAAGCAGAGGTCATTATATGGGCTGGACAGCAGAGGAGGGATGGATGACATTTCCCAATGGGAGAGAGAGGAGAGGATGGCAGAGCAGGTGGCCGAGAATGTCACTAAATGGCCAGCCTGGATGGAGGGGAATTGTCTGTATGGCTTATGAAACTGTTCTGAAACTTGGAAGTCATTTCCAAATAAATGACTAAAAAAAAAAAAGCAAAGAGAGGAGGAAGGCCACCCAGGAACGGTATGGGGGACCCCTTATCTAGGACCCAGGCTGCTTCTGTCTTTCAGCTCTGCCTTCAAGTGATTTTTATCCTCAGAGTTGCCCCATAGACCAGGATGAGGGCTGCTTAGGACAGTTATACAGTTGTGCACTGCTCAAAACTCCTCGGCAGGGGATTAGGTAGGGACTGAAACGCAGCCTGTGGTTAGCTTGCGAAGCCAAGTCCCACACCCTTAGGGATGCTTCTGCCTGCAGCAGCTATCTTTTTCTAATTCAACTGTTCACAGTAGTGGAACAAAGGTACACCAGGGCTGGCCTGGGCCTGCTGGCAGCTTGGCCATACTGGCTGTCCACACAGCAGGAGGCAGAGGAAGAGTGGGGTGAAGCGGGCACTGCCGTGGGTGCCAGCCTCGCCCGTCTGTGCACGTGTCCCTGATGGGGAGGGAGCCACTGCCCCCGCCCCATGTTGCTATGTGGGGACCATGGTTTCCAGGGCTCCCTGAACAGCCCCATTCCACCAGAGGCACAGGGGTAGAGGCCCCTGTTAGGCCACCCTGACCCTCAAGTACACACTCTACTTCCGTTCCCACATCACTGGGCATGTGACTGTGTGTCTGACTCTGGCGGGTGTGACTGCTACTCCAGGAGGGGACAGAAGGGCCAGTGGGGCCTGGTACCACCAGGGCCGGGGAGGCCACTCTGAGGACATGGAGCTGCCACTGATGAAGTGACCTCTGGTTGGGAGGCTTAGGGGGCAGCAGGTGCAGGAGAATCTTGGGCGGAGAGAAGGGAGGTGTGGCTGCAGAGGAGGACTGAGTCTCGGCGGAGGACACAGGCACTGCCCTGGGCCACTCGGGGCCCAAGGCTGCTCTGCGCCTTGGCAGTCTCTGCAGTGCATGCCGGGTGCCTGCCCCAGGTAACACGCTC
>NW_004624782.1:3229929-3307249 GCF_000247695.1 Heterocephalus glaber
GTGTGTGTGTGTGTGTGTGTGTGTTATGGGAATTGAATCCAGGGCCTTTGTTTTTTATTTTGAGATAGGGTGTCACTAATTTGCTGAGTTGCCCTGGCTGGGCTAGAACTTATGAACCTCCTGCCTCAGCCTTCCAGAGTTCTGAAATTTCATATATATTTTTTCTTTAATAAACTTTTTCTTTAGTGAAAAGACGTAGAATTTAGCCCAAGATTTGCTACCTGGTATATGCCATGGTTCCATCTGTGAAGGTATTTTTTATTGTTTTCTTTCTTTCTCCATTTATTTAGTTAATTTTATTTATTCATTTTTATTTATTTATTTAGAGTCTCACTGTGCAGCCCAGGGTGGCCTTGAACTCACAGCAATCCACCTGGCTCAGCCTCCTGGTGCTGGGATTTACAGCCGTGTGCCACCACAACAGGCTTATTTTTTCCTTAATAAACTTTTCTTCTGGGGGGAAGAAGAGGTTAGTCCAGGAATTCCTCTATGCTTCTCGCCGCTTTCCCCATGGCTGACATCTGACTTCACATGGCACATTTGTCACAACTAAGAGATTAGCATCAGGACATTGCTGTTCGCCAAACCCTGGGCTTTATTTGGGTTTCACCAATTTTTTCACGATGCCATTTTTTGTTCCAGGACCCAGTTCAGGGCTCCGTACCCAATTTCCCTGCCGCTGTGTTAACATTTGTCACAAGTAACCAGCCAATACTGATGTGTCATTGCTGTGTACACTGTGTTCAGATTTCCTGTATTCCCAGTGCCTTTTCTCTGTTCCCAGATCCTGCCCTTCCCGGGCTTCTCCCAGCCCCAACAACTTCAGCAGCAGGATGAAGTCCTGTTGGGCTGTAACCCCAAGCGTCCGGTGTCCCGGTGCAAACTCCTTCCCTTGTCTCTGATAACCCTGAGGGCTCAGGAGTACTGGCCGCTACCTTTTCTGTCCCTCCCTTGGGGCTTGTCTGATGTTTTCTCGTGACCAGACAGGTTGAGTCTTGGGGAGGTCTACAGAAGGGAAGTGATTGCTCCCGCTTCCTCTCCAAGGCTCGGGCTCCAGGGTTCCTGAACTGGGTCACCTGCGGAGGCCGCTGTCTCCCTGCCATTCTGCCCAGCAGAGTCACTGGGCACAAGCCCTGCTTGCAGGGTGGGCGTGAGGCATGCGCACTCCTAGAGATAAAAAGATGGCGGTTCACCTCCGCAGTCCCGTCTCCCGACGCAGGCCATTGGTCAGCTGCGCCAGCACGTTTTTGATTGGTGACCGCAGTCCAAGCCTCACTGCCTATCAAAGTTGGCGGGAAAACGGCGCCGCGCCGAATGGCTTCTGCTACTGACTCGTTCACCAGCGGCGGCTCAGCGGCTGTGGGGCTGCCGCGGTCGCCGCCGCTGAAGGTGCTGGCGGAGCAGCTGCAACGCGACGTGGAGGGCGCCCCAGGCGCATGGCGGCTGTCGCGGGAGGCGACGGGCCGCGCGCCCCTGGAGCTGGCGGCCGTGTGGATGCAGGGCACCATGGTGGAGGTGGGCCGCTGCGAGGCACGGCTGCGGGACCCGAGCGGGGCCTTCTCTTGTGTGCGGCCTGGAGCGGGTGCCGCGAGGGCGGCTTTGTCTGGTCCCAGGTAACACCCGGCCTCATCCCGCTCGCGAAGGCGGGCTCGGATCCGGCCAGGGGGCTAAGGGTGAGTCGCGCTCAGGAACGGGGCCTGCCTGTCACCTTCGGCCTCCCCACAAACACAGGTGGCCCCACGCGATGGGTGTGGGCGTCACCCGCAGCCCCTAAAGAGAGACACGGATTCCTGGGACTCGGCAGGCCCCCTAGTCCTGATCCCAGGCCTTCTGTGTTTGTCACAAGCTCCCTCCCCACGGTTTTCATTTTTTCTCATTAAGTTTTGGGAAATACTGCCCTAGGAGACGCCTATACATCTTTAATATCCCAACTAAAGCACACCTTCCTTGGGGGAAGCTGCTGGGACCCCCGAGAAAGGGGGACCCTCCTGTCCCTGTCCTTTGAGACACTGTCCTAATTCACTCATGCCTCTCCTGCACACAGCTGGTCCTGAATGAGACCTAAGCACATCAGGCTCACCTGGGGGACATGGAAAAGCCCAGGGTTTCTGTGTCTAAAGTGGAGGGGAGGCTGAGAGGGTGTGTTTCCAGTCAGCTCCAGTCACGGTCTTGGCTGTGTGGTTCTCACAGCAGCAACTCAGCATCTGGCCCCGTGCCTGACTCATAGACCTCCAAGAACCAGTGACAGCACTGGGCATCAGGATCTCATCTCACTCATTCGCTGATTGCCAGCGTCACTTGTGCAGTAGGCCTGTGTGAGGCACCTGGGCTGCAGCCAACACCCAGAGAGGTAAGGCCAGCTAGGAAGACACACTGGGAAGATCTCTCATCCTTGTGGAGGTACAGCATGGTCCAGGGAGGCTGCTAGAGGATGTGCGGGTTAAGCTTAGGAAGTCTAAAGAATCTGTAGGTTGGGCCTGGGATTTAGTTCAGTGGTTTTGCTGCCTGCTGCGCAAGCTCAAGGACCCGAGTTCGATCCCTGGTACCAAAAAAAAAAAAAGTTAAAAAAATGTATTTGTCACAGTCCATCATTCATTAGCATGGATAGGAGGAGTGCTGAGTCTTTTTTTTTTTTTTTTTTAAAGAATCTATAGGTCTCCTCCGTGGTTCCCTTCCTTGTGAACTCAGGCCAAGGTCACTTTATCCCCAAGGGGCCTTTCTATTCAGAGTCACCCAAGTAGAGGCAGGATAGGTCAGTGGTCTTTCCGGGATGGCTTTGGACTCAGAATTAATTTGAACTCCTGGCCCCACACCTTCCCTGCTGAGCTGTCTGGTACACTTTTAACCTTTGAGTGTGGATTCCCTCTGTGAGAAAGAGCAGCAATTCCTGCCTATTGTGTGGACACTCCATGGTAAATGACGGCCTTGACATTGCTTATGCCAAAGCTCCAGTCACCTGTGACTTCACTGCAGGCTCCAGCTCCCTCCCTGTGCCACCCTTGCCCTGGGCTCTGGTCGCATTCCAGCACACGATTAGCAGATGACAAGCCTGGGTCTCTTTTCACACAGCCTGCAAACTAAAAATGCTTTTCACATCTTTAAATGGCTGAAAAAAATTATGACTTGTGCAAGCTCTGTAAAATTCAAATGTTAGCTCCCATAAGTGAAGTTTTATTCAAACACATAATATACAGGGTTGCTGTCCCATTGTAAGTACAGAGTTGAGTAGTGACAGCAGGGTCCCTACGGCCCACAAGCTTAGAATACTTACTGTCTGGTCCTTCAGAGAAAAAGTTGGCCTTAGCTTTGCCCTCAAACTTCATTCATGCTGCTTGGTGTCTCAGCCCCCAGGGAGTTCCTTGAAGATGGGCTTGGGCAGTCACCCGAGTCATTCCCCAGCTCTGGTGTAAGCCTGGTGCCCAGTAGATACCTCCGTGTTTTAGGCAAATGGGCCCACATACCCGCAGGTAGCGGCCATGTCATATCTCTTGCTAATTCATGGTTTTATAAAACTAAGTCATTCCTTCAGGCATGGAGCCAGGGAAGTAAACAGGTCACTGTGATGCAAAGACTGTTGTAGAGGTGAGCCCAGGACACAGTGGAGGACGACTCTCCTTTTTTTCTTTTTCAGAGGGTGCTCATGTCATTGCCTCATAGTCAGGAGAGTGGCAGTTTCCGTGTATGTGAAGTGCTTAGGACAGTCCCGCACCACAAAAGTACACGGGGACTTAGCCACTGCTGATCTCTCAGGCTCCTCAGAAGGACTCTGGCTGCAGAGCATGGGGTTGCTTTTGTTCTCGTCCACCTCTTTTGGTCTGTCTGGAGTTTACTTGGGGGCAGAAAGTGGCACAGAGGAGGGACGGCGGTCCAGGCTCAGTAGTCCGGGGATGGCTTCCTGGGGAAGGCACCCCTGAAGTTCCAGTTGGCATAATCTGTGGGGACCGAGTCTCCTGGATTGCATGGGACTGAGAGCGCCCTGGGATGCAGAACTTCCAGTGTTAGAGCTGGGCAGTCTGTCATCTTGTGTCTGTGTTCAGTGACGGGGGACCGTTCAGTTCCACAGAACAGCAAGGTTCCTTGGAATTCTGGAGGCAGGGGATAGTGGGGTGCTACGGGGTCAGCAGTGAAAGGGGTGTGGGGGGTCCCACCCTGATGAGCCCTGTGGCTGTTGGTGAAGGGCCCTCCCTGCTGCAGGGTGGCCTTGATGCTCACACTGTTGGCGCTGCTCAGTCTCTGGAGCCCCTAGCAGCTTCTCTTTGGAAAGGTTGAGTGCTGAAGATGCAATCTGGTGAGAAGTTTCCCTGCCCTCCAGCTGCCCGGTCTGTAGGCTGAGCCGAGGAACACTGTCCCCCTCGGCTGCACTGGGTGGCAAAGTTCTGAGGCAGGAGCTGCCCCAGGAACAAGGATTACACTGGGCAGGTGGGGAGCAGAAGAGCTGGAGAGGGAGACCACTGGTGCCACTGGCATGGCCAAGGCAAGAGGATGGAGGCTTTGGGAGGGGAGGCAGCCTGGAGAGCTGCTTCACGGCAGGAGGGTGCTGGGGAATGAGTGGGATTAGTCACAGTGTATGAGGCTCTTGCCTCCATCTGGCTGTGTGTCTCCTAGCAGGTCTCCTGTTCACCTTTCCCGGGTCTCTGTGTGTATGTGTGTGGTACCGGGGATTGAACCCTGGGCCTTCACACTGAGCTACATCCTCAGCCCTTTCCTTGTTTTTTACTTTGAGACGGGTCTTGCTAAATCACTAAGTTGGTCAGGCTGGGGTCCAACCTGCTGTCCTCCTGCCTCAGCCTTGCAGTCCTTCGGTTGCTGAGGGTATCCTCTCTACTAGCACTTTATGGCTATCGACAGAATATGGCAAGTGTAGTTTTAGAACTACTGTATCCCCTGTCACAGAGGAACTAGAGCGAAATCTGGAGGTGGTCTTAGAAAGCCCTAAGTGCATCCTGCCTGGGGTGGATACCTGAGGGTCACGGGCAGCTTGCCTGGCTTCCCTCGGCCAAAGCCTGAGCTCACTCAGCCCTGACGATGGGAGCAGGGCATGCAGAGGGGCTGGCAGCCTGCCTGTCCCTCTTGCTGTGTTTGGGGAATTTTTTTACACAATTGCATTTTGTGTGATTTGAGTCTGGCCAAGTTTTGCTTTCAAGGAGAGTCACTTCCCCAAGGGAGTGGGAAGAGAATCGTGGTTAATGCGTCATTCTGTCACCCTTTTGGCAGCCTGACCTCTCCTTGATTTGCTTGTGTGTGCTCAGATGCAGGGCTGCTCGGATACAGTTGGAAGTGGCAGGGAGTGGTCCTGGGAGATTGGAACAGTGTAGCAGTGTATGGTAGTGTGTGCTGATGCCTGCCCGACCGTTTTGGCGACACTGAGGGAAAATTGGATTTGCTTTTCAGCTGGCTAGGAGTGGCTCGGCAGAAAAAGAACCTGTTCTGTTCACAGAAACTAGTCATATACTCTATGGCATTGAGCAAAGAGCAGAACTAGAGAAAAGCTTGGAGTTTCTGCCCTGCTCGGGGTGGTCTGCCTGATTATAACTTCCCCGGATGTGGTCTCCATTCCTTGGGCATGATAACATTGTATTTCACAGTTCTGTTTAACATATTAAAACCAGAAATCGAAGAAGATGCAGATGTCATTTTCCAGGTTAAATATTGAATTCATTCATACATGTGTATATTCTGTCACTGCCTTTGTTTTGGTATCTACTATCCAAATTTTAATTTAATTAATTGCTTCCTTGTGGTACTAGGGATGGAACCCAGGGCCTCGCCTGAGTCAGACAAGTGCTCTGTCACTGAGCTACACCTCTAGCCCTGGAATTCCACTGTAGCTGTCTCCGATTTCTTTCTCTGACTTTACTGGGTGGCGAGGGCGGAGGGTGGTCCCCAATCCTCTTGTTCACATGCACATTACCACAGGCTTTCCTCCTTTTCCTAGGAAAGTATGTGATGGTGATGGGAGTGGTGCAGGCCTTGTAGCCCCGAGCCGTGCCTTCAAGCTGTGAAGATGACAGATCTTTCCGATAATCCCGTCCACGAAAGCATGTGGGAACTGGAAGTGGAGGATTTACACAGGAACATTCCTTAGGTGACACTGGAACTGGCATTACAAACAACCTTCCCCCCCGTAATGATCTCAGTTCTGACTGTGTGGGTTCATGGACATCTCTCATGTATATTTTATTGACATTGTGTATTTCTCAAAAGAGCCACAGAGAGAACTGCTTTGGTTGACGCAGGGGTCTGGATGCAGGGATTTTTAAGGGTTAGGAGGCTGCAGTTAACTCGGCCTCCACTGTCTCTTGCTTTGACTGTGTTTGCTAATGAAAAGCAGATGCTGGGATTACAAACGTACACCACCATGCCGGGCACATTCAGCTCTCTTTGTGCTTCAGATCCCACCCAGATATTGAGGATCCATTTCGGTTAGCTAGCTTCCTTCACAGGGCAGGGGGCAGTTTTAGATGTTGTCAGAATTTCTCTTTGAAATTAAAAAACCGAGAATGAGAACAACTTTCATTACTTTACCTAAACTTCTGTTTCATAACTGTCAAGACACAGCAAGGAAGCAATCTCCTGGTTTAGAGTTCTTACATCTTTTTGTATGGAATGAATTGTGTTATGATTGTATTGAATGTTGGATTTCTGTTCCCTATTTCTTTATTACACATGCTGGATTTATCGTTAGAGTATAAATACCAAGGAAGTCATACTGTATTCCAACATTGCAGTAGAGTTTTGCCTGAATTATTGATACTGTACCACTAATAAAATTTTATGTGCTGTATTTTTTATTTTTTATTTTTATTTATTTTTTTATTTTATTTTATTGGTACCAGGGATCGAACTATGTGCTGTATTTTTTAAAAATAAACTTTATCTTTAAAAACAGTTTTGGGTTTGCAGAAAAATCAAGCAGAAAGTATATATACGTTTCCATATGCCCCACACTGTCCTCCCCAGCTTCTATTATTAACATCCGTTAGTGTGACACATTTGTTACTATTGATGGGCATTTGATTACATTGTTACATTGATATATTCTTATCAGCCAGCTTTTACACTAGGGTTCTTGCTGTGTGCTACATTCTGTGGGTTTTACAAATGCATAATGACATGGATCAATCTCATAAAAATCCTCCATGTTCCCTCCTTTCATCAACCTCCCAACCACTGATCTATTTCCTGTTTTGCCTTTTGCAGAGTATCATATAGTTGGTTCATACAGTATGTAGATTTTATAGCCTGGCTGCTTTCACTTAAAATGCATTCAAAGTTTCTCCATGTCTTTTTCCAGCTAGGTAGCTCCTTTCTTTTTGTCACCAAAGGTGATGCTGCATTATATGCACGTAGTTTGTTCATCCAGGCTACCTGTTGAAGGACATCTTGTTTGATCCCAGTCTTTGAGAATCATGAAGGGAGCTGCGGTACAATTTTGTGTGGACAGAAAGAAGTTTTCTCCTCATCGAGGTAAGTGCCTAGGAGTACCACTGGTGGTTCATGGGGCGAGTCTGCAGTTGGCCTTCTGAGAAAGTGCCAGTCTCTCCCAAAGCGGCTGTATTGTGCATTGTCACCAGCAGTGTGTGAGACATCCTCACCAGCATTAGTGTTAATGATTTAGATTTTCTGTGTTTTTAAAACTATCAGTGTTTTCTTTTAAAGGTAGGGCAAATTGGAAAGTGTACTTTGTTTTTATTACTGGTCTGGGCTTGTTAACTGGTGGAAGCTTGTTTTGAGCTGGTCTATGTCACAGTGTGGAGTTTTTCAAGCAATATTGCTACACTTTAATGCAAGCTTTGGAGCCCTGTAGACCATTTGCTGTGTGGTTATGAGCAAGTTATCTAACCTCTCTGTTCTTCTCTTCCTTATCTATAAAATATGTCGTACCTAGCTCATGGCACTAGTGTGAGGAATAAGGATGTATATAAATTAGTTTTACATAGTGCGTGTTATATGCTAGGCACAAAATTATTGTTGCTGGAAAGCAGTAAATTCTTGCTTACATCCATCATTGCCTTTGTGTGTGTGTGTGTGTATGTGTGTGTGTGTGCATGTGTGCATGTGTATTTTTAAATATTTAGATTCACAGAAAACTTGCAGAGTTAGTACAGATTTCCCATATTCTTGCACCTACTTTCCCCAGCCATTAACATCTTCCATTAGTATGGCGCATTTGTTATAATGAATGGGGGAATATGAAGACCTTATTAAGTCCAATCAGTAGTTTATTCAGATTTGTTTCTTTTTTTTTTCCTAATGTCCTTTTCTGTTCCAGGGTTTCATCCAGGACACACGTTCTGTTCAGTTGTCCTATCTCCTTGGGCTTTCTTGATTGCACTGAAATGTATCATTTGGTGGGGGGATGCACACCAGGGCCTCACACAAGCCAGACAAGCGCTCTGACACTGAGCCGAACCCTCAGCCCAAAATGAATTTGGATGCGGGTCACTGGATCTCTGTTAAAGGATTCTTACGACCAAACTTTGTCGTGAAACCATTTTTGTTCCCCCAGCCCTGGGGCTGGTTGTGCAGGACGTACCCCGGTTGGGGTCCACCTCATCTGAAACTCACTTTTCTTTTTGCTGGAAAGCTGGCCCAGGCTGCCAAGAACATGCTGACCAGACCCTGCCTAACATGTCCTTCCCTGACTTCTGGCGAGTAACACCGGACTGCAAATGGCTGGCTGGGTCGCCATTGTTGCCAGGCAGTCAGTACATCAGGAGTATGCGGGCTGGGTGAAGGAGGGTGCTGTGTGCCTTATCCGAGAGTCCCCCAATGGCCGCTGCCCCTGCCCTGGAAGTACGCCACCTCAGCTTGTGGTTTCTTTCTCCAAACATTAGAACTCTCACTCTTTCATCTCGTGCTTCTTCCTTGACATCACCAAATGAAAATAGATCCAAGGCTCTAGGTTGCTGGTGCCAAACAGAGTCATCACGGTGCTGCAGACAGCAAATGACTGGTGACCAGCTCAGGGTCTGGGGCAGTGCAGCTTCCCTTTTGAAATTAGCTCTTTTCTAAGAACTGAAAATAAGCAACCTAGCCTGTGACTTCACTTTTCTTGGAACTGTTTTACATTACAAAAAAAAAAAACACCCCAAAAACCTCATTTAGCTGGTTTTGGATTGCCTGAGTTCCCTAATTCTTCCTGTTGCATGTTCTTGTAAAGCTGAAGATGTACTGCAAAATTCTTCAGCCTCGGGTGAAGCAGGGGAGACACTGAGTACGTGAAATCATTGTTTCATCTCGTGGCTTATTTGTGTGCGATTTCATGAGAAAAGACAAAAATACTGTGGAAGAGACACCGTGCAGAACCATGCTCAGATTCCAAGGGTCACAGCTCTGAGATGTCGGGCCACCACATGGGTTAGGGCTGGGGATGTTGTGCCTCAGCCATTGTTGCCATCGTTAGGGCCCACAGTTACTAAGAAGCATGTTGCAAATGGAAGGGGAGCAGGGGATGGAGGGGCGGGAAGGCATGGCTCCGGCAATTTAGCTAGGGTACTGTACTGAGTGAGACCTTATCTCAAAATTTAAAAATGTATAGGGGCCGGCCGGGGATTTAGCTCAGTGGTGCCACGTCTGCCAGGCAAGTGCAAGGTTCTGAGTCCAATTCCCGGTACCCCTCCTCAAGTAAAATAATAAAGTAATAAAATGTATAAAGAGCTGCAGGTGTAGCTCAGTGCAAAGGCCCTGGGTTCAATTCTAGTACCGAAAAGAAGGAAGGGGGGCGGGGAGGGAGGGAGTGGCGGGAGGGGAGAAAAGAAAAGGCTGACCTAGAAACTGAACCTGGTCACCAGGACCCAGGAATTTTCCTTCTTCTGGCAATCCAGTCCTCATGCCTTCTGTTTATATCCACAGAACAACAGCGAGTCCTCCCTCGATCCTGGAATGCAATTCCTCTCTCAATGCAGTTGGTCCAGTTTCAGTCTTGTACTTGCCTTAGACTGAGAACCCATTCCTTGGGAATGCCTGAAGCTGATTGGCTTAGGTCTGGATGCCAGAACCAATCACAGGCAGAGAAATGGGGGTTGGGTGTTGGACCTCCTCAGGTACACGGCTCCATACAGGAGTTTGCTGTCCTTAAGAAATCCAGAGTGGATGCTCAGCAGGTGATCAACAAGACAGTGCTTCACTAAGCTTATCTGTGTGATTGGTAGGAGCTGAATTGAGTACATGAACTGCTAAATTGGTTTCCAGCAAAGAGAATATAAGGATGCTCTTAACCATTTCTCAGCCATCAGGTACCCAGTGGACAGACAGAGGCCAGTGCAGCCAGGCAACAGTGCTCGAGCTGACTCTGATGCATACCACATCCAGAAAAAACAATCAACGACAACAAATGCAATGACTGATCTTGAGGTCGCCGACACAGAGCTTTGGGGTCCTGACTTGTCCCAAAGCAGGGACTTTAGCGATGTTCGCTTGTTTATTGCCAGTGTTGTGTAAGTTATATGTTCATCTTTTTTGTTTGTTTTGTTTTGTTTTTGAGACAAGGTCTGGCTGGCCTCAAACTAATGGCAATCCTCCTCCCTCAGCCTCCCGAGGGCTGGAATTATAGGTATGTGCCACCACACCTAGCATATGTCCATCTTTAATGCATTAGATCAAGAGTCAGTAAATTACAGCTCAGGGATCAAATCCAGCCTGTGGCTTCTTTTTTAGCAGTATCATAATTATAATTAAGTTTTTTTTCCCAAATCATATAAACTGGAGATCTCCAAACAAAGTAGAGTGAAAACCCAAGCCCTAAGAGTTAGGCCTGATGGTAACTGATTGATGAGGTCACAGGGAACTTCAAGAATATGTAAGAGGCTGCGTGTGGTGCACACACCTGTGATCCCAGCACTTGGAGGAGGCAGAGGCAGGAGGGTGGCCATGAATTTGAAAGCAGCCTGGGCTACACAGAGAGTTCAAGGCCAGTCTGAATCACATAGCTAGACCCTGTCTCAAAAAAAAAAAAAAGTGTATGAGCTTCTCTCTATCTTTCTCTCTGTCTCTCTGTCTCTCCATCTCTCCCCTCTCTTCCTCTCTTCTCCCCCCCCCCCCGCTTCCCTATTTTCTTCTTTCCTCTCTACTGTGCACTGATGTCCTCTCTATGTAGCAGAAGCAATGGCTCCTAGTGGCTTCAGGCTGCCTTGGAAAGAGAACATTTAGATTCTGATTGGCCCAGCAGGGATCACATGCCTTTCTCACGAGCCAATCCTGTGGCCAGAGCCATGGGCTGCTGGAGAAAAGGGAAGTCCAGCCCAGGACCACAGGAAGTTCCCCCAGGAGGACGTGAGAGGAAAGGTGGACAGGTGCTTTGGCAGCATCGCTGGCTGCACAGATAGGGGCTCAAGTATTCACCCCATCTCGGTACCATCATCACTGAGGGTGCTGTGACCCTGAGAAAGGACTTGAGGTTCCGCTGAACTTGCACACTGTATTGATCAATCAGTACTAAGAAACAGCAGGCCTGATATACCATAACTCTGCCCCCAGGCTCCCTGGCGCTCTGTGGAAAGGGAGAACCCGCCGCCATGCTGACCATGACACCAGATACGGATTCACTGTTGGGAGTCCAACTGTCTAGCAAGACACTTTTAGGGCTCATCAGAGGGATTTCTTTTCGTACACCCACAGAGCCAGCTCCTTGTGTGAGCTTCTCACTGCTGCCGGGGCTGCGTTCCTAGAATAGCTGCAGCTCCGGGAGTGGAGGTGGGTATATTCTCATCCATCAGCTGCAGAGAACCAGATGTCGTCACTTTTCAGCACTCCCTCCAGGGACACCTGGCCCCACCTCCCACAGCCCCTCAGTCAACCAGGTATAACCTGAATCCTACCTCCCAGGAGGTTTGCCAAACCTCTCCCTGTTAACCCAGGACAGTGGCAGCTGTAATCAAATGCTGCATGTGCTGAGCAGGGTTGCAGTCAGCTCAGCAAGAGGGAGGGTAGATGATAAGGATGCAACATTTCAACAAAACCTAAGCCTCAGGAGGGCCCAGAAATGGGAAACAGTCCAGGTCTGCATTTCAAGAGGCTCCTGGCTCTGTTTCTCTCTGCAAGTGGGATTTATTCTTCTTTCCCTCACCAACCTGACTTCCTCTCCTTAAAGCCCCCTGAGGACTGTGGCAGTGCCAGAGCTTGGTCCTAGACATACAATGTCTTTCTCTCAATGTCTATCTCTGTTGCCTGGAAGAGGATATAGCAAGGAGGAACCTAGGGTGAAGCCAGTGGCTTATCTGCTTGTGAAGCCATCAGCCCAGGCTCAGGGTTGCATTTACGCTGTGTGTGAGGGGATCAGGGAATCATACTCTAATCCATACAATATTGTTTGATGGGTTAGCTGTACCCATGTGATGCCTAAGCTTCATCACGTCAACTTGGTTGGCTTGGGAGCCACACTGATTGGTGTAGCACATTTTGTGTGTGTCTGCATGGGTCATAGAGGTGTGGCCTTGGGCACTACAATCTGGTCCCTCACCCCTTCCTTTCTGGCATTGTTCCCCTGCTCCACTTCCCAGCTTCCCTGACCTGAACAGCTTTGCTCCACCATGCCCTTCTGCCATGACGTTTCTGACTTGGAGCCAGCTGACCATGGACTGAATCCCCTGAACCAGGAGTCAGATTAAACCTCTCTTCTATTAAATTGTGGGTGTCGGATATCGTGTCCTAGCAATGGGAAAACTGACACACCCAGAGTGAAATATTATCTCCACTCATCCTCCTACTGCAGCCCCTCAATTTTCTTTTGAGGATCTACTCTTGGGGTTGGGATGTAGGGGTACGCGCCTACCTAGCATGGCCAAGGGCTTGAGTTCTGTCCTCAGCATTGCAAAACAGAGACAAAAGTCTTTCCCAGTTACTTTCAGCTGAGAAGGCATTGTCAATCAAGGAACCAAAGGATAAGGATGTTCTAGAGCTATACTCTCCTTGGAAACTGAATTTGTGGCCTGCTTGACAGCAGGGAGCCTGAAGTTTGTTACACCCCACTTTCCAGACCTGCATGGCTCTTCTAGTCCCTTGCTGAGGTCTAGGTTGTTCAGGCTTTTCCACTTCTCTGATCTATCCTTGCACCTCCCTCAAATGCCTTTGCTGCTGTTGTTTATTTTTCTTAAAATAGTCAAATTCAAGTGTTGTTAATAACTAAAGGGAAAAAAAACTAGCCAGGCATGGTGGTGCACACTTGTAATCCCAGCACTTGGGAGGCTGAGGCAGGAGGAATGCCATGAGTTTGAGGCCAACCTGAGCTACATAGTGAGACCCTGTCTCAAACAACAACAACAACAAACAAACAACTGAAGAATGCAGATCTGGGGAATGTCGCTCTGTGGTGGGGTACTTGCTTAGCATACACAAGGTCCTGGGATGGATCCCCAGCACAGAAAAAAGAAATTCATAACTAAATGTTTGTGTAAATAGCTGAAGAGCCCTAACGTCTCACAACCACAAGCGTAGACTATGCATCACCGTGTGCCAGGCACCACTCACAGCACCTTACGCATGAATTCACTGGCTTCTCACTTCCCCATGTGGAGGATACTATTGGAGCTACCCCATTCCATAGATGTGAAGACTGAGGTTCAGAGGGTGACATAACTTGCTCAGGATCACTAGGTTGTCAAGGAGGAAAGAGGGAACTCTGATATAGGCAAGAACTCACTCTATTTTTTTTCCAGTACTAGGGATCAAGCCCAGGGCCTTACACGTGCTAGGCAAGCCCTCTACCACACTGAGCCACATCCCAAGCCCTGTTTATTTTATTTGGAGACAGGGCTTTGCTAAATTACTCATGGTAGGTGCAAACTTGAGATCCTCCTGCCTTAGTCTCCTTAATAGCTGAGATTGCAGGCGTATGCCACAGCTCCTGGCTAACATTTCATACTCTTGTTTTGTTTTTTGAGACAGGGTCTCACTATGCAGTTCAGGATGGCCTTGAACTCACCAAGTAGCCTAGATTAGCCTCAGACTCACGGCATTTCTCCTGCCTCAGCCTCCTGAGTGCTGGTATTACAGGCATGCTCCACCATGCCTGGCAGCTTCACTATTCTGCATCCTTCATTCTGACTCTTCTGCTTCCCTTTTCCTTCTTTTTCTTTTTATTTTTTGTATATCCTTTTATTGGTACATTTTAGGTGTACAATATGTTGACATTCATCACTGGAGATATGTCTTTTCCTTCTTTTTAGAACCTCTCTATGCTTACATTGATCTTGCCAGCTAAACTTGGATAACAGTCCTTATTTTAGTTTTTCTTTTTTTTTCTTTTGAGACAGTCTCGCTCTATAATTCGGACTGGGTTTGAACTCTTTAAGATCCTCCTGACTCAGCCTCCTGAGTGCTGGGATTATAGGCATGCACCACCACACCTGGCTCTTAACAGTCCTTTATTTCAAAATTAGCGTGGTGGCACATGCCTGTAATCTCAGGACCCTGGGGGGCTGAGGCAGGAGAATTACAAGTTAGAGCTCCAGCCTGGCTCCACTTGGTGAGATCCTGTCTCAAAATAAAAAAATTGTAAAAAGGGCAATTAAAGTTTATTTTTTAAAAAGGGGGCGGGGCTAGGAAGGGACCATGAGTTGGAGGGAGGAAGGAGGTGAAGGGAAGGGGAAGAAGAATTTAAATGTGTTATGTACACATGCGCACTCCTCATCATGAATGTAATCACTGTGTACTGCAAACATGTACTAATGTAAATTTTAACAATTAAAAAATAAAAAGGACTGAGGATGTAGCTCAGTGAGAAGGGCTTGAGTTCAGTCCCCATCACCAAAAAAAAAAAATAGGGCACCTGGTAAAGGTGCAGTCAAGGACACGAGAAGAAAAGACCCATGAAGTCCGGTAGCCAACTCGGCCATAGCAAACTGCTCCTCTAGCAGCCATTGACTTCGGACTGGTTATTTTGTTTCCTCCTCTGAAAAATGGAACTAACCCTAGAATACTGTCCTGGGAGTATTGCAAAGGTAAACATGTGAATTGTGTGCAAATGTCACACACATTTGCCCAGTAAATGTTTGCTCTTGCTTTTTACCATGAGCCCAATAAGAGTGATAGGAAATTAAGAACATGGATATTTTCTAGACCCAGGTTGATATAAGAATAACATAAGGGAAATAAATGTAGCCCCCAACACCCTAGATGTCAGATATGTTGAGTTCGTGTTCCCCAAAGTTGAAGAATGAATTCTAAGGAACAACAGAGGTTAAGAGTAGGAAAATTTATTGGGGAATAGGAATGGGGAATAAGAATAGCTCCTGAGAGACAGGAGGTGTCCCGAATGAGTTGCCAAGGAGACCACTTCTCAAAGTAACTTTTACATAGCAAAATCACGAGGGGTGGGTACAACGTGGGTAAAAACTATAATCAACCAATAAGATTACAGGTACAGTCACTTAGGTAATATTGATCCAATAGTAACAAGGGTATGTGGATGACATCATAAACCTTGGTCCATAGTCTGTAGTTTTAGACTTCTTAGTCTTAGTGGTTTTAGCCTTGGTGGGTGGGAGAGGATGGCCCACCCCTAAAAAGAAAATGATCTATCCATAAGGGAAGTCCCAAAAGGGTGGTACAATAATCTCTAGCTTCTGTTCATCCTTTAGGAAAGTGTGCAAATCTGGCCATTGTGACTAATCCTCTTCAGCTGCGCCTCCAGCCACAGCTTCCGTGTTCTCCTCCTCTGCCTTTACTTCCTCAGGGCCCAGCCCTGTCTGACTGCGTACAATATTTCTACCTAACTTAGCTGTCTACATCCAGGGGAGCCCACCAGCTGTTACAAAGGTGAATAAAGAAACAGAAAAAGCTATTCATTCTCACCTCAGTTATCCCCATTTAGAATTTTTTTTTTAAGTTTTAAAAAGTTTTTGGGGGGCATTTTTTTGTTTATTTTGAGGTTTTTGGAGACAGTTTCTCGCTATGTAGTTCAGGCCAGTCTGGAGCTCACTATGAGCCTTTTTTTTTGGTACCAGGGATTGAACTCAGGTCCTTGCGCTTGAGAGGCAGGTTGGTGTAGGAAAAGATTTTATGAACAAAACCTCAGCTGCCTGTGAACTAGCACAAACAATCAACAAGTGGGATCTCTTTTTACTAAAAAGCTTCTGCACAGCAAGAGAAACCACCAGGAATGTGAAGAGACAACCCACAATGTGGGAAAAAATTTTCACCAGCGGTCCCTCAGACAAAGGCCTACTATCTCAAATCTTTAAAAAACTTAAAAATATCAGAACTCCCAAATTTAAAGACCCAATCCAAAAATGGGCATCTGAAATGAACAGACATTTCTCAGACAAAGAAGTAGAAATAACAAATAAACATATGAAAAAATGTTTAACATCACCAGTCATTCGAGAGATGCAAATGAAAACAACACTGAGATTCCACCTTAAACCAGAAAGAATGGCTGGTATCAAGAAATCAACCAGTAACAAATGCTGGCAGGGTTGTGGGGAAAGAGGAATCCTGCTTCACTGCTGGTGGGAGTGTAGACTGGTGTAACCACTGTGGAAATTAGTATCGAGATACCTCAAAGAACTAGGACTGGAAGTCTCACTTGACCCAGGTATTCCCCTGCTGAGTATCTTCCCTAAAGATTTAAAAGAATCATACCACAGTGATATATGTGCGCCCATGTTCATAGCAGCACAGTTTGTAATAGCTAAAACTTGGAAACAGCCCAAACGCCCATCAACTGGAGACTGGATAAAGAAAATGTGGGTTTTTAAATAAAATGGAGTACTACTCAGCCATAAAAAATGAGAAATTAGAGACATTTATTGCTGAACGGATGCACATTGAGGCCATACTCTTAAGTAAAATAAATAGGACACATGTGTAAATACTGAATAGTTTCTCTAGTGTGAGAAACAAAGTGTAAATAAGGACTAAAAGGTATAACAGATAATGTGAAATGGGAAGAAAAGGTGCAGAGGGGAAGGGACAGTGGGAGGAGTAGGGGAAAGGAAAGAAGGGAATGGAATTAATATGAGGAAATGGAAACAAAGTCTTTGTAAATAGGGAGGGGTGGAGGGGTTGAAGGGAGGGCAGGGGAAGGGGAAAAAAATAAGAACCAAGAGAGATTATGTAAAGGTGCAAATTTCCAATGATGCATGTCATTATATTGATACCTAAAACATACCAATAAAATAAAATTAAAGAAAAAGAACCAAGTAAATGAAATAAAATAAAATACTCGGGCTGAGGGTGTAGCTCAGTGGTAGGGCGTGTGTGAGGCCCTAGGGTGATCCTCTGCACAAACAAACAATCAAATAATTAAAACATCAGGCCTTTTCCTGTGGCTTCTCAAAGGGTGTCCAGCCAGCCACTGCCTTTGTTAGTCATTTTGGGTCAGGGTGGGGCCCGGGAGGCTGAAGAATCTGCACCTGGGGCCGGCAGGGTGTGGCAGTGCGAAGACCTGTAAATCCCAGCACTCTGCAGCCTGAGACAAGAGGATCACCTCAAGTTCAAGGCCACCTCCGCTACACAGAGTTCAAAGCCAGCCTAAACTACAAAGACCCTGTCTCTAAATAAATAAAAATCCCCCCAGGCTTTCCCGCGCTTGCTTCCTCTTAGAAGCTCAGCAGGGAAGAGGAAATGGCAGTCCATGTGTGGGACATCCAGAGCAGCTGGCCACAAGGCTGGTTTTTGTTTGTTATTGTTCTTGTTCTTTGGATTGTTGTTGTTGTTTCTGTACTGGGTATTAAGCCCCCAGCCCTGCTCAGGGTCCTCACACTGAGCTACAGCCCTGGCCCGCTTTCATGTTTTAAATCTTGAGCCAGGGTCTCCGTGGGGTGGTAAATTTCCCAGGCTGCCCTCGAACTTGGACGCCTCCTGCCTCGCTCAGTCTCTGCGTGCTGGGATTACAGGCGCGCAGCATCGCTTCGGGCTCCTGCTGATTCTTTCCTTGCTCTGGCAGAACGGAGAGGATGCGGGGTGCTGGGTCCAAATCATTCTGCCCGTGTCAGGACTGGGTAGACACTGGGTGGCTTAGTAATGGTCGGTCCCCGGCCCTTGGCAAAGCGCCACTTGAACGTTCCACGCCTGCCGCCAGCCTCACAAAGCAGCAGCTGGGGAAGCAGAGGCCAGGGACCAAAGTAAAGAGGTCAGAGGGAAGCCAGCTCACACTAGCAGCTTTTCTCTCCACGGTGCCCCCAGCACCCAGCACAAGGCCTGGCATCCAGTAGGTGCTCAATAAACAGTCACTCGGAAGTTGAGTGGAGCCGACACCCTGTAGATGGAAAGGAAGCAGGAGGGCAGGCACGGGAGGTTCAGGCCAACCCCAGGAGCCTGGGTGGGGGAGAGGCACTTGGACAGGTGCTGGGAGAGGCGGGGACGTCCAGTTAGGGCCAGGAGCAGCCCGGGGTCAGCCTCTGAAGGTGCTCTTGGCAGAGAAGGTGGAAGGGCGCGCGAGGGCGACCGGCATATTGAGCACAAAGAGATTAGAAGCGCAACCCGCTGGCCCGGGGCCTCCCAGGCTTCCGCTGTCCGCGTAGAGCCACAGCCGCCTCTGCTCCGGGGCTGTTTTCTTTTTCCCTTCGCGGGCTGGGGTTGGACCCTTGCAAGGCCTCTCACTGGCTGAGCTCGAGCTGCTCCTCGGCCCCGCCCCAGCCTCTCCGGGAGCCCCGGCCTCTCGGGTTCCTCCCACCCTCTTTGTCTGGCTTCACCGCTCCGTTTAAAGGTCGCGTCGTCCGGGACGGAGTGTGGGAGAGGCAGACGCGCAGCGGGAGGGAGCAGAGCGAGGCTGTGCCGGGAGCCGAGCAGCCGTCTGCGGAGAAGCCCACAGGGGCGAGTTCTCCGCTCACGCTCACGGGCGGCCGTCGCCTCCCTCCCTCGGCTGCCGGGCCACGAGAGTTTCTCCTCCTCCTGCCCCGCCTCTCAGGGCCGCCGCATCTGGGCTCTAGGACAGTCGGCGGGGAGCAGATGGGTGAGCGAGCGTGCGTGTGCGTGTGCGTGTGCGTGTGCGTGTGTGTGTTATTTTTGTCCCCCTCCCTTTTGGGGAGTTTTTGTTCGATTTTGTTGGTTATTATAGTTTCTGTCTCCGGTGCCTTTCAAAGCCACGTGGGGTCTCACTCACTCCGGCCCTGCGAGGACAGGACAGGGAGGACCTGGCAGGGCTGCAGAGGGGCCGATGTTGGCGAGACCAGGCACACTGAGCATCGCCACCCTTCCCTTCCCTTCCCGGCCTCGCTCAGCCCCTCAGCACACGCGCCCCGCGCTCTTTCTGTGCGCCAGGACTACACTCGCGAACGCACTCAACCATCCGTCCATTCCACGCACACTCACCGGGCTCTGTGTGGGCTGGGCCCTCTGTGGGCAGCGGCCCAGGTGGAGCAGGCAGAGGAGGCCTACACCTGCCCCACCCCCAGGTCCCACTGGGTCCCTCTTGGGGAGTTGGATCCCATTTTACCCTTAGGTAAAAATGAAGCAAGTCGTAAAATGTACGATAAATGTTGTGCTATTTAAAAAAAAAATGAAGCAGGCTTGGTGGCCCTCGACTGTGATCCCAACACTTGGGAGGCTGAGGCAGGCGGATCACCACTGAGTTCAAGAACAACTGGAACTATGTAGTGAGACCTTGGAAAGGAAGGAAATAAGAGAAAGAGGGAGAGCCAGGGATTTAGCTCAGTGGTGCCACCAGCTGCCTCAAAAGCACAAGGTCACGAGTTCGATCCCCAGTACCAAAAAAGAACAAGAAAAAGAGAGGTTAAAAACACCCCCACCTGCCTCATCCATTCACTCAGCAGATTGCCTTCGAGGCCCACGTGTGAAGCTGCCCCAGACTTTGCCCTCCCAGGGCTGACCCTAAGCAGGTATCTGAGCCAACTGTCACTATCATTACTTAGGACATTTTGTATCAGACTCGATGGCCTGTTTACACTTCGGTGTGAGGCACAGCGTCAGGATCTGTGGGCACCGTCCTGGAACATGGGGCTCCCTGCCAGTGTCACTGCTTTGCCCCGTTTTCAGAGTTACTGGGGGGGGGGGACCGTCAGTCCTGCCTCAGCTCAGAATTCCTCACCCAGAGAAGCCCCAGGGCTGGCAATCTGTCACCTTCCTTCCTTCCCGGCCCCTGGCTGGGAGGAGCACCCTTCGCCTGTCTCCCCTCACCTGCCTCTCTTTTCTTCCCATCACCCGCTGACGTGTTCCTTCAGGCTTCTTTCTCCTCTGGCAGAAGTGAGGCCAGAGGGTTGTAAATGAATCATTCCCTGCTGGTGGCCTGGACAGAGCTGAAAACGCTTTGATTTAGAAAGAAATGAAGCCAGATATTCATGCTAGTTTGGGCGACCTAGTGAGGTCCTGTCTCAAAATTAAAAACTAAATAAATAAAGGGCCCGGGACACGGCTCAGTGGCAGAGCACTTGCCTAGCATGCCAGGACCTGGTTTCCATCCCCAATAACAACAACAAAAATTAACCTCTATTAAGTATGTGATTCAGTGACTTTTTTCTTTTGTTTTTGGAGATAGGGATTAGCTATGTAGCCGAAACTGTTCATGAATGCTAGGTCCTACTGCCACAGCTTCCTAAGTGCTGAGATTACAGGCATGCGCTGTCTCACTCAGCTTCAGTACTTTAAAAAACGATTTTTTTTCAGTACTGGAATCCAACTCAGAACCTTGCACTTGGCAGGCAGGCACAGCACCACTGAGCTACATCCCTGGCCCAGCTTCAATATTTTGTCATGTTTGTGCAACCATCCATATATATATATATATAGAAAGATTTTTTTTTTGGTATCAAGAATTGAACCAGGACCTCATGCATGCTAGATGAACATTCACCACTGAGCTGCATGTCTGGCCCTTTTTTCCCATTGAAACCAAGGTCTTTGCCCTGAGCTACATCCCTAGTCCTTTTTGTTGTTTGTTTGTTTGCTTTGTTTTTTTTTGAGACTGGGTCTCCTAAATGATTAAATGGCCTAGATTAGGCTCAAACTTGCAGTCCTCCTGCCTCAGCCTCCCAGTGAGCTGAGATTACAGGTGCCACCATACCCAGATCCTCATCACTTTTGATTATTTTGAGACAGGGTCTTGCTAAGTTGCTCCTACTGTCCTGGAACTTGTGATCCTCCTGCCCCAGCCTCCTGAGTAGGTGGGATTCGAGGTCTGTACCACCACACCTGGTTTATCCCTATAATCTAATTCTGTCATTCTAAAGTGGTCCCTCGAGTCTACTTACAGTGAATCCTGTTCCCTCCACCAGACCCAGGCAAACACTAACCTGCTTTCCACCTCCATGGATTTGTGTCTTCTGGACATTTTGTGGAAATGGAATCATATCATCATCTGGCCATTTGCATCTGGCTTCTTTCACTAAACATAATGTTTTCAAGGCTCATCTCCCCGTAGTAGGTTAATACTTTGTTCCCTTCTATCTCAATAAATTTTTTTTTTTTTGGTACCAGGGATTGAACTCAGGCCCTTGCGCTTGCAGGGCAGGTGGCAGAACCACTGAGGTAAATCCCCGGCACTTTGTTCCTTTTTGGAAGAGATGATTTTTGGAAATGAATTTATTGAGTTTTATTGTTGCCAAAGCTTTGTTTCTACTTTTTTTTTTTTTTTTTTGCGTCAGGGACCAAACTCAGGTACTTGCGCTTGCACAGCAGGCGGTGAAACCACTGAGCTAAATCCCTGGGACTTTGTTCCTTTTTAAAGCTGCATACTATTCCACTGTATGAGCTGGGTATGTGGTACATGCCTGTGATCCCAGCACTCTGGAAAGCTGAGACAAGAGGATCACAAGTTTGAGCCCAGCCTGGGCAACTGAGCAATTTAGCAAGGTCCTGGGACAGCACTACATGATCAGAAGCACTGTCCTATACCTCTGATACCCCACGCCCTTGAGATGAGCCCCAAGCTGGCAGCACCCCACCCTCCTCGGGCTGCCTGCTCCCTGGGCCTTCTCTCCTCCAGGGCCATCCCAGCCTTTGCAGCACCACTGCATCCCTCAGCTGGGTGGCTGCTGGGCACCCAGAGGGCTCAGCCTAGGTGTCAGCACCTCCTCTGCTCTGACCTGCCTGGCTGGAGGTGAGAACCCCTCCCTGGGCTCCCACACCCCTCTGCCTCCCCCTGACTGTTGGACAGTGCCTGTTGGGAGGGAGAGGAGTGGGAAATGGTAGAGAGAGCAAGGAACTGATGTCTGCATTGAGGAAATCTCGTTACATCCCTAGCTGATTTCAGATGCCACGGAGGAGACTGTGGCCAAAGGATGGAGGGGCTCGGTGAGCGTGGAGTGGCGAGACCCCCGCCCCTTCCCTTCTTTTCCCTGATTTTATTTTTGGTATATTTTGGGGGGGGTGTTGGAGATTGAACCCAGAGCCTCTTTCATTTTGGGGTTATTTATTTATTATTTTTGTGGAGGGTGGAACTCAGGGCCTTGCACAAGCTGGGCAAGAGCTACACTCCCTCCATTTCCTTTTCCCCTTCTTTCTTCTCCTTTTCCTTCTTCTTTTTTGAGACAAGGTCTTCCTAAGTTGTACAGTCTGGCTTCAAACCCATGACCTTCTTACCTCAGCCTTCTGAGTGCAGGTGTGTGCCACTGTGCCAGGGTTTATTCTAGTTCTAATATGCAGTTACTTGTTGCTTAAGGATGGAGATACCTTCCGAGTGGCTATGGTCAGGTGGTTTTGTCACTGTGTGAACTTCGCAGTGTACTTATACAAACGAAGGTGTCTATGACATCCTTAGCCAGTGTCATCGAATGGGACCACAGTTATGTGTGGTCCATCCTAGGGTGAAACACTGTTACACGGTCCATGACTGTAGTTTGTAGTAAAACATCTTTCCTTCCTATCAAAAAGCGAATGTCCTTGTTGTAGAAAATATAGGAAATACTGTAATGTCTTTTTCTTTCTTCCCTCTCATTCTTTCCCCTCCCTTCCTTTTTCTTTCCTTTCCTTTCCCTTGGCTTCCTTTTCATCCCTTTGTTTCCTTTTCATTTTATGGTATTGGGGTTTGAGCCCAGGGCCTTCACACTGAAGTATACCTCCAGCCCTTTTTTATTTTTCTTTTTCTTTTATTTTTAGTTAAGGTCTTGCAAAGTCACTGAGTTGCCCAGGCTGGGCTCAAACTTATGATCCTCCTGCTATAGGCTCCTGGAGTGCTGGGATTCTAGGATTGTACCACCACACTCAGCTTGTTTTCCAAAGTTTTCCTGCTTATTAACAGTCCTACAGGAAAGGTACTTATTTGCATTTTTCCAAAATTTATTTCCTTAAGCTTGATTTCTAAAAGCGGATTTTCTGTACCAAAGAGTATGAAGACTGTCGTCAACAAGGCTCTGATCCAGAAAGGTTGTAATAGTGTGCACTCTTTCAAAATAAGGCTACCGTCCTTTAAGAATGGGTTTATTGCTTGGTAGATAATATGTTCTCATGGTTCAAAAGCCAGTCTGAAGTCCCCTCCTTGAGGGCAGCAGAGAAGCTCTGCATGGGTGAGGACAGGGATCCTCTTTGGCGGATGCGGGAGATGTGGCTGGAGGAAAAGGTAGCTGGCTCTCTTCCAGGAGAGCCTGCCCAGTGACCACAGTTTTGTGACCTCCGTGCAGGCTCCAGCTCAGCCCTGCACATCCCTGGGTCGCGTGTTGGGCCCAGATGGACTCACTGCAGAACACGCATTGTCTCACTCACTTTCTCATCACGGGACACGACACCCAACTCCCACAGCGTAAAGGAGGAGAGCTTTATCTGGGCTTGTGGCTTTTAGAGATTTCAGCCCATGGTTGGCTGGTCCCAAGGCAGAAGCAGCATGGTGGAAGGGCCCGGGTGCAGGAAAGCTACTTAAGTCATGGCGACCAGGAAAACAGAGAGAAGGGAGGACCCTGGGAAGGAGATACACCCCTGGAGGGCATGTCCCTAGGGACCTGCTTCTTCTGACCAGACCCTGCCTGCCCACAGCAAGTCAGCTACTGCACTCTCATGATCTGATCACCTTCCACCAACCCAGCCTCGGAACGTGTGAGACTTTTGGAGGACATTCTAAATCTAAACCATAACATTCTGCTCCTAGCCCCCCAAAGACTCAAGTCCATCTCTTTAGGGAAAATACATTGAATCCATCACTAAGAATTGCTAAAGTTTTAACAGGTCCAGCACTGCTGGAAAAAAAATTTAAAAACCCCAAGGCATGTGAGCCTCCATAAAAATAAAAAAGAAAGTTAAATATTTCCAACATACAGTGGCATAAGGCAAACATTCTCATTCCAAAAGGGGAGTATAGGATGATAGGATGGAATGGGACCAAAGCAAGACTGAAACCAAGTAGGGAAAAGATTAAAACCTGTAGTGCCATGTCCAGCACCTGGGCCAAGTTGTGGTAAGATATAAACTCTAAAGGGCTTGGGAAGCCCTACTGCTATGGCACTGCTGTGTGCAGTCTCATGGCTTCTCTCTTGGGGAGTTTCTGCACATTACCTGCAGCTTTCCTCAGCAGACATTCTAGGTTCCTGGCTTCTGCAACTTTCTGGGGTCTCTCCTGCACTTTGGGCTTCACTCGCACATCTTTACACACTGCCCTTTCAGGAGGACACTGCCTGGCCTCCTAGGCCTTCTTCTGAAATCTGTGTGGAAACCTCCTTGAGCCCATGATTCTTCCATTTCTGGTTGCCTGTAAATCCAGCACCTCACAGATGATGCCAAGGTCTGCCACCAGCTTGAGCAGTAACCAGGCCTCCTTGGATCATGGCTGCAGAGGCCTCTTAGTGCCTGGATGGCTGAAAACAATGAATTGAATCCCAGAAAACCAATTCCTTAGGTGGCCCTTCTCCACCAGGGGCCCAGGGGCTCTCTCCTCAAATGAAAACTTTACAATTTTGCACCCTTGAGCCTGTGGAGGATGGGGTCTTGCTGACTCTTGAAGTGCCCTCAAGCTATACTTCCTATTGTCCCGATTGAAAAGTATTTGGTTTCTTTTTAATGCGAATCTTTTTAGCAACCATGTTTTCCATGCTCCCAACTTTGCAGGTGCTTTGTTTCTGATGAAACTGCAAACTTTTCAAAGTTTGCTTTTTGGTCTTAGCTTTCACTGTAGATCTAGCTAAAAGCAGCCACCAATACCCATGCCACAGCTTGAATGTAGAGCTGCTTTGAAATTTCCTCTTCCAGATTAATTGGTCTACCATGCTTAATTTCAGTTTCTCTTAGTCTCAGGACATGGACAAAGTGAAGACAAATTTTCTGCCAGATTATAACACACATAGCCTCTAGTCCAACTGCCAAGGGAGTCTTTGATTTCAACTGAAACTTCTTGAGCCTGGCCTTTACTGTCTGCATTTCTGTTAGCATTCTCATCTTCAGAGCTCTGACCAGTACTGTCCATTAAGCTCAGCTTGCAACATTCTATGGCTTCTCTAGTCAGTGCCTGAAATTCTAAATGGCAAAGAGATGGCATTAGCAGGTGGGGTTTTTTGGGGGGAGCATTTAGGACACAGCAAGAAGACAGCATCTATGAACCAGGAAAAGGCCTCATTAGATGTGGAATCTGATACCCCTTGGTTTTAGACTTCCTGGCCTCCACAACTGTAGGCAGTAAGTTCGTATTGTTTATCCAGTACCACATCTAAAGTATTTTGTTATAGCATCCTGGATGGACTAAGAGAAAGAGATGAAAACTTCTCATTTTTGATTTTTTTGGCTTTTTTGGAACAAGGTCTCACTATGTAGTTCAGGCTGGTGCTGAACTCACTATGTAGTCCAGGCTGGCCCCGAACTCATAGTGATCCTCCTGCCTCAGCCTCCTGAGTGCTGGGATTACAGGTGTATGCCGTCACACTTGGAGAGAACTTCTCTTATGTACTGGAATGATCTTCAGTGGAGTCTGAGCTTGTGTCCTGTGTCAATGTCAGGGTTGGGATTTTCTTTAGTATGTATCCTTCCGATGCAGTGGGAGCTGAGGTTGGGAGCCCCTCTGGAGTCAGCTTCTCTGGATGGAGTACTGTCCAAGGAAGCAGTGCTGGGCAGGTAAGTGTAAGTGTGGACACCCCTGCAGGCCACATGCAGCATGAGAGTGTGTGTGTGTGTGTGTGTGTGTGTGTGTGTGTGTGTGGTTGCAAGGGCACCTTTTCAGATCCTCTGGGATACCTGATGAGAGTTCTTTCATCTCTAGAATAAAAAGAAATCCCCTGTTATTTCATCTATTGCCCACCATATTTGTCCTCCCCTAACCCATTCCACTTCTCTGGGTTGCATGCAAAAGATGTGGTGGGTTCTACTCTTACATTCTCTCTGGTGGAGGGAATCCCTAGGGGGAGGATAGGAATTCCTCTCTCACAGGCTCTACCTGGGAACAGCTGTGTTCTAGGGAAAGGTAATGATCCTCCTCTATCCCTTTGAGAGGTGTCTTAGTTACTTATCTTTGAGACACAATGCCCAATATCCACTATTACAAGAAGGAAAGGTATATTTTGGCTCACAGTTTGTAGAGGTTTCAGTCTATAGTTGGCTGGCTCCAAGGCAGGGCAGCATGGCAGAGGAGAAACAGCTCATGGCATGGCAGCAGGAAGCAGAGAGTGATCAAGGGAGGAGGAGGGAGATAGATCCTGCCAGGCTGTGCCCCCAGTGACCACCTCCTTCAACCAGGCTTCACTCTCAAATCACATTTAGCTACAAACTCATCAGTTGACTAATCCACTGATGAGTATCACACCCACATGGTCCAATCACCTCCTCAAAGGCCCACCTATGAGCACACGAGGTTTTGAGTGGACATCTAGACATAAACCATGACAGGTGGTGTCCCTCTCTGAAACAGGGGTAAAGAGAAAATGTGAGCAAGTGGGTGGACGTGGGAGTGGTGGTGTCTGAGCTGACTTTTGGTGTTTGGGGACCATTATGAAACAGGACAATGGTCTGAGAAAGTGTATTAGTCATTTCAGGCTGCTGTAACAAAATGGCACAGATTGGACAGCTTAAACAACAAATTCACTGTTCACAGTTCTAGGGGGCTGAAAGCCCAAGATCAAGTCGCTGGCATAGTCGGGTTTTGAGGAGGGCTCTCTTTTTGGCTTGGAGATGATTGCCTTCTTGATGTATAGTCACAGGGGAGAGAGGAAGGAGGAGACACACACACACACACACACACACACACACACAGACAGGGAACTAACAAGAGAGCTCTGACATCTTTCCCCCCTTTTTTGAAGTAGTGGAGATTGAACTCAGGGTCTCTACACTGACTTTTATCCCCAGCCTTTTAAAAAATTTTTATTTTGAGACAAGATCTCCCTAAGTTACTATTAAGTTGCCTAGACTGGGCTCAAACTTGCAATCCTCCTGCTTCAGCCTCCCAGAGTGCAAGGATTACATGTGCACACCATCACACTCAGCTTCACCTTCTTACAAGGACAGGAATCCCATCACTGAGTCACCACAACAAGAATTTCAGGCAAACCAAATCACCTGCCAGGGGCTCACCTACCCACACCATCCAAGCGGAGGTTAGGACTTTAACACCTCCATTTGGGGGCCACACACTTTTGATCTATCCCAGAGCAACATCTGGGTGGTCCTGGCTGAGCAAGAAGCGAAGGGTGTGTGGTTGGTGAGAGGGATCATGGCAGGGATGGGAAGCCGCCCACTGGGGCCACTTCTGCCTTGAGGGGTGAATGCGCTGTTGCAGGGGTGGACACCCCCAAAAGCAGGTTCTGAGGTGGAAGTTGGCAACAGATGTCTTCACGGAGTGCTCTGGGATGGACACTGGAGGAAGGAGGAGGCTTGGCAGAGCAAAGCTCTGGAGCTGGGCTGGCCCACATAGGTGTCCCTCACTGGGGTGAGGGGCTGGGTCTTCGTACCCCACGTCCAGAGCCCTGGTGTGTCTGCCCACTGCTCCCTGAAGGGCAGAGGTTGGAAGGGGGACTCGTTGCCTGGCTCTATAGCATTTTTTGTATTTTTTTTTCTGGCTACTGGGAATCGAACTCAGGGTCTCCTGCTTGCCAGGCAGGCTCTGTGCCCCTGAGCTACATCCACAGCCCTCCTATAGCATTTTCTCCAGCTGCCCCTGCCCTTGGCTGTGCTCCCTGCTGGCCTCAGTGGCTTAGCTGGGATCAAGCCCTTCTACCCTGATGGCTGGAGCCCGTGGTCACCACCACCTCCTCAGCTTGTGGCTGCTCTATCTAACCACTTCCCATCAGAAATGGGCCGGAGATGCCCAGGTGGTGTCATCAGCGGGCTGGTCACCTTCTCCCCGGGCTCACCGCAAGAGGCCATCCTGCCAGGACAGGGGCTCTCTTCTCTGCCTGCTCTTCTGTCCCGCTGTGAGGCACCCGAAGGAGCCACCTGGCAGCTGCAGACTGAGATTTGGTGGACACCGCCTGTGTTCCCAGATGGACCTACTTCCCCTTGGAGGCCAAGACTTGGTCACCCTCCCGGGCTGTGCCGGCCCGGTCCCCACACTCGCCATCCACTGCCCGCCCGAGATGGTGCCGGGGTGGGCAGCCTCCTCCGCCACCGCCAGCCTCCGGCTGCATCCGCTTGGTCCTTCTCCTGCCCCGGTCAACTCCCTTTCCTCTCCGACGACACATCCTGCAGTTGCCACTAGGGGGCGACGTCTCCCTTCCTCCAGACTGAGTTCTCTGGCTACACATCGCGCTGTTTTATTTTGTTAGTTTGGGTTTTTTTGGTACCGGGGATCGAACTCGGGACCTTGTGCTTGCGAGGCAGGCGCCGGGAGCTGTTTTTATTTTATCCTTCTTCTGACAGTATCTTTGGCGTGTCCCATGCTTTGGGTTTTGCGGTAAGTGAGTAGGAGGGATCGATTGGAATAAGTCAGAGCACTGATGAAAAATTTTCAGTCACTCCCCTCTGTCCTGCCTGGGACTCCCCCGAGGTACGGGAACCCGGAGGGCCCACACAGAGCCTGTTCTCACGCTTGTGAGAACGCCTCCCTCCCAGGGCCCAGCACTGTGGGAGCTGCCAGTGCTGCGCAATGGGCGTCTCCAAAAGGCAGTGGCCAAGCACAGCCCCTGAGCCGCTGCCGCCTGTGTGATCCCACGGGGCTCCTCTGGGCTCCCGGTGTCTGGTTAGGGTGGAATCGAACCCGTGCCACCCCCATTCACGTCTTGAAGTTCCAAGCTTCAGGACCCGTGAGCGTGAGTTTTTGTGAGATAACTGTGACCTATTCGGGGAAAGTGACCTTATTTGATTACGGAGGTAATCAAGTTGAAGTGGGTTCACTTCCAGGAAATGCAAAGGGCCCTGATTCAATATGATTCGTGTCCTTACCGAAGGAGGAAACGAAGACTCAGGGACAGACACAGAGAGACACGGGGGGGGGGGGCGGCGGCCACCTGGCAAGGGGCAGGCCTGGCACGGTGCGTGCGGCACAGCTCTCAGAGGGGCCGACCCTGCCCACATCTGCCTTGGGACTTTCCGGCCTCTGGCACTTGGGGACGACTCATTTCTATTGTTGAAACTGCCTCGTCTGCGCTCTTTGCTGCTCTCAAAGCTCTTTGCTTGAGATGCTAGGGCATAGCTGTGTGACCTTGGACCGGTCACAGAACCTCTCTGGGCCTTGGTTTGTCCTCAGTGCCACAGGATTTGCTATGACAAATGACTGTGGGGCACAACGTACTTGCCAGGCACTGTCCGAGGCACTGGGGGAAGGGAACAAAGACGCCACATGAGCTTTCTGGTCTCAAGGAGCTTGGTTTCCTTGCAGACAGAAACTAAGCAAGTGAAAAAATAAACGAGTAGGGCTATTTCAGATAATAAGTGCTACGAAGAAAATAAAGGAGGTGAAGGGTTAGAGAGCAGTGGGTGTGAGTGGGGCCTCTTTAGATACGGGAGTCGGACAGGCTTCGGAGAGCAGAGACCTGGAGGATGAGAAGGAGCCATAGGTACAAGATGAGAGAGAAGTGCAGTCCAGATAGCAGGAACGGCAAGTGCAAAGGGCCTGGGGTCGGGGCAAGCTCCATGTATTTAAGGAGCAGAAAGAAATACAGACAGGCTGGCATCGGTGTGAAGATGGACAGTGTTGGGCCATGAGGGAAGGAGAGGTGGCCGAGGGGCACATGGTGTAGAAGCTGGCAGTCAGAAGTGTGGGTTTCATTCTGGAAGGCAAAGACCTCGGATAACTGACAGTAAGGCTGCGGCGCGATCGGATCTTGCAGTAAGAAATCACTGGGTGCTGGGTCAGGGCGGAAGCAGGGGACTGAGTAGGGGGCTGTGAAGGTGTCGGAGGACGGCTGGCGGATCCCCCCCCTCCCCCCATGGCAGAGGAATCCCAACCTTCAGGAGGGGTCGCATTCGAATTCTACACCCGGAAGAGCCTCTGCGGCGGAGGCCGGGTTAAGCATCCTGGATCATCCGGGTTGGCGCAGAGGCATCTCAAGGCTCCTCACGTGGAAACGAGGCGGCGGAGGGACACAGCCGGAGAAGGAAAGGGTGCCGAAGGGGCGGACGGCGGAGGGGCTCCAGGCCGCGCTGCCCCGCAGTGAGGCACCGCACCGCACCGCACCGGGCATTTGAGGAAACAGCGGCCGCGCCTTCCCGCTGCCTCCTCCGTGGTCCGGGTCGTCACGCTTCTCCCCCGGGAGAGACGAGGCCAGGGAGAACCTGACCCCCGGGCCTTTGCCCTGAACTACAGCCCCACCCGTGTTTCCAGTCCTGGGGCGTGAACTCAGGGCCTGCTCACTGAGCCTTTAAAAGTTTTGATTTTTTAAAATTTTGAGATGGGGTCTTGCTAAGTCGATAATTTGCCCGGGCTGGGCTCAAGGTTGCCTGAGAGGTGGCGGCCAGGCCAGGGTGTGGCAGAGCCGGGTGAAGCCCGACGTAGAGGAAAACCTCGCAGGAGAACGGTGTCCTAAGGGATCCGCGCTGACCGGGGCTGGGTCGGTCAGGAAATGCCTGTAAGCCGACCGCAAACACCTGCCTCATGCTCCCCGACGTGTGCGGTAGGGGCCCTGTGAGCTGCCCAGGGCCGCCCTGACACAGTGCCACAAGCAGGGCGACGTACCCAGCAGGAACGCGCTCTCTTCCCGCCCCGGAGGCCGTGTCCGCAGGGCCGTGCTTCCGGGGCAGGTGCTAACAGCTTCCGGCTAGTGGCTGCATTGCTCCTGTCGCTCCCTTCATCTTTTTTTTTCTTTTTCCTTTCCACACTACTGGAATTGACCCTAAGGCCTTCTCACTGAGCTACATCCCAGCCCTTCTTTATTTTGATTTGTGAGACAGGGTCTCGGTGAGTCACTAAGTTGCCCAGGCTTGGGCAACTTGTGACCCTCCTGCCTCAGCCTCCCTCCCGGAGTGCTGAAGTAGCAGGGGTGCAGCATCATCCTGGGTGGAAGGGGTTGTTTTTCCATCTGTATTTTACAGCGGGGGAAACGGAAGCTCAGAGGCCTGAGCGGCTCACCCACACCAATAACCGTTCACTCACTCCACAAATAAACGGGATAAGCCCGGGCGCTGCCCCAGGGCCTGAGCATGCGGCAGGGAAGGAGAGGGAAAGAAGCCTTGAGCGATCAGAGCTGGCCGCTCCGCCCTCCCTCTCCGCCCTCCCTCTCCGCCCGCCTGCTTGAACTTCGGCTCCCGCCCGCCCTCCGGGCTAATCCTTCGTCCCCCGGAGGCTGCAGTGCCGCACGCTGGCCGCAGGGGGGCAGTGCTGCCGCTAGCGGCTCCTCGCCGTCTCCCTGGCGCTGGTGCTTAGCTTGAGCCGCTTTCCCTTTGTCCTTGACAGGGCGGCCCCTGTTGGCTCCTAAGCCGCGGAGCTTTCTGGCTCTTTGTGGGCCCACTTTCCTCCTCCGGAAGGCGGGGGGACAGTGGAACCCTCTTCCTGGGGCGGTGGAGACGATCGCAGATTTAGGTGTGGGTGGGAATTTGGGGCCCAGAGAGGGTAAGAGAGTGACCTAGGGGGAGACAGCCAAGGGTGCCAGGGAGCTTGGGACCCATACGGTGGAAAATGTAAAACGGCCTTAGCTTTGCGGAGCAGGAACACCCCGTCTCAGGGCCCACTTCCTTGCTGTAGGATTCTGACGGCTCCCGGCCTCAGTCTCTGTCTCTGCGAAATGGGTCGGGTACTGTCAGGGACTGAATGAGAGACTCAGCACAGTGCGCCCAGCCCGGGCCTGGGGCTGCCGAGCGTCCCGGCCCTGTCAGTACCGGGTTAGGCGGGCCGGGGAGGACAGCCGAGATCAGAGTCAGGTGGAAAGGTCCGCTCACTTCCGGTGGAGGGGGACAGGCCCAGAGTCTCCGTTTGCGTCTGGAAGCAAAGGTCCAATCAAACCTCAGCCGCCCCTCTCCCCGAGGGCCCCGCGTCACCCCCGCCGGCCGCCGTCTCTCCCGAGAGCAAGCTGCGCAGCCACCGTTGTTCCAGGCAGGCCTGCCTGAGGTTCTGCGAGCTTAGGACTCGCTGAAGGTCACGGGACAGTGGCAGAGCCCGAACCCCACCTTCCAGATGGCACAGTCTTACAGCTCGGGCTGCACTGTGTCCCTGAGCCGGGTTTCCCCGGTCTGTCCGGGTGAGGCCTCCGGAGAGGAGAAGCCACAGGATCTGCTTTGTAACCTAGGGCCTCACCGTCACCCCTCAGGCCGCCTCTGTTTTTCTAAAGAGAACCACAAACACACAAAACAAAAGAGAGCCCACGGGGCGGCTGGGGCGTGTGCTGATGACCCGAGCATGCTGTGGATTGTGGGCATCTGCCGAAATGAAACTCGTTACTCTGTGAAACTGATATGCACGGAGAAAAACTGACCTGAGGTTAAACCTGCCAGGTAAGAATCGTAGCGTGCTCAGTGAGCCGACCGTTTTGAAATTGCAGTGATTTTCACAACCATACACGGTGGGGAAAACACATCCATCTCCCAGATTCCGCGGTCACCAAGGTTTGCTGTGCTGCTTCCTCTCCCTCACAGCCAATATCCCAACTTTTCCATAAGAGGAATTCAAGATGTAATTTAAACAAAAACTGAAACCTTGTCAAATCCATTGGAGCCCCCTTCCGCACGCCATTTTTTGTTTGTGGGTGGAGGTATTTAAAGTAAAATCCCAGGTAGCCTATCACTTTACAGCCTGGATCTTTAACGTTTGTTCTGCTTACCCATACTCCCTCTCCCATAAATTTGTGTTCCTCTGCAGGTAGGAGACAGCTCAGGTAGTATGGGCTTAAACAATCAGATAATTTATACGGTGGGGGGCCCGGGGGTCGGCAGTCAGGGAGGGTGGACAGGCCTCGGTGAGAGCGACACACGGTGATGTCTGTGAAGTCCTGGCTTTCACCTCATGGTCTCAAGATGCCACCACAGTGTAATCCCAGCACTCTGGGAGGCTGAGGGAGGAGGATCGCAAGTTTGAGTCCAGCCTGAGCAACTGAACGACTGAGACCCTATCTCAAAATTGAAAACAAAAACTGGGCTGGGGGTATAGCTCAGTGTGAAGGTGTTGGGTTCAATTTCCAGCACTGAAAAAAAAAAAAAGACAAGAAAAGTTCCAGGAGGCCGAGCCCCTCAGCACTGTACCTGGTACCATGCCAAGCACTTAATAAATTTTTGCTCTTATTCATATTTACCTACATATTTACTTATTTATGAGAAGAACACAGCCCTAAAATATATACAGCCCTCACCGGAAGGAGGAATAATAAAAATAGGCTTAGGAAATCGATGGGGATATAAATGGTGGTGGGTTTATTACAGTTCAGCGCAGCAAGCGCTTGTGGGACAGGCAGGGCCTGGCCGACCCACTCTGAGGCCGAGGGAAGGAGACAGTGCCAGCTCTGACCAGGCACCCGGGTCTGGGGGCTCCCTGGGGTGGGGTGGGGTGGCCCTTCCCACCCTGGAACCCCTGCTTCTGGTCTGCGGTTGAGGGAGGACTAGGTACACAGAAGCCTGGCACCGGGGACAAGGGGTCAAGGAAAGCTGGGAGGGCATCCCACGGGCCCTCTGGTGTCCCCGCTGTTTTCTGAGCCACAGCTGGGTGCCAGGCTATTAGAGCCGGGGTCACCCGTAACAGTTCCTCGTGTTACAGCCACCCACATCTTCTTGGCAGGAGGCCCCAGCCAATCCTGAGTGCTGGGATTACAGGCATGAGCCACCATAGCTGGCTAAACTTTTTGGTTTTTTTGGTACCGGGGATCGAACTCTGGTCCTTGCCCTTGCGCAGCAGGCAGCGAAACTGCTGAGCTAAATCCCTGGCCCGCCCCAGCCAATCCTAACGGTGCCCACAGTGTCGCCCCTCGCTAATCTGCGTGACTGCAGGGCACGGGTGGGTTCGGTTTGATGTGCCACAGCTGCTGGTGACACTCGATCTGAATTGTCAGGTGTAAAGAGGGCTGGAAACTTAATTCCACTGTGGTGTTTCCAGTTGGGGCCTTTGGATTAGGATTAGAGAAATTAGGGGTGGGGTCCCCACGAAGGGGTCCTGGTTGCTTCATGGGAGCAGGGAGATGACTGCTCCCTGCCTCTCGCTCCACCTCTACCAGCAACAGAAGAAAAAGATAATGCGCTGTGTCATTGAACCCCCACGGCATACACGTAGTTTGGCCCATATAGTACCAGTGGAGGTTGGACCAGGAACTCGGGTCTGCGACTGCCAGGCTTTGCGTGCGTGGACCGGAAGCGGACCAGGAGATTTGCGCCTGCGCGCCGAGGCCTGAGGGTAGGGGCTCTCCTGGCCTGGTCCCTCATCTCCGCAGAAGCAGCTCCGCCATCCCTTCCCTGTTCGAGCATCGACCTCCTCCTCTTCCTGGAGCCTTTGGGCCTGCTACTCCCTCGTCCTGGAACCTCCTTCGCATGCAGATTCTTTGCCCTACTCGAAGCCTGTTTACTCTCCTGTCCACAGCGCAGGCTACTTCTTAAAAGACTCACAATAGTTTTACCTTCCTGGTAACAACTCGGTAGAGACTGCAGGCCTGAGCCTCTCTCGCAGCATGGTATGTTCTTATGATCAGTTTCTGGCCAATGAATGAGGTAAAGTGGAACATTCCATGAGGCTTGTGGGCAGCTCCTGAAGTGGGTGAGGTGGTGTTCCCTTGTTTCTCTAATGTCCTTGGCCTGTCCTATTTGTGGTGTAGATGTGGTGGCTGGAGCAATGCAACCATCTTGGACCTCGACTGTCTTGAAGATGGAAGCCTCAGGCCGAGAAACGTGCAGCAGAAAGGTAGGAGGCTAGAGTCCTGATACCCGATAGGACTCCCAAATTAGTGCCGGTCTCCTTACCTTCTGTTTTCCTGTGGAATGAGGAAAAAAGGAAGTTCTGTTGTATTAATGTCGCTAAGTTGGGGCTCTCAGGCTGGGCACTGAGGGTGTGGAGATGCGAAAGTTTTGGAACTGAAGATAGCAAGCCGAGGCCAGCAGCCCAGCCTGGGGAAGAGCACAGGATTCTGGGTCTCAGGGGGACCCCCCCCCCCCCGCCAGGAGCGGGATGTTCCTCCCATTTCTCTGTCTGCAAAGGGAGGCTGCTGCTGCAGGCGCGCTGTTTTAATTTTTATTTTCTCTTTAGTTTGCAGCTTTGAGGAGGCCATGTTTGCATGGCACAAAAGAAGTGGGGAGAAAAGTGTTTGCTTTTCACCCCTAAAACCCCACTGCTGGCCACGTTGCTGGCCGCCTGTATACACAGTGGGGAGGGTGTGCCCCTCTTTCCAGATGGGTGTGTGTGTGGAGCCTGAGCCTCTTCAAAACAGAAGTTTGGTCTTTGAAAATTGTTTATGGCAACTCTAAAGTTTAGGTCAAGCAAATAACGATCATTAAAGATGATTCAATTATCATTACTGCAAATAATTTTGCCATTAATCACACACAATTTCATACCTTGTTATTATTATATGTCATTTACTGAAATGTCTTGGGATTGTTTCATCGATTGGATCCCCCTCCTAGCCGAGTACTCCATTGTATGGCTGTGTGCTGGTTGATTTTTGTTGTCGTCGTCGTCACAGTACTGGGGATTGAACCCAGGGCCTTCACACTGGCTATATCCCCCGTCCTGTTTTTTGAGACAGGGGCTAGCTGAGGTTGTACATGCTGGGCTCGAACCTCCTGCCTCAGCCTCCCAGGGTGCAAGGGTTATAGGCCTGTGCCATTGCACCTGGTTTGATAATTGGCTTTATTGGTCTTCTGTAGGGAGATGGGCGTTCTTGAGCTTTGTCTGCCTCACACCATGCAGCAGTGACTATTCATATACTAAATTCTTCTTACTCACGTGGAATTATATGGGTTGTTTGGGTTCCCAGGCGTAAATCAATGGCTTGAAGATTAAGAGCGCTGTAATTTTCATAGATATTTTCAGATCCCTCGCATCGTACCAATGAATCTTCTTACAAGCTTGTTCCCATGAGCTTATCAGTGCATTATTAAACTTCTGCATGGGGTGTTTTTCTTATGAGCGGAGTGATCATCTTTTTGTTTGTTTTAAGCGTCGTATCTCTTTTTCTGTCACTTTTTCACATCTCCTCTGCCATTTTCCCATGGGTTGGATTCTTGACCTCCTCCTCCATGTATAGAAACAGCTCTGTCAGCCAGGGGAGCAGCCTGGCATCCTGGCTGCCAGACTTGGCTCTGTGCTGTCTGATGTGTGGAAATAGCGCCACCCTGCGGGCGGAAGTCCTGTGTCCGAACTCTGCCTGGAAAGTGTCCCTGTGTCCCTGATGCTGCAGCTGCGGATTTACCCAACAGCAGACAGGAAAGGGCCGGGGGGTGTAGCTCAGTGCGAAGGTTCTGGGTTCAATCCCTGGTCCCTCAAGAGCAACAACAGCAACAGCAACAACAAATACACAGTACGAGTCATATTTAGAGCAAGACAATGGGTCCTCGTCTAATGGTGCCCTTCTTGAGTGTTACTCTTAATATTTGAAACCCAGGGTAGATTATTTTTTAACACTTCCCTCCTTTATATGGGAAAATTATTTTTGTATAGATCATTACAGTTTTTTTTGGTACCAGGGATCGAACTCGTGTCCTTGTGCTTGCGCAGCAGGCGGCAAAATCACTGAGCTAAATCCCCAGCCATTAGTTTTCTTGATTCATACTTAGATTGAAAATACATAGGGATGTAGCTCAAGAATATGTACTTAGCATGAGGGACCCTAAGTTTCATCCCCAGACAAAAGAAAAGCATAAAAATTCAAAACTATTATTTTAGAGACACTATTCAAATTCAATAAAATATTTAATATGTGAATTAAAGTTTGGATTTAGCAAAAACTGACATTTTGTAGTTACTGTTACTTTCTTGTTTTAATTTTTCTTTTTTTTCTTTTTCTTTTTGGTACCGGGGATCGAGCTCAGGACCTTGTGCTTGGGAAGCAGGTGGCAGAACCACTGAGCTAAATCCCCGGCCCTAATTTTTCTTTTTTGAGACAGAGAGTCTTGCTATGTAGTTCATGCTGGCCTCAAACTCATGGCAATCCTCCTGCCTCAGCCTCCCTAGTGCTGGGATTACAGGCGTGTACCACCACGCCTGGCTAATTTTTTAAACACAAGAGGTCAAATAGACAGAAGTGATGAAATTCGGCTTCTCTTTCTTTTTCTTTAGCTCACTGTGCTATTGTTGTTTACTTCCAATATACTATCTGAACATAGGAACACTGAATATCAAATAAGAATCGCACCACCTCAGGAACCCAAGCAAATTAAACTTGTGAATTTACAGCTGGAAAAGGATGAACATTGCTGTGTCAGCCTTGTATTCAGTAACTAGTTCTCCAAATTAATTTCCATGTAGAGCACAATTTTTAAGGATCGTGAGTTAGAGACACCCAGGAGACACAAGTCATACCAGTAATTTGAATAGGGAAAATGTTATAATGAATTAACTAGTTGAGGGGATTACCACTAAGGGAGGTAAAGAACAGTAAATAATATGGGAATAGCAGATGTAAAAAGCAATTACCACCTTCAGGGCTAAAACCACCCAAATGTAATTTATTGTTTAATAGTAAGTTAGCACAAATTCAAGAGTTTCAAAGAACATTTATTCAGTTGCTTTAGAAAACAGTATGGCAGCACCTCAAAATATTAAAAGTAGAATTACTCTGTGACCCAGAAATTCCACTTCTGGGTACGTGCCCCGAAGAATTGAAAGCACGGATTCAAACAGATATCTACACACCCAAGTTCATAGCATTGTTCACAAGAACCAATGGGTGGAAGTGACCCTAGTGAACTGATGGATGAATGGTGTAGTGGATTAATTAATGGGCAACTTGTAACACCCAGCTGAATTGAGTCAGCATGGTCTGGGCATGGAGGATCCACCTGAGGATTGTTGTCAATAGCCATAAAAAGAGAACTGGAGGGGAAGATCATGGGCTGTTGATTTTCTAGGAGAAGCTTGTTGCACATGGTTTTCCTGATGTGAACTTGGCTGTTCTCATTAGAAGAGGAGCTCAGGGCCTCGCTGTCACTGGGGATGGCTGCTGTTCTCATCAGAGAAGCTCTGATCTTCACTGTGAGCTTCACTTCCTGGCTCCAATGTAGATCCCTCAGCCTGTTGGCACAAATCCTTCTTACCACTGGTGTAGGTTTTCTGGCTTCCACCACTGGCCTTTGGGCCTTCCAGGTGCAGATCCTCAATATGGACAAGCATGAGGCATTGCCGTGGGCTCTAGGCCACTGGCTGGACTTGTGGAGGACACTGCCTTGGACTCTAGGCCTTCAGCTGGACTTGTGTGGGACATTGCTGTGGGATCCAGGCCCTCAGCTGCATCCTTTGGGTCCCTAGTGTGTGGTTAATCTCTCTTGCACTCCTTTGCATTTGACTTTTGGGGTAATTTTCATAAAATAATCTGATAAAGTATATGTCCTGTATTTAATGTATTCCCCTGCCAAAACCCTGACTACAACAAACTGATAAACAAAATGTGGTGTCCATAGAAGATAGAATATTACTCAGCCCTGGAAAGTAAAGACATGCTAAAATATGCTACTATTAAAAATGCTAAATACTCAGAGAAGTCAAATTCATAGAGACAAGGAGTAGACTGGTGAGTGCCAGGGCCTGGGGGAGGGCATATGGGGAGTTACTTCCTGGGCACAGAGTTTCAGTCTGGAATGAAGAAAGAATCTTGGAAGAAGATGGTGCTGATGAACGCACCACTGTGTGAGTATACTCAGTGGCCCTGAACTTGACACTTAAAATGGTTACACTAACACCACATTTCATTTTACCGTAGTGAAGAAGATGGGACTAAAATCTCATCTGTTTGTCGGTTTAGCAGTTCTTCACTCACTCGGTGCAACAAGAAGGAGACAAAGGGGTCAGCTGAACAGGGTGCGCGTGTGGAGGTTCTGGAGAAAGATGGGCTTCCGAGCTCATGGGCCTTGCAGGGCTCAGCTCTTTGGCACTGTAGAACCGAGGTCTCCTTTCCTTGCTGGCTGCCAGCTGGTGTTACTTTCAGCTCCTAGCTACAGTCCTTCACGTGTTCCCCTCCATCTCCCAGTGATGCCTTAGTGTGTTCATTCTCTGCCATTTCTCTCTTTGTCTTCTAGACTTGGATTTAATAGACTCGTGTGATTAGGGCAGGCTCACCCAGACAATCTTCCCCCCTCTTAAAATCAACTATGCAGTAAAACATGGAATCTCAGGACTATAATCCATCACATACAGGTCATGACCACTAGGGGGAGACCTTGAAGGCCATTTTATTTAGTGAGACTTGGTGGTTGACCTCATAGTGCACAGTTCACTGATGTGCGAGCCAGGGTTGGTGAACAGAAAACCATCCCCAGGAGCGCTGCCAAAACTCCCAGGAAGCCTCTCACGGGGGGGCTGGGGGGATTCTTTCACAAGCCACCCCACCTGCTGGCTGCCATGGGATAGGAGCAGGAAGAAGAGCCCCTTCCTTTCACAGTGTTCCTCTTGCGACACCGCCAAGCATTGTACCAGGTGGCTAAGCAGAAGTGTGTAGAGTGTCGCTGCAAAATCCAAAGCTGGACAGAGAAGGGTAGATTTGAAGATAGCATGTGCACATACATGTGTGTGCTTCCATTTCTAGCACATCTCGATGGTCATTGCAGTGCTTTTTAGAATTTAAACTATTTTTCTTTTAGAGGAGGAGTATTTTATCACTAGAATTGCTTTGGTTTGGTGAAAGTGAAGAATAGTTTAATTGATTTTTTTGTGGTGCTGGATATTGAACCCAGGGCCTCGGGCATGCTAGGCAAATGTTTTAGCACTGAGCTATATCCCAAGCTGTTTAATTTTTTTTAAATTTTGAGACTAAGTTGCCCACACTGGCCTTGAACTTGTGATCCTCCTGCCCTGGTCTCCTGAATAGCTGGGATCGCAGGAGTGTGCCACCAGGCCTGATGAACCCTATACTGCCAGTGTTCAAGGTAGATGTACTGCCCTTTCCTAATTCCATCTCCATCTTTCTTCCCTTAGAAGTAACCACTTTATCTTTATTGTTTTGTTGCTATTTTTTGATTAATGTGTTTTATTTGTAAACAAAATATTGTTTAGCTTTATGGACTTGGCTCTATGTCAGTGGGTTGAAATTCCTTGTATTTCTCTACAACCAGTTAGCATCCACTGTCTACGGCAGTGCCGTCATACTGAACCTGCGGCATTGGGGTGTGCACATCCTCCCACCATTCCTCCCATTTACTCTCAGACATCTCCGGTTTCTCCTTCCTTATGTGGATACCTGAAGCTTTTGCTTCTTGTCCATGTTACACCCAGTGAGAAAGAACCAACCAGAGACCGATGTTAAATCCACACAGGAGTTGATTACCGGCCAGGACCTGAGCAGAGCATCGGACTCGAGCCCCGACTGGGGGGAGACAAACATGTTTTATACACCTTTGAGGCCAGCAGTTTCTAGGCCCCCCTATGGGATAGAACTAGTAAAGCAAGCAAAAGGTACAGAAGCAGAACGTCCTGCCCTTAGAACATTTGTAAAACAATAGTTGATTAATTGTTGTTTCTAAAAGACTTTCTAGGGGGAGGAGGTTTCTAAGCTTCCTCCTTCTAAGTTCATCTAAAGGCCAGGCAGGTGGGTCAAGCAGCAACATGGAGTCTGTCTTGCTAACTAGGGTCCTTCAGTCCATCTCTTGGTCTATGAATATCTCTCTCATTTTCTTTGGAGGAACCACCACTCTCTTCATGCTTAGTTCCGAGCTTTGTTCTATAACGCTGAGAAAGCAAAGAACTTGTCATGCTTGAAATCTAGGTTCTGTGCTGTATAGCATGGTAGCTACTTGTGGCTTAAATGAGTTTAAATAAATTAAAATGGCATACCATTAAAAATTCTGTTCCTCATTTGCACTGGCCACTTTGCAAGTGGCTGGTAGGCGCATGTGGCTAACAGGTGCCATGTTGGATAGTGAAGAGCTAGAGCATTTCCTTCTAGAAAGTTCTATCATGAGAGATGGTCCAATGGCTGCGGCACAGTGGTCAAGGGGCAAAGTGAGTTGGTGAGGCTGGAGAGGGAGGAGGGACTGGGCCAAGTAGATTCCTGAAGGTCCTGGTAGAGTTGGGCTAAGTCCAACCGGAAGTCATAGCAGGTTTTAAGCAGGAATGCGGCACTGGCCGGCTGATGCTTTAAAAGGAGCCTTCTGGCCATTGCAGAGAGGCAGAGAGGCAGGTGGGGAGTAGGAGGGGCTAGTCGGGAGCCTCTTATAGTGGTCAGGGACAGTGATGACTTGATGGCAGTTTGTGCCATCGTGTGACGGTGAAGCTGGCTTGAAGTGGACAGATTCCTGAGATGTTTAGAGGTAGAAAGGACAGGGCTTGCTGCTGGTGGGGACAGGGAGGAATTGTGGCGGCCGTGAAAGTGGCCTCAGTGACCTTTGGGGTGTGGGATGCACTCAGAAACAGACCTCATTCCAAACCAGTGGTGTCAGTGGCTGTAACTCTGGAATCTTCTGGGCAAACTTGAAAAAATAAATGTCCAGGCCTCAGGCCTTGAGCATCTAATATGACTGGCTTGGGCTGGGACCTGGGCATCTGTGCTGTTTTTTGAAACTCCCCAGGTAATGGTAATGTGCGACCCAGGCTGAACATCTTTTCAAGTGAAAGGTGAGGCTGGGGAGTACGTGTTGGGTCCAAACTCAGTCACTGAGGCAGAGGTTAAGTGGTTTGGTGGCATAGCCTAGGGTCTGTCGTACATCTCACTGGGAATAGTGCTTGATTCTTAAGGCCAGGAGTAAAATAACACAGCCATAGAGGTAACAAGGGAGCTCGGGGCATCAGTGGATAGAGACTTCCAGGTTCTGTGAGTGACTTAGCACCCGAACTTCTGACACAGTTATCAGTGGGAGGCGTCAGTGGAGATTTAAAAAAAGATAATATTGGGTTAATAGTTTTGGCATCAGCTGAAGACATCACCATGCCTAAGAGGAGCAGAAAAGGTGGGGCAGGAGATGGCCAAGCAGTGAGGTCACTGGACTTGATATTGTTTTTATCTTCCAGCATGGTTTTCTTGGGAGGATACCTCTCCCTCTCCTTTTCTTGCAGGTAGCATTATCAATCATAGCATTCCACTTTGGCCATTGGTTACAGACTTTCCTGGGTCCAGTGACTGGCTCATAGATGGTTACATACTTCAGACAGTACCCGTCTCAGTCTTCTATGACATTGTGTATCTGGACACAGGATGAGATTGCCTCATTCAGATTCTTTAGGTATATCAACTGCTGCATGACAAAGGACACCAGAACATAATGGTTTATTTTATTTTATTTTATTTGGTACCGGGGATCGAACTCGGGTCCTTGAGATTGTGCAGCAGGTGGCGAAACCACTGAGCTAAATCCCCGGCCCCTAATGGTTTAAATCCTATATTGTCATCTGCCACAGTTTCTGCAGGGCAGGATCTGGCTGTGGCAACTGGGTCCTCAGCTGGAAGCCTTGAATACTGGGAAAGGAATCATCTCAGGGCTTCTGCAGCTATATGTTTGGTTGTTGATGCTACTGTCATTTGAGCCAAATGGGACACTGCCCTGTGTCTCCAGATGCAAGCAGTGGGTGAGTCACAGGGTAGAGTCCAGTCACCTTCACCTTTCGGGGAAACTCCTATAGGGTGACCTCGTGTGGGCTCAGAGGTGATGGACACAGGTGATGGACGGTGTCTTCTCATCCCCTAAAGGCAGGATGTCATGCAGGTGTTGGAGAAAAAGTTCGGCCCAAAGATAAGTAGAAACCAGATCTGTCTGCCTTATATCTCAACCCGAAGGTTAGGGACAGATCTGGGGGATGGGGCTGGTTCCTGACATCAAACGGGTTGATAATTACCTTGACTGGGTCTCATGTGATGCTTTTAAGTGCACAAATTCTGCCCTGGGAGGATGGAGTGGGCAGTTTGGTTGGGGGCCGGAGCAGGACTTAAGTGAGGTTTTATAGATCCACATCCTTGGCTGCTCTGAGCTCATCTTTGGTCTGAGGCCACCTGTGTGGTTGGTGGAGCAGAGGGGTGAGCACGGTCAGAGACAAACAGCATGTGGGATTTTTTTATGCCTGTTTGTTTCCTTGTAACTCAGAGGCATCAGACTGTGGCATAGTGGGGCAGTGATCTCTTCCTCTGTATATGTTCTCGCAGATGCCACCTCTCCAACAGTTTGCTCAAGGTAAGTGGCTACGTAGTTTGCCATCCAAGCCAGGACACACCGTTAATACTTCTACTGGGCCAACAGGCACAGATGGAGATTGTTCTAGGCAAGCAGAGTTGTTCAGTCATCCTAGGTAGTGGGGAAAAACACTTGGAAAGATGGTAGCAGAAGCCTGAGGTCTGGAGAAGGAAGCCCAAGGGCGGGGTGGCTGAAACGTGCAGGCTCTTGCCCCAGGTCCTTAGCCCGTGATGGTACAGCTTGGTCACAGCATCTACACATTTCCAGAGTGCCGGGCTTCAGGAGAGATTGCCTGTAAAGGTAGAGTCATGTTGTGACACTCACTGTGCCTTTTTGGTTTTTGATTGATGAATCATGTACCTGTAGGAAAGAAAAGTGACATAGGCTTACACCTGTACGATCACCAGCTAGATCAAGATTTCGAATGTTTCCAGGTGGAATATTTTAATGCCTTTATCCTCCTGGGAAAAGGGTTTATTCAGCCTCTAGATCATCCTGCCTTAGTGTCCTCTGGCTGCTGTAACAGCACCAATTCAGTGGTGGAAGACAACACAGTGTATTTATTACCTGACAGATCTGGAGGTCAGGTCGGAAGCCTGCAATGGGTCTCACTGAGCCCAGATTTACCCTGCCCAGTGGGAGCAGGGCTTCCTTCCTTGAGGAGTGTCCAGGAGAGCATTGTTTTCTTGCCTTTTCTGGCTCACAGAGGCTGCCCACAGTCCTTGGCTCATGGCCCCTCCCTGCAAAGCCAGCCATGCTCACTTGGCTCTTCCATCTCCAGGTCAGCTCATACAAGACCTTAGTTCCATTTGCACTCTTTATTCCCCCTTCCCTTGCAGCATAGTAGAGTCAGAGATTCCAGGGATGGAGGCATCTCTGGGGTCACTATTCTGGCCACTACACTTGCCTGTACACTTGCTCCTTAATTGGTGATAAAGTTAGATCCCGATAAACTCATGGTAAGTTGAAAATATAATACATCAAAAACACATTTCATACACAAACATACTGAACATCACTGCTCAGGCACTTCACCAAGATGATATCAGTAGGAAGAGACGCCCTCCTGGAGTCTTTGGCAGTGGGTAGTTAGGGATGCTTTCAGCTGCAGAGAAGTTAACAGCCTGACTCACAGTGGCTTCAACAATTTGGAAATTATTTCTCTCATATAAGAATAATTCCGGTAGGCAGTTGTTGATCTTGGCTCAGCCAGTGTCAGGGCTAGTATCCTTGCATCCCTTCCACTTTTTCTAACTACTTGTTGCTTCGTGGTCAAAAGATGGCTGCCTCTGCTCCAGGCATCATGTCTCTTTTCAAATGCAAGAAGGGAAAATGAAGGATGGCATCATCTACAACTTTTCCATTTATTTAGTCATCTATTTATATATACACTCTGCTGGTAAAATTCTTTTCTTTATTGGGTGTAATTTACATAGAGCAAAATGCATAAATCCTAATCCAGTTAAATAAGTTTTGACAGATGTGTCACCTGGATTAGGACATTCCATTTACATCACTCCGGAAAGGTCACTCCTGACCCTAAACCCTGTTCCCCTGCTCTTCCCTCCTGGAGATGACCACTTTGACCTCTATCACCACATCTTTGTGGTGCATTGAAAGAACTTCATATAAATGAAATCAACCCATGTTCACAGATCTGTTTGGCTAATTTCCTCAGCATTAGGTTGTTGGGAATCTCCCACGTTTTGGCACGGGTGCCTCCTTTGTCTCCTTTTATTGAGATCTACCCGATTGAGTGGCTGTACTGCACTGTGTTTCTCCTTTCTTCTGTTGATGGTCACTGGGTTGTTTTCAGGTTGGCTGCTAAGAGCCATGCTGCTGTGCATGCTCTCGTCCAAGTCTGTCCATGGCAGGCGTGTTTGGCTTGAGTGAAGGGAGACCTAGGCGTGGGGTTGCTGGGTGGTGTCATGGGTTGGGTGTATATTTGCTTGACTAGAAACTGCTTGGTTGCTTGGTAATTCCCGTCCTAGCAGAGGGAAGGATGGGAGAATGAGGGGAGAGTCCCGGATGGAGAAGAGGTACAGAGTTGCCAAGCACAGGGATCTGTCAGGGTTGAAGCAAACCGCAGCTGGCAGGCGGGGTGTGAGGATGGGCAGAGCAGGCCAGGAGGGGTGGAGGACTGGACACTTGCCGGGCCTCTGCTGCCAGATATTCCGATTTTTACCCACTGCTCCTTTGCCTTGGCTTTGCCTTGGAATCACCTGGACACTTTAAAAATGCTACTGCTGGGTTCTCACCCTCAGAGCCTCAGCATAGGGGTGGCAGGAGGGCTGAGCATCAGAGCATTTAATGGCTGTCCAAACGCTTTGAATAGGACCCAGCACAGCCTTAATGTTAAGATGCAAATTCTGCTCTGGGATGTCTGGGCTGAGACTTGAGAGTCTGCATTCTACAAGGTCCCCGACGCTGCCGGGACCTCACTCCGAGTGGCAGTGCCTAACGGGAAACTGCAAATGTGGCTTTTAAAACGAGGAATCTGCTCATTAGAAAACAAACCAGCCACTGTGCACTCCAATGAGCCTGCAGGCCGGGTCTCCCATGGTCTGTGGGTTTCAAGTGTGTGACTTTCTCTCTTGAAGATCTTTTTTGCGGGGTTCTCATTATCGCGAGAACACAGGGATCTTGCGGGGTCTAAGACAAGACCTGCAGCTCTTGGGGGCTGAGTTGGGTTGGCCTGGTGGCAGGAGGGACAGAGAGGTGGGTGGACTGTCAGCCTGTTTGGGGACGTGGTGATCCGGACAGGTCCTCGGAACAGTCTTCCTCACACGGCCCAGGGCCGTCTGCCCCATGATTGGCATGACTGGTTTCCCTGCAGACGAGGAGAGGCCAGACAAGGCGCAGACGGGTCCCATCACACCCCGGCACCAGGAGCACGCATTTCTCCTCTCCCTTTATCGGATCAAAGTCTTCCATCAAGCTGTCTGCTTCTGTCTTATTCAATTAAATTTTTTAATCCAATTTGAGCCATGCATTCATCTTCTTTGAAATCTGAGAGACGACAGGATCCGCTACAAATTGGGAGTAAATGGCCGAATTAGCTTTCAGAGAGGATTCGTTGGGAGTGCTTCTGCCCAGAGACCAGGAGTCCAGTCCGTTCAGAGGCAGCTGGATCCTGGAAGGTAGCTGGGGCATGGAGGGAAGGGAGTGGGTGGTCATAATCCTCCTCCACCTCGGGATCTTTGGAGGGCGACGTGGCCTGGTGATTCAGAGCACAGACTGGAGCCAGTGTCTAGGGCCGGATCCAGCTGGGTGATGTCAGGAGAGTGATCAGATCCCATGCCTCAGTTTCCCCGTGTGTAAGAAGAAGATAGTAATAATAGTGGGAACCAATCCATGAAAGTTTGGCCAGTTTATCAACCAGAAAAACAATAAAAAATAATCCCCAACCAGGCATTTTTTTAATTGTTTGAAGACTTGGCATTGTGTTTTCATGCCTGGAGGAAACTCAGGCTGGAGGAGGTAGGTGCTGTAATATCCAGAACTGTTCTTATGTTACAGCTGATCACAGGGATTTTTCAAGGTTGAGTTTGGACTACCTATGAGTTTTGCTTTAAATATTCATTTTTCAGTTGATGTTGGAGTTTGCTGTGTCCTTGGTGATCCATGCCCAATCTAGTGAGGGAGGCAGGGTGTAGGAGAGGAATCACGCAGCATGATGGTTAGGACCGAGCGCTTGGGAGTCAGACCACCTGGGCTCGGATTCCAGCTTTGCCACTTACTTTGGGGAGATTCACCACATTATGTCTTCATCTTCAGACCTGAAGGGAGGATTGTGATAATAATAATTAAGATAATAACAATAATACCTCATAGAGTTGTTTTAACTAATCAAGGTTAGTTAAAAGTCACAGCAACAGTGATAAAGCAGTGACTAGTGCCAAATCATGGTGATGCATTTGGTCTTACGTTTGGTCCTGCTAGGGCTTTTTACAGAGGCGATGGGCTTTGCCAAAGTCCCTGTGATGGTTAGTCTTGATTGTCAGCTTGATTGGCTTGAGAGATGCCTAGGAGATTAGTAAAGCTCACCTCTGGGTGTGTCTGGGTGGGGCATGGGGATGTGACCTCCAGGGCTATATTTCCTGGCCCCTTCCTCTTGGGTTCTTGCTTTGCTCTCTGCTTCCTGGCCGCCATGAGGTGAGCAGCTTTTCCCACCACATCCTTCTGTCATGGTGTTTCTACCTTGGAGCCATCTACCATGGACTGAAACCTCTGAAACCGTGAGCCAAAACAAACCTTTTCTCCTTAAAGTTGTGTCTGTCCGTTATTTTGTTCCAGTGATGGTGACTGGATGAGTGAAGGTGGCTCATACAGCCCCCAGCCACACCCTCCTCAGCTCTGCTGCCCACGGTGCCTGTAGCATCAGCCAGTCCCCTGTGAGGAAGTACAGTGAGTGAACCTGTCCCTCTAAGGGTGAACACCAGCTAATGGAGCACCTGCTGTGTGCTGGGCATGGTGCTAAGGGCAGTATCTCATTTCATCTTGACTCTGTGAGGTGGGAGCTCTCCTTCACTGCCCCATTTTCATGTGGAGAAGCAGGCACAGAGTCCTGTGCCGACTTAATTTCTGGAGTCCCAGTACCCATCCTGGGTTTGTTGGGAAGTGTCTGCTAGGTGAAAGGCTGACTTCTGCTCCTGGGATTAGTGTGTGTGTGTGTGTGTGTGTGTACGCGTGTGTGTAGTTTGTTTCATCCATCACAAGAAATGGGTGGGGTGGAGGGGGGAGCTTTGTGGGTTTTGCGGAGCACACCGTGAGGAAAGTGGGGTCCTGGCTGGGCAGCCCTCGGAGTGGCTGGCTGGGAGTTCTGGGATGTGCTGTCTCCCACCTGACTGAAACCCAGTCAGGCAGTCTGAATGGCGACCTGCGCAGCTCACCGGGAGGGCTCTGGTCACCTGCGAGCTGGCTGAGGAGGCTCCGGGGACCCCTGCATCTCGGAGGTGTTTGGCTTTATGCAGGGGCGCATGTGCGCCTGAGGAGCATGAGTGGGAGGAGCTGCCTGGTCCCACAGGGATGCGCTTGTGACTGTCATGTGACCTTCTGTTTGGTTGTGGGGAAAGTCTTTTATATTTATATATATATATTTATATTTATATATATATTTACATTTATTTACATTTTAGGTATACAGTATGTTTACATTTATCACTGGGTGCTTGTACCTGAACATGATGTATCTTGGTTCTTATTTTTTCCCCATTACCTGTGCGCCCTTCACCCCCTCCACCCTTCCCTATGTACATAGATTGCATTTCCATTTTTTTTTCTTTCTCATAATTTTTCCTTTTCCTTCTTCCCTTTCCCCTTCCCCTCCCACCACCCCTACACCTTTGGACCTTTTCCTATTTCAAATTATCAATTATTCAGTTTAATCATTTTCATCCTTATTTACACTCTGAGTTTCTCACACTAGAGAAACTATTTGGTATTTACACATGTGTGTCCTATTTATTTCACTTAAGAGTATGGCCTCAGTGTGGCCTCAGTATATCCATTTAGCTATAAATGTCTCTAGTTTCTCATTCTTTATGCCTGAGTAGTACTCCATTTAATAAAAACACCACATCTTCTTTATCCAGTTTCCATTTGATGGGCACCTGGGCTGTTCCCAAGCTTTAAATATAACAAACTGTGCTGCTATAAACATGGGTGCACATATATTGCTGTGGCATGATTCTTTTAATTCTTTGGGAAAGATCCCCAGCAGGGGAATAGCTGGGTCAAATGGGACCTCCAGCCCTAGTTCTTTGAGGAATCTCCACACTGACTTCCACAGTGGTTGCACCAGTCTGCACTCCCACCAACAATGGAGAAGGGTTCCTTTCTCCCCACACCCCCGCCAGCATTTGTTACTGGTTGATTTCTTGATAGCAGCCATTCTTTCTGGGGTGAGGTGGAATCTCAGTGTTGTTTTCATCTGCGTCAGGAAAGAGTCTTTCTAAAGCACTGACTGAGTTTGCATCCCACTCTTCCGTGTGTGTGGGAAGAATGGAAGGGTGGAATCGTAACAGGGTTCAGATCTGGGTTAAGTCAGTGTTCTTCCTTTTACCACCGGCTTCCTTGAAGTTGGGGTTCCCGACTCAGGAGAGTCTGGACAAGGTTTGTAGTGAGGTAGATGCCTTAGGAAATGGGGGAGGGGCGCAGATAAGGCTCGGAAGTCAGGAAGCTCCCTAAGCAGTGCCCAGGATGGGGTGGAGCGGCGTCCTGACCCCACGCTCCCCAGCCCCGGCCTGTTGTCCTTTTGCTCTCAGCGGGTCATGATCATCACTGGAGGGTGCATTTGTCAAGGTCTGGTGGCATTTTTGGTTGTCACAAGCTGTGGGGGAAAGGGGTTGCTACTGGTATCCAGTGGGTAGAATCCAGGGGTGCTGTTCCATAGCCCACAGTGCCTAGGAAGTCCCCACAACGAAGATGGAGCCAACCCCAAGTGTCAGTGGAGCCGCTGTTAAGACACCGTGTCCAGGGCTGGGGATTTAGCTCAGTGGTTCTGCCGCCTGCCTCGCAAGCAAAAGGTCCCAAGTTCGACCCCCGGCACCAAAAAAAAAAAAAAAACAAACACTGTGTTCCGAAGTCACCTCTTACATTTATACTTATTCCTCTGTAATAAGGGTGTTGCTAAAACATGACATTTCCAGAACATTTTCCATATACCATTGGCAGTTTGAGCATTTTTACTTGTAGAAATGCATTTAATTCTTACAAAAGTCCTAGAAGAAGGTCACAGGAGTGTCACTAGTTGATGGTCCAGGGAGCTGTGGTGCAGTCAGGCTAATAACCTGACAAGTTCACACAGCTAGTGAGTGCCTGAAGTGGGATCCACACCCAGGCTCTGCATCTTTATTCCCCCTGAAAACAGAGTGGGAGGAATTGCCTATGAGTGGGTTCAAGAGCAAACTCTTTAAAAACAATTTTTTTTTTTAGTACTGGGGATCGAACTCAGGACCTTGCGCTTTCGAGGCAGGCACAGTGCCACTGAGCTACATCCCAGGCCCAAGAGCAGACTCTTGTCCCTTCTCAGATGACAAGAGAAGGTGAGGGGGCAACATCTGCCGTTTTCTCTCCCTTCTGCCTCTCTGTGGCCTCATCTCCAGAACTGGCCTATTCCACGCCTAGCTTTTAGGGTTTTGTAGGGATTGTCAATTTCAGTTCTCTCCTTAGGGCTTTGGTCCTACAGTGAGCACATGAGCCCTAGTTGGACCAATCAGAATCCTTCCTTGGGATTCCTTTGGAACTGGAAATGGAGATAGACCAGTCGTCCCTTTCTGGGATGGATGGTGTAGCTTGTGTGCTAGAAACAGGTGAGAGCAGTGGGGATGAGATGTGGGAAGGGAGGGAGGGAGGGAAGGGGAGAGAGAGAGAGTTGAATTTTGGAATCCAGCTATCCCCAGGTGCTGCCCTGCCTTTCCCCAGATAGGTAGACCCTCCTCATATTTACATCCTATTTTGATATCTAGCTTATTTCTGTTGGCATATAATTTCTTTATGTTTTCGTTCAAGAGCTTTTCTAGGTTGAATGTGATGGCTCAAGTCTGTAATCCCAGCTACTTAAAAGGCTGAAGCAGGAGGATCCAGAGTTTCAGGCCAGCCTTAGAGAGACCCTGTCTCAAAACAAAATAATAAATGAGGGGTGGGGAGTAACTCAGTGTTAGAGCATCTGCCTAGCACGTGCAGGGGCCTGGGTTCAATCCCCAGCACCAGGGAGGGAGGAGGGGAAGAGTGGCTCTGTATTTACTGTAATATGTCTGAGTGTGAGTTCAATTTTACTTGTCCTGCTCAGGTCTTGACAGTGAGGCTACATTTCTTCAAAAGATCCAGAGAAATTCTCAGCTATTTTCTCTCCCCAAAATGCTTCTCTTTAACTGTTCTCCTAGCCTCTCTTCTTGTGAATTCCATTTAGATTCTGGAGTCTCTGTATCTGCCCTCTGTCTGTCCCCTGGAGCAGGCCTTCCTGGTCAGCGGAGGGGTGGGTGCTGAGATGGGCGTGGCCCCTCACCTGGCCGATTCACCAGCCAAGGCTGTGGCAGCTGCTCCCCCTGCAGCTGGGAGCGTCTGCCACGGAAGACTTGTTACCTGCACTTGGCGTTGGCCTTGGCGCCGGGTGCTGTGGGTGACACAGCCAATCCTTATTTCGTGGACTATGGTGGACCTGGCTGACGGATCTGTCGAGGTCTGTGGGGAAGGCACCATTCTGGAGCTTTGCTGGATGCTCTCTCCTTTGTCTGCCGAGTGCATTTTCCCCACATGCTTTGCTGCATTCTGTACTTACGTGTGTGCGCCCTGTGCCCACAGTTACCCCCCGTGGCACTTGATGCTTCACCCTTTGGATTCCTGCCAAGAGCCTGGGTGCCAAGGGCCACTTAGCAGGAAGCAAGGTTACTCATGTCCTTTCCTGACCATGGCTAGGGGACTGACTCAGCTGGTGGGGGACTGCTAGGGGGTGAAGCTCTCTCTCACGAGGCCGGCGTGAGCACATGTGCAAGGGGCAAGACGTTCATGGCACTCGGTGGCCTTGAGGTCTTTGGTGAGCCCCACGGAGAGCTCGTGGAGGCCACAGCAGTACTGCAGGGGCTGAAGAAGGAACAGCAGGGGAGGGAATGGAAATCGGTGCAGATTCCTTTTTTGGCAAAGCTGGGTTGCCAAGGGGCAGCACACCTTGTGTTTTAAGTTGCAATTCCCTGGCTGCGAATGAAGCAGAGCCCCTTTCCCACCTCTGGATATGCCACACAGACAATATGAAGTAGAGCATGCAGCCTCCGGAGGGAGGGACAGTTGAAGTTGAGCAGTGATCTGAAGGTGCCAGTGGGAGTTCAGAGAGGTTTAGTGACTGCACTTAGATCACACAGCGAGCAGGCGACAGAGCTGGGATTTGAACTCTGGGAGGTAACCAGGTACCCCTGGCTCTTTACTCTGTGAGGTGTGGGAAGGACCACGTGGTCCCCTGCACGAGAGACCCAGTCCCCCCGAGGGTGCCCTGCCCACACCCACTCCACACTGAGGGCTGTGTGCTCCCTGCTGGATGCAGTCCTAAGGAGAATAAGAGCAGGAGACCGAAGGACTGTTTGTGCCAATAAATTGATTTTGCTGACAGGTTACAAGAAATGAGCCAGGCCCGCTGCTGCCTGGGGAGTCTCCGGGGAGCTTTCTGGAAGCCCCTGTTGCCAAGGCAACCCAGGCACCCTCTGGAAGTACATGATCCTGCACGTGCTCCTGTGTGCTCAGTCCCAGCAGGCCGTCTGGACCTTGGCCAGGCTTTCCTGTCATCCCTTCCAGAAGGAGCAGGATGTGGCGTGTGGCAGGAGAAGTCAGGGGTTTCCTGTGATGGCTGCTTCATGGACGACCTGCTCACATTTATCCCACCCGGAGGGAAGACTGTTTCCGAGCCCCCTCCCTGGCTTGGTCCATCTGGCCTCCATCTATTGCTCTCGGGAACCATCTCTGTCACCCTCACTTCATCCAGTCTAGCCTATCTACACCACTCCAACTCTCCCCCAACCCCAGGGTCTTTGCACTTGTTGTTCCCTTTGCTTGCAGGCTCTGTCTCCATTTATTAGCCACCACCTCCTTCCAGTCTTTGCAGCAGTGGTCCGTTCTCTGCAAGGACTTCACTAATTACTACATTTAAAATTATATCTCAGGTTCTCTACCCTTCCTCCTTATTGCATTTTCCTTTATAGGTCCTGTATCTAATGTACAAAATAGTTTACCCATTTTCTTGCTTATTGTCTTTTTCCCTATGACAGGCACCCTCTACAATGGCACACAGTGGTTCCCACTTCTTGATATTTATGCCCTTGTTTATGCCCTTGAGATCCTTTCCCACTGAGTCCTTGCTTCTAGCCAACAGAGCATGACAACATTGAGCGAGTCTCTCCTGTGTGGTTAGGCTGTGACTCCCTTCTTGGGAGCTGACTCTCCCCATTGCCTGCTCAGTGGCTTGCTGCGAGGAAGCAAGCAGCTGTAGGAGAGATCCATGTGGCAAGGGATTGGGACTGGCCTCAGGCCCTCGGAGGAAAAGAACCCTACCCACAACCCATGAAGTTGAAGGGGATCCTAGTCGAGGGTTCAGATGTGCCTGCAGCTTCAGTGGAAGCTTGTGAGAAGCAGAGGGTCCAGCTGAGCCATGCCCGGGCTTCCTGAGCCTGTGAGATCATATGTGCCGGACCTTCAAAGCTGCTGAGCCATGGGTGATTTGTTACCTGGTGCTCGATAACACATACACTTTTCTCCTAGGAGGGAGCACCACACTCTTGTTAAGGCCACCAGTGACCTCAGTGTCCAAACTTCAGTGGACACTTTTCGGTCTATACTCACCTTGTGCTTGCATAGGAAACCTACTCCAGCCCCAAATCCTTGGCTGGCCGCCTGCATGGGTGGCCATCTGCCCCAGTGAGCAGGAAAGCATCGGACACAAAGGGCAAGCATTTTCTGGGGGTTTGCTTTGTGAGGCACAACTGATTATTTGGAGGTGGACTATGAAGATGTCACTCTGTTGGGCCATTGAGGAGTCCCCATGAGAGGGGAACAGAGGGAGGAGTGGAGGAGGGAGAACCGAACACCCGCTTCCTTACAAAAATAAAACCCAGACCCCCATTGCAGGAGAGTCTCTTTGGGGAGAATCATCTCTTGGTTTTCCCAACACTTGTAGGAGGCTCGTCTTCCTCTTGTAGCTTCTGGAGCCTTCAATCACACTGCTGGTTTCAAGGATGACAACGTTCATCTTTTTAGCCTCAAGCTCTATTTTTTTTTGTTTCTTAAAATAACAGCTTTACTGAGGCACCATCTGTATGCCGTAAAGCTCATCTATTTTCAGTGCACAATGAATGATTTTTAGCAAGTGTACACTTGATAGTCACCATTGACATTCAGTTTTAGATCATTTCCAGCAACCCCACAGTATCCCTTGTGCCTGCCTGCAGTTAATCTCATCCTGATCTCTGGCTCGGTCAATGCCAGGGACTTTCTGTTCCCATAGATCTACTTTTTCTGGACATCTCGTGTAAATGAAAGCACATAGTATGTGTGTTGTTAGCATCTGGCTTCTTTCTTCCAGCTCAATGTATTTGAGATGCATTCATGCTGTAGCACGTATCAGTTGCTTGTTCCTTTTTATTGCTCTGCAGCTTTTTATCACGTGTGCCTCAGTTTATTGATTCACTACTTGATGGACATTTAGATTGTTTATGCTTCTTGGCTGTTAGGATTCATAATGCCATGAGCATTTGTGAGAAGTCTTTGAGTAGGTGTATATTTTCATTTCCTCAAATTGCTACACAGATGATGTTCCGAATACCTTCACCACTGTGCCCAGATGAGGGGGCTGGGATCCAGTCGTACTTGGGGATGATTTTATGAAAGGCTCAGGAACCAACGTAAAGACAGAGAGGCATGGAGGGAGCTTGCGACTGACCTTGTCTTCCCTGAGTCCCTCTTCTCCCGTGAGTGTTTGAGTCCAGCTGTGTGATCTGAGGCAAGTGACCCAGTGGACGGTGCTTCTGTTGTTTCATCTGTGAAATGAGAATCTGCGTGGATAGGATGTTTGTGTCCCCCAAAACTTAGATGTCAAAATCCTAATCCCCAGTGGAATGGTATTAGAAGGTGGGGTTTGGAAAATGATTATGTCTTGAGGGTAGAGCCCTCAGGAATGGAATCTGTGCCTTTAGAAGAAGAGATACCGGGGAGAGGATCTCTCTCTGTCTCTGTCTCTCTGTTTCCCTCTGCCATATGAGGACACAAGAAAGTGGGCATCTGTAAACCAGGAAATGAGTGTTTAGTCTTTCTTCTTTTGCTATGACAAAATACCTGAGACCAGGTAATTTATAAAGAATGGAATTTTATTTGGCTCACAGTTCTGTTGGCCAGCAAGTCCAAATCCAAGATGCTGGCTCTGGTGAGGGCCTCATGGTGCATCATAAAATGGCCAAGGCAGGGGCCGGGGATTTAGCTCAGTGGTTCCACCGCCTGCCTCACAAGCGCAAGGACCTGAGTTCGATCCCTGGTACCAAAAGAAGAAAAAAAAAATGGCCAGGGCAGAGACAGAGCAAGCCAGGGGGGGTCTCCCTTTCTCTCCTTATAAAGCCACTAATGTCATCTTCGGGGTTCGTCCAAGACCTCATGACTTCTCCAAGACCCCACAGCCAAATGGTCTTAGCATATAATGCTGGGGATTAAGTTTCTGACACGTGAACTTTTAAGGGACACATTCAATTTATAGTATGCGTCCTAACCAGGACCCAACCATGCTGGCACCCTGATCATGCAATTCTGATGTTCAGAATGCTGAGAAATAGTGCTTATTGTTTAAGTCACCCACCCTACAGTGTCTTGCTGTAGCAGCCCAGATGGACTAAGACAAACTGCTGACAGCATTTCCTTCATGGGCCTCTGTAAATTAGATGTGTTCACCCACGAAGTGGGTAAACTTTGCCCCGACCCATGGTCTCCCACTTGTGTTTGTTTTGTCTCTCACACTAGGACTCATATAAAGCCCATGTTCCAGCAAGTGTGGCAACAGACCTGAAAGTTCAGAAAAGCAGCAGATGCAGGTGAGATGCAAGGGCCAAAGAGAGAGTAGGAGAGAACATAGGAAAAAGGTAGACAGAGCTGGGTTCAAATCCTTGTTCTACATCGTTATGGTTTATATCTAGATGTTCTCCCAAAGCCTCATGCACTCATAGGTGGGGCTTTTGAGAAGCGTTTGGCTCCTGGAGGCGTGGCACCATCAGTGGATTAGTTCAGAGAAGGTGGGTCACTGGGGCGTGGCCTGGAAGAGTGTATCTCCCTCCCCTACTCCTCCCTTCACTTCCTCTGCTTCCTGTCCAGCCTGCCATGAGTAGCTCTCCTCCACCAAGTCCGTCTGCCACACTGTTTCTTCTTAGGAGCTGGCCGACCCAGGACTGAAATGTGAGCCAATTTAAACCTCTCCTCCTTTAAATTGCCGGTGTTGGGTATTTAGTCCTAGTGACAAAGAAAGTGACTAAGACTTCCTAGTTATTCCCAGGACAATAATTCCCACCTCTTGGGGCTTTTGTGAGGGTAAGGACATTGGAAAAGAATATGGCAGATGAACTGGGACCTATCCTCTGGCCTTTGAAGCCAAGCAGACCTGGATTTTAATCCAGCTGTGCCACTTCCATGCTGTGTGGCCCCTCGAAATCCTCTTTGCCTCTCTGCTTTACTTTTCCCATGAGAATAATAGTATCTACTTCATAAGCATGGTGTGAGATCAGAGGAGACAACGCAGTTTACCCCCAGCTACCTGGTCAGTGAGATCACTTGGTTGTTTATTAAAATGCAGCTTCTCAGCATGATTTTTGAGTCAGTAAAACTGAGCCAGGAATTGATAAGCCTCATAAGCAAGTTTGGAAAACACCTGAGCTTCTGTGTGTTTATTATCATCTTATTAACGACATTGTGTGTCATACATCACGTCCTAGTTATTACTTTTTTCCCTGAAAAGAACCTGGTTGTGGTGTGTGCCCACATGGTCACCTGTGGGGAGAGCCCTCCCCACTTCCTCCTCTGGCATCCCCAGCCCCGCCCCCTTTACCTGCCATGACAGCTGAGCCAGGGAGCAGCTTTCCACGCATGCCATGCACCTGCAGAGCATCCGTGCACACGAAGTCTGCTTTCTATGCACTCTCCATCTATCAGCTCAGGTTGAGCACTGCTGAAAGGTTCACTCTCAAAGCAAAGTGCTTTCTCTGCTAAATTCGTTTATTTCTCCCACTTGAGCCAGGAAAGGTTATCATCATAACCTGCTCGGGCCCAGCCAGCGTCATTTGCTTTTGGAGACCAACAGCATAATCACTGCATCCTGGATCAACCAGAGGCCAAAAGGTCAGGGAGTGGGGAGAAAATGAAGTATTGAAAATTGGGGACTGCACCCATTTGACCCAGCTATTCCCCTGCTGGGTATCTTCCCACAAGAATTAAAACAATCATACCACAGTGATATATGTGCACCCATGTTCATAGCAGCACAGTTTGTAATAGCTAAAGCTTGGAAACAGCCCAAGTGCCCATCAACTGGAAACTGGATAGAGAAGATGTGTTGTTTTTTTTTTTTTATAAAATGGAGTACTGCTCAGCTGTACAGAACGAGAAACTAGAGACATTTATAGCTAAATGGATGCACATTGAGGCCATACTCTTAAGTGAAATAAGTAGGACACACACATGTAAATACCAAATAGTTTCTCTGGTGTGAAAAACTGAAAGTGTAAATAAAGGATGAAAATGTATAATTGATATTGTGAAATAGGCAGAAAATGTCTAAAGGAGCAGGGGAAGTAGTAGGGGTAGGGGAAAGGAAAGAAGGGTAAAGAAAAAATACAAGAAAAGGGAAAACATGGAAACGAAGTCTTTGTAAATAGGGAAGGGTAGAGGGGGTGAAGGGAGGGCAGGGGGAATGGGGAAAAAATAAGAACCAAGATACATCATGTAAAGGTACAAGATCCCAATGATGAATGTAACTGTATTGTGTACCTAACATGTACCAATAAAATTAATGGAAAAGAAAAAGAAAATTGGGGACTGCAGATACACAGGAGGCTGGTAACACATGAAGGAAGAGCTGGGGAGCCTGGCAGAGGACTGAAACCAGCCACCTAAGAGGCCACCCCTACGGACTGTGCTGGGAGCACCCAGGATGTGTAGGACTGGCAGATCCCAGGGCTGGGGTCTTCCAGAAGAGGATGGACTCATGGCAGGCTCGGCTATTGGGCGCTGGGATCTCACAGAACACAGAGCTGCTGCTGGAAAAGCTGACCAAGTCTGGGGTGCAGGATGAAGAAAGATCCTGGCTTGGCTTTTTTCTCTTTCCCTCCTGTGTCCTACCAACCTCTACCGGACCCTGACTGATTGAGGAACCTGGGAAAACAGATTACAAGGCTAGCATCCCTGTGAACAGGGGGAAGGGACAGACAACACATTTTAGGTCCCTAAAATACCCTAAGGCAGGGGTGTGGACACTACAACCCATCCCCAAGCCAAATCCAGCTCACCACTTTTATCAATAAAGTTTTATTGTCACATAAGCACGCCCACATATTTACATGTCATCCATGGCAGCATATGTACAACTGCAGCAGGGTTGAGTAGCTGCAATAAGGACCCACGGAGGGCACCCTTTTGAAGCCATTGGACCTTTATATCCGGGACTCTTTGGGAAATTACACTGAGCGTCCTAGGAGAATCTTTTTCTGGCTCTGGCCCCAAAAGAAGTTATTTGATAGGTAGGGATTGAGTCTTGCAGCTAGATGGAGAGCTCCATGAGGGGACTGTGGATCCCAGGACCCTTGAGTCCTTGCTAACCCTTCATCTCTCACCCAGAGAAAGGAGCATACAAGGGGAACATAATGGGAACACAATGCTCCATCTGGTAACTGCTTATTCTAACTCCAGGAGGTCCTTATTATCCAAAGATAATTTGTGTTAGGGTTACTCCCTGAAAGAAAATCTCCTTTAAAAAAATGGACTGGCCTGGGGATTTAGCTCAGTGGTTCCATTGCTTGCCTTGCAAGTGCAAGGACCTGAGTTCGATCCCTGGTACCAAAAAAAAAAAAAAAAAGGACCAAAATTTCACTGTAGAAGGGGAACAAAGGGTGGGGGTAGGGGGAAAGAAAGAGAGAGTTATACAATCAGAAAAATCTGAGTTTTACATTGCATTTTATGTACTTAATATAATTTTGGTTATACTAATAATTCTGCATTGAATCTTGAAAAAACTGAAAAAAAAGTGAGTCACTTTTGGGCACATATTTTTCTAAGATGAAGTGATGGCATGATGTAACAGCCTGCACTTCATGTGTGACTGACAGCGCCATCATTTGGAAGGTGTTTTGTTTTTGCAAATTTTGAGAGCTTCACCGCTACCCATTTTTCCAAGATCTTCTCAACCTACTGATATTAAAATCTGAATTTCAGTGCTCCAGAGCAAGGCTTGATAATCATCCTAGTCAAGCCATTGCTCAGTATGACATGCACGGAGTACTCAGAAGTATTTCAGAATGGAGTCGACTCTGGAAGGGAAAGAAGCCAGAATGAGTTCTACTGGTTCATTTTTTGGAAACCAAGAAGCATCAATACATTGTTGATTGAGAATGATAGAAATCCAACTCACAGACCTGATGTACCCCTGGAAGCAGGACAACTGTTCTCTTTTCTGGGTCTTTCCCAAGTGTTAACTTAGTTCTCTGATGATGGACCAGTTTACTCCAGATGGCAGGAATCATGACAGTCATTGGTGTTAACTCTTCCAAGTCATGATTGTATCAACCAGATGGAGCCTCTGTGTTGTTCTCTGTGGCCTCAAATTAAAAATCTTGGCTTCTGTTTGGTTCAGTGTGAGTCAGTTGCTCATCCTAGAAACAATCATATATATTTTGATGTCACAGAAGAACTTGGCAATTCTTATAGAATTCTTATGGATGGACCTGGAAGAGGACCAGTTCCCAGTGGAAGCAAGTAGCTGTGGGGGAAACAAAATAATAGATAGCACTGCAGTGTGATCCCAGGCCACACTCAGTCCTGCTCACCCTCTCCAGACATTGCAGTACAGAGCTCTTGTGAGGCCCAGACTCTGCATACTTGACCATCACACATAGTCCATGGTCTGCCCAGAACTCACCTTCTCATCTTCAGGCATGGTCCTCTCCAAGAAGCTGTCTCAGTGTCTTTAACCTTGTGAAAGTTGTTTGCTTTTTCCTGTCTTAGCATTTAATTTATACTTCTGTGCTTACATCTCATTGCATCTATACTGTGAATGCTCCGATGGGGCAGGTTATGGAAGCCTGATTGGCATTGTGTGCAGTGTGTAGTAAACACTTAATAAGTTATTCTCCTTGATGATTGAAGACAGGGCTTTGGGAGGGGTACTATCACATGAAGAAGGCACTTGGCATTGCCAGTTGTGAATTTTGGAAAAGGGAGGCTGCACAAAACAGAGGTTAAAACCCTAAACTTTGGAATTAGCAAATTTGGATCTCAGCTCTGGCTCCACCACTTACTGGCAAGTTACTTAGCCTCTCTGAGTCTCAGGTAAAAAGGCAGCATAATAACTGTATTCTTCATACGACATTTAACACAATGCCCGGTACATAGTAGGCACACAGTAAATGGTAGCTATTATTATTATAAGATGGTTATCATGTCCTCATTTTTTGTTTTCTGTGAAATAGGGATGCTATTATCTGGTAAAATTCAGACAATAAAACAGGAAAGGAAATTCTTCAGAGAAAATATTCATAGCCCTCAAGCTTCCCAATTGGGAATATTGAGGTTCTTTGATGAAGCAGCAGTTGAGTGCTATTTCAGACAGTGGTTGTCTCAGCAAGCTTTCTGTTGCTGTTACAAAATACCTGAGATCATCAACTTAAAAAGAGGAAAGGTTTATTTTAACTTATAGTTTTGGAGGTTCTAGTGCATGATCAGTTGGTCTTGTTGGTTGGGCCTGTGACAAGGCAACACATCATTGTGAGAGCATGTGGAAGAGGAAGGTGCTCATCTCATGATGCTGTGAAACAAGAAAGGAGAGAGAGGGAGGGAAAAGGGTATGGCCCAGTGACCAAACTTCCTTTCACTAGGCCCCACCTCTCAAAATTCCCCATCTACCCATCCAATAGCCCCACAGGCTGGCGACCAGACCTTTAACACAAGGGCTTTTGAAGAACACTTATCTAAACCATAGCAGTGGCTTAATTGCATTTTACTTTATGCACTTACAGCATTTTTGTCTAAATAGCAAGTGTGTCCAGGGAAGGTCAGATTTATCCAATTAGAGCAAATGAGCAACACACATTCACCAACCCAGCCCACTAAACAAAACAGCCCTGTCCAGACTTCTAAAGCTGAAGCTTTTCTTGGGAATAATTTGCTCCAGTTTCCTTTGCAGCCTCTATTTATGATTTCATTACATTTAAGATAGGGCAGATGCTTTCCATAAAACTCATACCATAACCATTTTAAATTCCATTAATCCATTATTACAGAGAAAGCCCTGCCCACCTTTGGCAGTGAAGGCAAACGTGAAGGATGCTGGGGCTCCAGGGAGTGTGGGAAACTTGGCTGCCCGAAGAGAACACTGAGGTTGGACAGTGCCCATGTCCTGCCAGCCGCTCCCACCTTGCCAGGTGGGGGTGCAGTCGGTTGTGACCTGTCTGGCTTGGTACTTTCCTTTTTGCACCTGACCCCTTTGACCTGTCATCATGCAGAGGGAACCAAGGAGCCTTGTCTTTCCTTGACTTAGGGTTGCAGTTCCCAACTGGCCCACGAATCACCTAGCTCTCTTATAACAATACCGGTTCCCAGGCCCTGCCACAGAAGGCTCTGATTTAGTAGGTCTGAGGTAAGAGTGGAGGATGTAAATGTGTTCATGTATGGCAGGTGAGTTGTATCATCAAGGAATCATGGGAAATGGTGTCTTGGGTCAGTGCTTGCCAAACTAATGTGCCCCTGACTCACCTGGGGATCTTATTCAAATACAGATTCAGATTCAGTGGGTCTGGACAGGATAGGAAAGTCTTTGTTTTTAATGTGCTTCTGGGTGATGCTCTGGGCCATGACCACTTAGGGACCACACTCAGGGAATCTCAGATGGCAAACCATTGGGTATTTAAAAATACATTCATTGGCATAAACAATTTATTGGGAGTTCCAGATTTAAAATAATGGTTTGGATAGATTTATTGAGGGTTACATAATTAAGAATCCCCTTAAGGAATATTCTTTTGCACAAATTATTTATATTCAGACTTTCTTTAGGGGACCTTCATTGTCTAGGTCAAGGGACTCCTAAGTAGAGACATCTTTTGGGATGTGGGAAGAAAAATTTAACTTCTCTTTGCTTTTCATTTCATCCTTAGAAAATTCTCCTCCTGTGGATGTTTTATAAACCATTCAGTATATCCATACATTAGGACATGCCTATAATTCATATATGCCTGGGTGTATACACTGAGAAGGCAAACTCAAAAACATTTTACTGAGATTTTTTTTTTTTTTTTGGTACTGGGGATCGAACTTGGGTCCTTGTGCTTGCACAGCAGGCGGCCAAACCACTGAGCTAAATCCCTGGCTCAAAAACATTTTATTAATGGGGTTTACAGTTACAGAGTTTGGAGAACACAGCTTTAGGTTCTTATGAAAAGGAGTTTTGTGGGAGGAGCAACTTCTGAAAAGATGAGGTTGTTGTTCCTAATAGGAGAGAAGGGCTGGGGAGACAGCAGTCACTGCTCATTTCCACCCCATCCATCAGGGCAGTGGGGGTCAGATGCCGATCCAAGGGGAGGCTGGTCAGAGGTCAAATGCCGGAACAGTCTCTGGACATTTATTGCAAGATTCTCTCTGTCTCTTTCCCTCTCTCACCCTCTCCTCCTCCTCCTTCTTTCTCATGCTCTTCCTGCTCTTCCTCCTCCTCCTTCTTTCTTCCCTCTTCTTCTCCTTTGTTTCTTCTTCTCTTCTTCCTCCTCCTCTTTCTTCTTTCCTTCTCCTCCTCCTTCTTCTTTACTTCTCTTCTTCTTCCTCCTCCTCCACTCCCCCTTTCCCTCCCTCCGTCTCTCTCTCTCTCTCTCTCTCTCTCTCTCTCTCTCTCTCTCTCTCTCTGCCTCTTTCCCACCCTTCCTTTTATCCCTCCACTTTAGGCCCCTCTCTGGTGGTGCAAAAACAGAACTTGTCAGGATGAGCTCATGGGCCTTTCTTGGAGCACTGGAGAAAGAACTCTGTGGCTATGATGTGTAAATTAATTGTCCCTTAACATACTGCCGTCTCTTGTCCCCACCACCCAGCTTCTTGCCTTCTTTCTAAATGAGTGATCCTGAAAGTTTTTCACTCATCATAGTGGGGAAAAAACTGAGAAGAGTCAAAAGGTGTTGGATTCGAGCCACCAATGGGTATCCCATGAGAGCTGAAGTTTGAGTTAAGGGGCTAGGAGCGACCAAGTCATTCAGAGGAGAGCACCAGTAGCTCAGCATGGCACATGATCCTTGGCCACCTCGTCAGTCAGTCCCCATTCCCAAGGACATTGTGTCTCAGGGAAGGATATTCAGTTAGTACAGAGACACCTGACTGAAGAAGCCATAGAAGATTTTATTGGACCAAAGCTGTGTCCAGTGGGAGTTCAGTAAGGTCTATTACCACTTGACTTGTGGCCCAGAGGTGCTATCTAAGTGCTATCTAAGGCACCTGGAATCCAGTATGTGCCTAATAGATGCTAGTTGAACACTGGAGTGATTTTGATTCTATTGATTTCATGTTCTAGGTAACTAAATCACCTTGTCCCTTGGACCCTCCAAATCTGTCTTAGTTACTTTTCTTGTTGCTGAGACAAAAATACCTGACACCCAACGTTAAAGGAGGAAAGGATTATTTCAGCTCACAGCTTGTAGAGGTTTCAGTCCATAATTGGCTGGCTCTAAGGCAGGGTGGCATGGCAGAGAGATATTACAGAGGAGAAGCAATTCGTGGCAGGCAGAAGGCAGCAACAGCAGCAAGCAGCAAGCTGTGGCAATAGCCCTCTTTGTGTCCCTTATATTCTACCCTTAGGGCAAGTAGCACTCACACCCAGGGTGGGGCAACCTTAATCCTAGTGTCTCACTGTGAATCAATCCCAGTATCACACACTTAATCCAACATCATATACTCTAGATCTAGCCACCTCCCAAAAGGCCCACCTATGACCACATGAGGCTTTGGGGAGACATCTAGATACAAGCCATAACAAACTCCATTCATTCCTCTGACATTCAATATATCATTTTAAGGGCCAGGTATCTGTAGAAGATGTGTAATGAACAAGACAGACAAAGTCCCTGCTCTCTTGGAGCTCAGATTCTTGAAGTCAGATAATAACCACATAAGAAATAAATAAAGGAGCTGTATTCAAATAGAGGTAAATGTTATGAAGAAAATAAAGTATGATAATGGTTTAGAGACTGACAAAGTAGTAGCCATAGACAAGATGGTCAGGTCATATTTGGGTCAGGTTGGCTGAAAAGAAGTTGGACCTGAATTAACCTGGGAAAGAACCTCCCAGGTGGAGGGAATAGCAAAGGAAAAAACTTGAGTTGAGAGCCAACAGGGTTCAATCAAAGAACAGAAAGAAAGGCAGTGTGGCTAAAGATGTGGTCAAGGCTCAAATAAGCTGAGCACCATTTGGCCATGGCAAGAGTGTTCAATTTTATTCTACTTGCAGAAGGAAGGGTTTAGAGGGTTCTAAGTATCTGATTTTAGTTTTTAGCAGATCACTCTGGGAGATATTTGAAGAATGTAGGCAAGAATGGAGTTTAAAAGATGGATCAACAGGCTACTGAAATAGTCCAAGAACAAGTTGGTGGTGAACTGAACCAGCCGGAAAGACCTACTGCTAGTATGGGGTAGGACTCAGAGCTGGACCCAGGGTTCAAATCAACAGTGAGAGTATAAACAGACTGTCAGCAAAAGGACAACTTCAGCAAGAGCCTGAGTAACAGGGATCTGTACAAAGAGACTGAGAGTCAGGGATGGCATGCTCACGATCAGAACTGACTTCAAGACTGGCTTTATATCCTAATTGATTTTCTGCTTAGGGTCACAGCTGGAGGCAGATTTGTGCCTGATGTGAGCCTGTGAGAGAAGCAGGGGCACCAGGCAAGAGCTGAGATGTGATACAGCACCAGATATCTGGAGGACTCGACTGTGATTTTTCCTTGGCTCCCAAAAGGCTCTGGACAGTACCCAAGCTGCATCAAGACCACAGCACCTCCTAATGGCTTCTCTGAGATTACCTGGCTCATTTTCTTAATCTGTCCCTCTGCGAGGGGACTGTGGGCACTTAGTGTTTCCTCTTATCCTCTGACTTTAAACACATATCTTGGTTCTACTACAGGAATTTCACCACTGCACCTGCCACATACATATGTTTTCTTAAGCTCTGCATTCTTTTCTGTCTCTTTCCCAGTTTGTATTACTCACTTCCCTATCACTGGAACAGAATTCTGGACACTCACAACTTAACTGAGGAGAGATTTATTTTGGCTCATGGTTCAGTCCACAGTAGGCTGCCTCCAAGGCAGAAATGGCATATTGGAGGAGAATGGTGGAGGAAAGCTGCTCACCCCATGGCAGCCAGGAAGCAGAAGGAGAGAAGGGAAGACCCAGGGGCAAAAATACACACTTTCAGGTCATTCCCTTAGTAACTCGTCTCTTCCCACCTCTAAACGTAAGCATTTTGGGGGCCATTTTAGATCTAAACCATATCACAGCTCTTCTTCAGGCAAATCTTTTCTTTCCTTTTATTCTCTCCTGGTATGGCTTGGAGCCCCCAGTGTGGCACCATTGAGGAGCACTTGGTAGTTGGGGCCTAGTGGTTGGTCTTTCAGTCACTGGGGGTGTGCCCTTGAGGGGGTCGCAGGACATCAGCCCTTCCTGTATGTTTTTCACTTCCCAGCTGGCCTGAGGTGAGCTGCTTTCTCTGCCACAGGCTCTTGCTGTGATATACTGTATTGCATTTCCATAAGTCCTTTTATAATTTAATCAGGCATTTTGTTATAGTAATGGAAAGCTAACACATTTCCACTTTACACAAGAGTCCCAGATGGTCATAACCAGGTCTGCCAGGGGGAGAGCAGGTTGGGTGGTCCATGTGTTTCAAGGTGAAGGAAAAGCTCTAGTTTTGAACTAGCAATACTGTTACAGAGAACCATCTTCTGAACTTTCAAAGTCATTGTCATGGCCCAGGACTGCAATCAGAACCTGTCTGAAAGCCTCCTTTGATCTTTCTGTCATCTTATCATTTAAACCTTCTTGTCATCCTACTCAGTGTGTCCTACTGTGTGCAGGGCATCTGTCTTCAAAGCCTATTTTCTATTCATTTAAAATTTCAGGTATGGCACTCACCAGGATCACTTTCTAGCACTGAAAAAATTGTGAGAATAGGGCCTGAGGATCTAGCTCAGTGGTGCCATCGCCTGCCTCGCAAGTGCAAAGTCCCGAGTTTGATTCCTGGTACCAAAAAAAAAAATTGTGAGAATAAAGGATTAGCATTAGTATGAAATAAAGTATTGAGAACAAGTTTGGGAACTCAACCACCAGAAATTCCTGCAGAATGTACTTTCTTTAATTCCAGAAATATTTATGGGGCACTTAGACAGAGTGAGGTACTGAGCTGGGTGGCAGTGTGGAGTGAGCTTTGGTCTCTGGCTTCTAGGAGCTCACAGCATATGTGGGAGAATCAAGGAAGCATGCCGAGTGTCAGGGTATTTATACAGGACAGTGTATGGCTACATTAATTTGTATTCATTGTACCTTTATTTTCCCCTTTTCTTGGGTCAAGCCGATTTCCAGGCTTTGTATTTCCTAACCACTGTGGGGTGTTTACAAGATTGAAGGGAGAATCTGCTTAAAGTTGGAGGTTGTTCTTGAATAGTTTAAAGAAGGAGGAGAAAGGAGAGGAGGAAGGCAGGCACTAGAGGTTGAGGTCAGAGAGAGAACGTGACCTTAGAGTCCAGGAAGGCTGAAGCTTGGTAGGTCACTCAGTTGGCTGGTGTACCTTAATCCAAAGCCACACTTTGATACCACACAATTCACCCGAGATTCTGAATCTTAAGAACCACGGCCTGTAGCCTTGGCCAAGATTTTGATGACCCTCAAAATCAGAATCACAGAAGCACAGGAATTCAAGTGAGCTGGTAAATGATGGCCTGCTGCCTGTTTGCATCAATAAAGTTTGACTGCAACACAGCCATGGCTATTCATTTATAAACTTGCCTGTGGCTGCTTTTGGAATGCAAAGGCAGAACTGAGTATGTGTAATGGAGACTGCATGGCCCACAGTGTTGGAAATATTTGCCATCTAGTTCTTTACAAAAGAAAAGATCTTTGCTGACTGGCTTGGATGATGCACATCCCAGCAGAGACCATGCGGGCCAAAACTTGGCAGCACTGCCTTGAAGACTGGGCTGTGTAAGACCTCAGAACTTCCATGTCCCCAAAAGAGTGGTGGAGGCTCTCAGTGAAGGTGTTCTGCTAATCCTGAAGTCTACTTTCCCATTAGCGTGAGGGATGGCACACAGTTGGATTTAATTTGACTTCAGAGAAATAAAGGAATAGGATAAATGGCACCCTGGGGATTTGTCTCTGCTTTGGCAAAATACATTTTACTTTATTATCCCATGCATTCCAGTTCTCCTGAGAATTTCTCCTATCACTGTCCTTCCCAGATTGCAGCATTCCCTCCTTTGTTGCCTGGGAAAGCTGTTACAGCAAGAACGCACAGGGGAAGAACAAAAGACAGTGCTCAGCTTTTGAGTTTCGAAGCAGATTTTTGAAAGACTTGGCACCTGAAATAATTTTAAAAGCCAAGGTTTGTTTTTTTTTAATGGTTTCAAAAGCTTGAGGTCCAGAACAGCTTAGGGTGTAAAGTTTATGCCATTATAAAAAAAATTGGGAAGGCAGATTAAGAGGCAGTTTTATCATTATAGAAGAAATAACATCTGTCTGGGAAGAGAGAAAAGCAAGGAGATACAGAGAAATAGGTGCTGATAAGTACCGCATCAGTTAGTTACTGCTGTGTAACAAACCGCTCCAGAATGTAGCACCTTAGAACAACACTCAGTTACTCTGGCCTCTGTCCTTCATGTGGGCAGTGGTTGGTGTAGAAGGATCTTCTTTGCTCTGATGGCATCAGTGAGGATGGGTGGATGAGAGGTTTGGGGGTGCTTAGGAGGAACTTCTGCTGGAGGGTTTGTTCATTGAGCTGTTAAGATGGTGCTGGCTGCTGGTAGGAGATCAGGTGGGGATGTGATTGGGCTTTTCTCCATGAGCAAGAAATCTCTATGGCTGTCGGGAAGTTTTTGTAGCATGGGTTCTTCATTCCATGAGCAAGTGTTCTGAAAGAGAAAGTGGAAATGCATGGCCTTCAAATATCAAACCTTTGAAGTCACATAGTGTCTCTTCTGCCTTACCCTATTGGTGGAGGCAATCATGAAATTCTGCTCAGATTCAAGGGGAAGGAACAAAGACACCACCATTCAGTGGATGGAGCATCAAGATTACCCTTAAGACCATTGGGACGAGACACCTTGTGGCCTCCATCTTTGGGAAATCTCATCCATCCCTTGTTTATTTTAGGAAGGGCCTCATCTCTGCCCTCTCTTCTCAGTCTCAAGAGGGAAGAGGCTGAATAAGTTCTAAGTATGTGTGGGCCAGAAGCAGAGGGGACCCATGTCTCTGCTGCCGGGCTTTGCAGAGAAGGTCCTACACAGCCTGGCCTGGAACAGTGGACAGGAAGTGGCTGCCCTACCATCTGAGCAGACTGGGGAGAGGCTGGCTTGCAGCCCAGCATCTCCTGGGTGAGAGGAACACACTCCTGTCTCTCCCAGGGCAGCATGATGGGCGCATTGAGAGTCTTGCATGCAAGATGAGGGGAAATGTCTATCCTTGACTAGAGACCAGAAAGGATTAAGGGATCCCTGTGATGTCAGCGATGAATAATGATGTTGATGAAAGGTAAGACAAGGTAGCAGGTACCATTGGGATAACCAAGGGGTGGTTAGTTCCTCCTGTGTCTTAGTGTGTCTTCTGTTGCTATAACTGAATGCTGAAGACTGGGGAATTTAGAAAGAATAGAGGTTGGTTTAGCTCATGGTTCTGGAGCCCAGAAAGTTTAAAGAGAGTGGTATGTATTTCTTCTCCATCATAGATGACAGACAGTAACACATGACAAACAGCCAGTGGGCTAAGTCTGGTCTTCATCTTTTTATAATTTTTTTACTTTTTTATTTATTTTATTTTTTTTTGGTACCAGGGATTGAATGGTCTTCATCTTTTTATAAAGGCATTTTTTAATCATGTTATTATGGGCATCCCCCCGCCCCCCCCGGCCAGTATTTCATTTAATCCTGATTCTCTTCCAGAGACCAAAACTCTAAATCCCATTAACATATAAATTTGGGGATTAAATTCCTAACATATGAACTTCTTAGGGGGCACAGTGAAACCATGGGACCCTACCCTCCCGTGCCATCATACTAGGTGAGCCTCCCAGGAAGGAGATGGAAGTGGATGGAGCAGGCAGAACGGAGCAGATGGAGAAATAACCAAAATAACCTTGAATTTGCTGAGTTCTTCCTGAGGTGTCCAAGTTTATCCTCAGTTGAACTGGATTAGGTTTACTGCAGCCAGATTCAGAGGGGGCTCTGGAAAGGATTCAGTTATAAGGAAGTAAAAAAAGATTATGTTTTTGCACACCTGGGTTTGTGGCTTTTAACACAGCATTCCTGCTGCCAGTATGTGTTGGGTGGGCGTGCCAAACAAGAACCTCAAAGGAGATGAGGGCCGGGCTCGGTGGGGTGCAAGTCGGCAGGGGGTCCAGGCAGTGATCTTTTGAATTGCCCACTGTTGCAAGGTGCCTGGCTTTCCTGAATCTTGGGAGAGCTGAGGAGTACCCTGGGGACAGACATGGACTTAAGCCCTCTTCTGCAACGCAAGACAGAGCTGCAAAGTTGAACAAAAAATTATGGACATTTTTGCATCGCTGTCCAATTTGGCCCAGGCTGCACAGCTCTGCAAGCAAACAAGCACTTGGCATCCCTTGGCAGGTCCTTCCTCGAGTGTCATTAGCTCTCCGAATGGAACAGCTGCTGCCAGGGCCCTGTGCTCCACCAGGCCGTGCCTGTTTCTGCGTGTGCCTGGCTCCCTCAGCTCTGGAGGAATTAATTGCATCTGTAGCAAAGTTTGGAGGCACCATGGTGACTAAAGTTGGCGGTCAGGGGGCCCCAAACAGCCAAGCTAAACATGGTGGGGAGGAAGATGTTGGCCCAGCCCATGGCTGTCGAGCCAAGTTCCTGTTAGGAAAGAACATCTTCCTTGGGCTCTGGGCAGAAGCTTGGGGGCTGGACCTACCTCTCAGCGGAGGCAACAATGAGCCTCTCAAGGTGGAAGCAGTCTTCACCGGTCCTCCCTGGGCTCTCTGCACCTCTGTCACCTGTACCTTCCCCAGTTTGCCACTGTCCCTGCAAATGCGTTCTTGTACCTGTGGCAGGATATTTTAGTGGCAACGTGTCTCAAACTTTAGTGTTCATAGATACTTGACAGTCTTGTTAACATGCAGTCAGAGTCAGGTGTGCTCACACCTATATTCCCAGCATTCTGGGAAGCTGAAACAGAAGGATTGCAAATCAAGACTCTCCTGGGCAATTTAGCGATTTAGAGAAACCCTGTGTCAAAAAAACAAAGAACAAAACAAACCCAATCACCCAACCAACCAAACTAACTACCTCCCACCCCCCAAACCTGTAGTCAGGCCCTAGGCAAGTCTTGGTATACCCCTAGTCTCTGCACTTGTTTGAAACGAAGATTATTTTCATTGTGATAAAAATGTACGTAATATAAAACTTCACCTTTTAACCTTTTTTTCAGTGTTGGGAAATGAAGCCCTGACTTTGTTTCTTCAAGGCAGGTGCTGTACCATTGAGTAGTGTCGCCAGCCCCACCCCTTGCTGTAGCCATTCTGAGGGGCACAGGAGCTCTGTGGCATGAAGTGGGTTTCCACTGTTGGGCAGCCATTCTCTAAAACTCTTCCTGCAAGCCAGCCCCCCCACCTTTGAGGCAGCTTTCCCTTCTCCTCTCCCTCGGCTGCTGGCCACTTCCATTCTACTCTCTCTTTATGGGTTTGACTACAGATACTTCATGTAAGTAAAATCCTACCATCCTTTTAGGACTAGCAGATTTCAGTCCTCAAGGGTCATCCATGTTGTAGCATGTGATAGAATTTCCTTCTTTTGAAAAATGGAATACTATTCCATTGTGAGATATATCTATCTATCTATCTATCTATATCTATATATCTATATATCTATATATCTATATATATCACTTTTTAGCCATTCATCTGTCCACAGACATTTGTTAGTTTCCATTCTTTGGACTACTGTGACCAGTGCTGCAGCAAACATGAGTGCGGAAAGGAGATTCTGCATTTTAAACTCCCAGACATGCTGCTCCTGCTGCTTTTCGACCTCACTTTGAACAGCGAGGGCCTAGTGGTTAAGGGCCTGGGCCCTACATTCTGACACCCAAAATTATTTCTTAGATCTGCAGTTCATTAGCTGTGAGACACTGGGCAAGTAACTGAACTCACTGGTCTGCGTATCCTCCTCTGTAAAATGGGGAGAATAATGGAAGCTACCTTGGAGGGCTGGAGTGAGTACCGAGTGAGGTGATCGCGTGTTAATTGTCAGCACCATGCCTGGCCTAGGTTAGTTGAACCACATGAAAGCCATGTTTACAGGTCAGAACTGCTCAAATATTGGCAATTTCTTAAGCTTTAAAAGTGGTTTAATGATACTTACGGAACAATCTTAATGTCAGCCCTCATTTCCAAACCCTGGTTTCTCATACCCTTCTAGAATATGGGCGGTGTCTGAGGGGTCTCCCAGAAGTGAAAAGTCTACCCCTTCTCTCCCAGTCATCCTACCCTGACTCCAGCCAGTGTCCCAGCTGCCACCTTGGCTGGGCTCACAAGGTGAGAGAAAGCTTGAGGAGGGCCCAGTGGTGTTCTCTGCACTTTCTGCCTAGAGATAATTTTGTCATTTGTATACAACCTGCACTCTTATGATTGTGGTTTTACTAGGCCTGATTTTGCAGGGCTCTGCAAACTTTGGGGACCAATGGGGCCTTGTTTCCTAGGTCAGCTGGCTAATACCATCACCTGCATAATGCAGAACCCCCCAGAACCTGTCCCCGAGTCTTCCCCATTGAGTCTGCAGTCCTCACTACCCCCAGTCCTTGTGGCTCCTACTCTGTGCCCTCTGATAAGATGTGACAAGAGGGGACACTGTGCTGATGGTTCTGAAATGCCAAGCCCCTATTGGGGCTGTTTCCCTCCCCCCAAAAGACAGTCTCTTGAGGTGTTGAAATAGCACTGCCTTTGAGTCCTTTCTTGATGGATCCTAGTCCTAGAAGTGAGGAGAAGGCCTTTCTTGGGTACTTTGGGTGTTTTCCTTCCCTTCCTTCTCCTCTCTCCAACTCCTCCCTCTCCCCTTCTCCTTCTTCTACCTCTTCTTCTTCTCCCCTTCCCCTTCCTCCTCTTCCTCCTTCTCCTCTTCCTCCTCCTTCTCCTCCTCCCCCTCTTGTGCTCCCTTCCTTCTCCTTCTCCTCCTTCCTCTTCCTCCTCTTCTTCCTCCTCTTCTTCTTCTTCTTCTTCTTCTTCTTCTTCTTCTTCTTCTTCTTCTTCTCCTTCTCCTTCTTCTTCTTCTTCTCCTTCTCCTTCTCCTTCTCCTTCTCCTTCTCCTTCTTCTTCCTTTCTTCTTCTTCTTCTTTCTTCTTCTTCTTCTCCTCCTCCTCAACCCGGGGCCTCACCCATGCTAGATGAGTGCTCTATCATTGTACCTGTGGGTTGCATTTTATCCCATGGACCTGAAGCTGTGTGTGGGCCTCGCTTTGAAATGAACTCCTTTAGCTGTTGTCTCCAGCCTGGTGTCCAAGGCACCAAGTGACTCCACATAGCCCCCACATTGTCCTCTCCAGCCTTCCACATATCTTTGTACCTAAGAGTCAAGGCCTTTCCTTTCTGGTCCCTTCTGCTATATATAAAAATCACAAGAGCTCGCTTTTATTGAAGGCTGCTTCAGATTTTAGACTTTTACAATTATTTGCTCCCCAATAAAAGAATTTTCCATTTCTTCTAATTGTTGTGATTGAAGGGCTGCCCAGTGGGAGGAGAAACATTCCCACCTCACTGACATTGGACATGGCTCTCGACTCTCTTTGGGCAGTGTGACATGGGGAGATGTGATGAATGTCTTACCAAAAGGTTTAAAGCTGTGCCCTGTTCCCGCCAGCTCCCTTGCCCTCTCCTTCAGTCACAAGAATGGCCCATCTTGTTATATCCCTGATAGCATCTGCTCTTCAGCAGTTACCAGGAAGTAACTTTTTGAATGGTAAGCCACTGAAGTTTTGGAGTTATTTGATTTTATAACATAGTTGATTAATACCACACTTGCCATGCCCTAGTCACATTCCAAGGATTCCACATTGCTGTGTTTGGACATGTCCCCCAAAACACGTATTGGAAACTTAATCCCCAGTGCCATGGTGTTGGGAGTTGGAATCTTTAAGAGGTGATGAGATAATTTCTCTCTCTCTTTTTTTTTTTGTCTTTTCTGTGCTTGGGATTGAACCTAGGGCCTTGAACGTGACAGGCAAGCACTCTACCACTGAGCAATAGCCCCAGCCCAAGGTCATTTCTTATGAATACCCACATGAATGGATTAATGTCATTGTCATGGGAATAGGCTCATTATCACATAAGTGGACTTTTTTTTATTGGTACATTTTAGGTATACAATATGATGATATTCATCATTGGAAATTTGCACCTTTACATAATTTCTCTTGGTTCTTATTTTTACCCCTTCCCCTGCCCCCCCTTATAAGTGGACTTTTTATATGAGCAAGTTCGGCCTTCTTTTGTCTCCTTTTAGTGTGTGTGTGTACTTTTGACCTTCTGCCAAAAGATGCAATGAGAAGGTCCTCATCATATGTGGGTCCCTTGTTTTTGGACTTCTCATCCTCCAGAATTGTAAGAAATCTCTTTTCCTCATAAAATATCCAGTCTAGCCCAGCAAGAAGCCTGCAGGACTAGAGCAGCACAGGTGCAGGCAGGTTCCAGCCAGGACCACGTCTGACCCCAGGAGCTTGAGCCTACAGGACCCAGTCAAAGGCCTGCCTGGAAAAGAGCTACACAGTCACACAAGCAACAGACAGAGGCCTGCCTAGATACCATTGGTAAGTGCATGCAGACCCCAGCCAGAAACCTGCTCAGACATGAGGGACTCGGGTGCATGGGCCCCAGCCAAAGGCCCTCCCAGACAACAGCTATGTAGTGAGGCAGCCCTCAGCCAGAGGCATGGCCAGATACCATCCCAAATATGCACAGGCCCCAGCCAGAACCCTGCCCAGACAACAGGGCAGGGGAGGGATCCAGAAGACCACCATTCTGAACCCAGGAATTGGTGCAGTGGTGAGCAGCAGAGAAAAGGCCTCTTGGTGGCTTGCTGAGAATTGAAAACCACTGGATGAGCAAAAAGTCACCTCATGCATCTTTTGAAATGAGACGACATGTAAACAAGCCTTAAAAACAGACTTCCAGATAACCTAAGGCAACCCCAAAGGGCAATGAGATGGAAAAATCTGATACTCAACCACCTGGACTCCCTGAACTGGGAATGAAAGAGGACCTGGAAAAAGTGAAATGAGAAATAATTTCTCAGTTAACAACAGAGATTGTGTCCATAGTGCAAGACATGATTAATAAATCTAGAACAGACATAAATAAAAAAATAGAGGAACTGAGGAACATGATGGAATCCCAACATAGGAAACAAATGGAATCCATAAAACAGATGCAAACAGATACCCAGGAGATTAAAAACTCCATTGACAGTTTACACAGCAAAATGAACCAGGGTAAGGACAGAATTTCAGATACAGAAGACAGAATTGTAATTAGTGACTAGGAAAAGAAAAATTTCTTAAAAATAGTAAGGGACCATGAGAAATCAATCTAACACCTGCTAGATGATGCAAAGAAGAATAGCATAAAACTGATTTGAGTCAACGAAGAAACAAGAGAATGCAAGTGACATAAAAATACTGTTCACAGAAGTAATGGCAGAAAACTTCCCAAGCAGGGGGAAAGAACTTGGCATACAGATAAGTGAGGCATATAGGACTCCAACTAGCCTTGATCAAAAAAAATCTATACTTAGACATATAATAGTTAAGGGGAAAGGAAAGAGGGGAATGGAATAAATGTGAGAAAAGGAAAAAACAGAAACAATGTTTTTGTAAATAGGGAGGAGTAGAGGGGTTGAAAGGAGGGTAGGGGAATGGGAATAAAAGTAAGAATCAAAATATATCATGCAAAGGTACAAATTTCCAATGATGAATGTCAATTATATTGTATACCTAAAATGTACCAATAATAAAAAAAAGATTCCAGAAACCCAACAGAAGAACAAAATTCTACAAGCAGTTAGAGAAAAGAAACAAATCACATACAAAGGAAAGCCCATCAGAATCACAGCAGACTTCTCAAGACAAATCCTCAAGGCAAGAAGAGCCTAGAGTGAAATATTTCAAGCCTTAAAGGAAAACAACCTCCAAGCCAGATTGATGTACCCTGCAAAACTATCTTTCAAAGTTGATGAAGAAATAAGATACTTCGATGACAGAGAGCACCTTAGGAAGTTCATGAATACCAAACCAGCACTTCAAAAAATTTTAAACAATATCCTAGGAAAAGACAATGAGGATCACAACCCCAGGAAGCATAGCAGAATGAATCCATCAGGCACGACAAGAAATTAAATGGAAAGGGGGAGAATCCAACAAAAATAAAAAGTCATGACAATGATAAGTCAATACATATCAGTTATACCCATCAATGTTAATGGTCTCAATTCACCAATCAAAAGAAATAGACTGGCAGAATGGGTCAAGAAGCAAGATCCAACAATATGCTGCATACAAGAAACACACTTAATTAAAAAAGAAAGTCATAGACTGAAAGTTAAAGGGTGGAAAACAATACTCCATGCAACAGGAACCTGATAAAAAGCAGGAGTAGTTATCCTCTTTGCAGATCAAATGGATTTCAAACCAACACTGATTAAGAGACACAAAGAAGGACATTGCATCCTTGTAAAGGGAACAATCCAAGAGGAAGAAATGACAATCATAAATATATATGCACCAAATACTAGTGCACCCAACTATATAAAACAAAAACTATCGGACATGAAACATCAAATAAATAGTAATACAATTGTAGTGGGGGGCCTCAATACCTCACTGTCACAAATAGATAGATCAATTAGAGAGAATATAAACAACAAAATACTAGAACTCAAACTCTTGAGCAAATGAACTTGACAGATGTTTACAGAGTGTTTCACCCCACAAAATCAGAATGCACATTCTTTTTGTCTGCACTTGGGTCATTCTCCAAAATAGACCAAATACTTGCTGATAGAACATGTTTAAGTAAGTTCAAAGAAATTAAAGTTATCACCTGTATATTAGCAGACCATAGTGCAGTGAAATTGGAGATCAGTAGCAAAAGAATTTCATAAACACATGGAAATTGGACAACACACTTCTGAATAACGAATGTGTCATAGAGCAAATTAAAGAAGAAATCAGGCAGTTTCTACAATTAAATGACAATGTTAGTACAACATATTGGAATCTATGGGACACAATGAAAGTAGTCTTATGAGGGAAATTCATAGCAGTGAATACTCATGTTAGGAAAACAGAGCGAGCTCAAATAACCTGATACTGAACCTCAAGCTTCTAGAGAAAGAAGAGCAGGAAAAACCCAAAGCTCATACAAGGGATGAAATTATAAAAATAAGAGCAGAAATCAATGCAATGGAGACTAAGAGAACGATACAAAAATAAAGCAAGCAAAGAGTTGGTTCTTTGAAAGAATAAACAAAATTGACAAACCCTTAGCCAACCTTATCAGAAAGAGGAAAGAAAAGGCCCAAATCCATGCAATTAGGAATGAAAAGGGTGAAATTACAACAGACCCAGCAGAAATCCAGAGGATCATCAACACCTACTTTGAGAACCTATATGCCAGTAAGATCGAAAACACAGAAGAAATGGTCAGATTCCTAGATACGTATGAATGACCAAAGTTGAATGAAGAAGACCTAAAAATTCTAAACAAACCAATATCAATCAACGAAATTGAAAATGTAATTAAAAACTTCTCAACTCAGAAAAGCCCGGGCCCTGATGGCTTCACTGCTGAATTCTACAAGACATTTAGAGAGGAACTGCTGCCACTACTGTTTAAACTCTTCAA
>NW_004624782.1:3308724-3319901 GCF_000247695.1 Heterocephalus glaber
AACCTGAGTTGCATGTGAACTAGCACAAAGAATCAACAAGTGGGATCTCTTCTTATTAAAAAGCTTCTGCACAGCAAGAGAAACCACCAACAGCATGAAGAGACAACTTATAATGTGGGAAACATTTTTACCAGCTGTTCCTCAGACAAAGGTCTACTATCTAGAATATATAAAGAACTTAACAAAATCAGACCTTCCAAATTTAAAGATCCAATCCAAAAATGGGCACCTGAAATGAACAGACATTTGTCAGACATAGAAGTAGTAATGGCAAATAAACATATGAAAAAATGTTCAACATCACTGGTCATTTGAGTGATGCAAATGAAAACAATGCTGAGATTCCACCTCATCCGAGAAAGAATGGCTGCTGTCATGAAATCAACCAATAAGAAATGCTGGTGGGGCTGTGGGGAAAGAGGAACCCTGCTCCACTGCTGGTGGGAGTGTAGACTGGTGCAACCACTATGGAAATAAGCATTTAGATACTTCAAAAGCTAGGATTATAAGTCCCGTTTGACCCAGCTGTTCCCCTACTGGGTATCTTCCCCAAAGAATTAAAAGAATCATACCACAGTGATATATGTCCATCCATGTTCATAGCAGCACAATTTGTAATAGCTAACACCTGGAAACAGCCCAATTGCCCATCAGCTGGAGCCTGGATAAAGGAAATGGGTTTTAAAAAAATAAAATATAGTACTATTCAGCCATAAGGAATGAGAAATTAAGAGACATTTATAGCTAAATGAATGCACATTGAGGGGATACTCTTAAGCAAAATCAGTAGGACACACAGGTGTAAATACTGAATATTTTCTCTGGTGTGAGAAACTGCAAGTGTAAATAAGGACTAAAAGGTATAATAGATAATGTGAAATAGGAAGAAAAGGGGCAAAGGGGAAGGAAGTGGGAGGTGTTGGGGAAAGGAAAGAAGGGAAAGGAATTAATATGAGAAAATGAAAAAATGGAAACAAAGTCTTTGTAGATAGGGAGGGATGGAGGGGTTGAAGGGAGGGCAGGGGTATGGGGAAAAAATAAGAACCAATATATGTTACGTAAAGGTGCAAATTTCCAATGATGAATGTCATCATATTGTACACCTAAAGTGTACCAATAAAATTAATTTAAAAAATAATACCCAGTCTATAGTATTCTGCTATAGCAACATAAAAGAGACAAGACACGTGTGTTATTAATTATTTTAACTCTTACAGCAGCTTTAGGAGGTACACACCAAAGCAAAGGATATATCGGGTTTTGCTGTAGAAAGAAAAATATTCCAATTGTGCAGTGGCTCAGCCAGAACGTACTTTATACTTCTGCTGTGTGTTTGTGGGGACATGTGTTCCTGCTTGCTACTTGGGGACCCAGGGTGGTGGAAGTTCTGATGTTGACATGTACTTACAGTATAGCTAAGGGCACACTGTGAATTGTGGATTGGCTTTTAAAGCTTCTGCCGGGAAGTGTTGCACGCCACTGTGCTCATGTTCACTGGGTCCAGGCAAGTCACATGGCCATGCTTAACTTCAAGGCCCATCTTGATCCTACATGGCAGAGTAGCCGGACCTCTCTCTGGTTCACAGATGAGGAATCCAAGATTTAGGAAGGTGAAGGACTCGCCCAAGGTCATAAAAGCTCAGGGGATTGCCTGCATTTGAATTCAGCTCTGTTGGACTCCAGAGTTTTTTCCCTTGGCCTTGCAGGAATTAGCTTGTCCAGAGACTTACGGGTGTCCCTTAGGAAAAGTTGTTTTATCTCTGGATAGTCAACTTTCTGTGACTTAGATTGTAAGCTGGTGGCCCGAAGATTGGATTTGACCTCTAGAAATAATCTGTGTGACTTACATATTGTTAAAAACTTCTTAAAGATTAATTGCAGATATGTAAAATTGAGAGATTTCGTAAACACGCAGAATCCTCCTTTTCCAAATTTCCAGAGAATAGAAGATCCACCGTAATGGGATCTGACTTGCACATGCTCTCAGAAGATGTGTACGGTGACCCAGGCCTGCAGGGCCTGTGCTCTGGGCAGCTGGCCAGGGATGCAAGTTCGAGCTCAGAGTGGAAACTAGTGACTTAATGAGAACTGGTCTCAAAATAAACAATAAAAAAGGACTGGGGAGGTAGCTCAGGGTGAAGGCCCTGGATTTAATCCTCAGTACTGCACACACACACACGCGCACACACACACACACACACACACACAAGGACAGGGATCTCATGGCGTCTCCCTGTGAGGTGCCGTTTGCTGTCTTTCCTGGTCTTCCAACACAAGTCAGTCATTTGCTGTCCGGCCTGGTCTAGGCAGGCCCAGGAATGTGAATCCCTGCTCTCACACCCCCTATTGGGTTTAGAGTCACCCAGTAGAAAACCGGCCTGTACTTAGTGTGCAGAGTTGGGGGCAGAGTGTGACTTTCTGTCCAGGGAAATGAGCCAGCGAGCTGCCCCACAGTCATTGGAGTGGTCACAGGCTTTCGGACAAAGAGGGCAGACACAGAGGAGCAGGCTCGGGGACAATCGCATTCAATAAATATGAATTTTATATCAGTGAATTTCTGCTGCCAGCTCATTAAGCCAGAGTAATAAGCACGGGGCTGAGGACCCCCTCAACACAAGGGCCTCGCTGGGGGAATCGATACAGGCAACAAGAGGACATTCATCACTGCTGCTGAGCAGGCCTGAGAACACCCCACAGCGCACAAATCAAAGCCCAGGAGGAGGAAATGAAGGCAGAATGTAGAACAAGAAGCCTCTAAAGCAGGACGTTTGGTGGTGGTCTTGGTGAAAGTAAGGGGCCCTGCATTATCACTTGGCTCCGTTTCCTTCAAGAATGCTTTTCCTTGCACCCTCAGCAGTTACTGCAGACAGGCGTACAACTGCACAGTACTAGGGAGTACTAGTCCCATGTGTCTATGTGAAGGTGTCTGCTGGTGTTGTGCAGTGTACAGCCTGTACAGCTGCACATGGAGGGCTGGTTCCTACAACTCCAAGTGCCATTCATCCTTCCAAGTAGAGTTCAAGTGTCAGATCCTTCTAGAAGCCTCTCCTAACGTTGTCTATTCTGAACTGCCTCCCCTCTTGGCCATCTCAGATTTGGGGCATCCTCCAGAGGCTTCTTCCCTGGTCAGGCCCCACCTCTCAAGCTAAATGACTTTTCTCTCATTATTCTCTCTCATAGCATCATGTTCTTTCCTTCATGATATGTGTCCCAATTTGTAATGAAATATTTATCGATGTGATTATTATTTCATGTTCTCTTCTGTGGCTGGGTTGTAACCTCCCCGAAAATAAGGCCCAAGCTTTGATTTGTGCACTGCTGTAGCCTTTCTCCCAGCACATCGTAGGTGCTCAGTAAACATAAATGGATGAAAGGAAGGGTGAATGATCATTTCATTTGCTTCTCTACAGGCTCAGAGAGGACGGGTATTGGTCTTATTCATGAATGGGGCCCCAGATACTTAGTAAAAGACCTGGCCCATAGTAGTTGCTTAATGAATGTCTCCTCGAAGAGTACAGCAGTGAAGTGATCAGCTGGACTAAATATTCTGCGCCTCTCTGTAGCAAGCATCTCTTCCTGGGTCTTCACCATCACTGCCAGCTTTCTGCCTCTTTCTCCAGCTTTTTGTCTGAGTTCACATAGTGACATAGTTTCACATAATCGTCACACTTGAGTTCAGTATTCCTCTCATCATCGCCTGCTCACCGCGGGTCAAATCCTGCCTGTTGGCTTTCCTGTGGGTGAAGTTTTCTTAGAACACAGCCACGCCCACACGGTTAGGCGCTCTCTGTGCCCACCTTTGTGTTGCTGTGGCCAATCGCTGTGACGGATGCTATGTGCCCCACACACCCGGAAATTTGCTCTCTGTTCCTTTACAGAAACACCTTGTCGACTCCTGGTCTAGCTTGATGTGCTCTGAGCCCCAGTTTGCTTCATTTTAAAGTGCTGGGTTGGGGATGCAGCCCAGTGGCGCCATGCCTGCCTGGCAAGCACAAGGTCCCCAGTTCAATTCCCGGTACTGGAAAAAAAAATCATATTTTAAAGTGCTTATCATACCTACTTCATAAGGGAGTTGTGAAACTTTACACATAGTGAGTGTTCAATAGATGCTTGCTTTATTATAAATCGAACATTTCAAAAATAGCTGGTAGAGAGAATTCCTAGTGTTCCTAACACAAAGAAATGAGAAATGTTTGAGGTGTGGATATGCCAGTTACCCAGATCTGACCATGGTGTGTTATATCCATGCATTAAAATGTCACATTGTATCCTACAAATGTGTATAATTACTATGTATCAATGAAAAACAGACTTGAAAAAGAAAACGTTCCTTCTTTGGGAAACAATTCTACTCCCTCCTTGTGAACCTCAGCAGAATACTAGCTGGTTTTGCTCACTCAATCAACAAATACTTATTGAGTGTCAACTACGTGTTAAGTATTTTGTAAGGTCCTGAGGGTTCAGTGGTGAACAAGACACAGACTCTGGCTCGTGCATCTCCTGGCTACAAGGAGACGCACTGCACAGGTGGCTGAAGCCAGTGTGGTAAGTGGCAGGACAGCAGGCAGTTCAGGGGACCGGGGGCAGCACATTCTGCTTCTGCAGGCCCAAGACATGTTCTGGAAGAAGTGACATTTCCATGGAAACAAGGAGCGAGGGTGAGTTAACCAGGGGGAAGAGTCTTGGAAACACCTTTCCTGGAACCGTTGCTGGGGACCATTGCTCAGTTTGTCCTTTGTGAGATGCTGAGGGGGGAGGCTGGGAGGAAGGCCAGGGTCTCTCTGGGGGCCTTGGGGCCTCTTACTCCCAGGATTGTGGGCACTGCGTCCCAGGTCAGTCCTGGGCGTGGCTCTGCGGTTGGGGAAACTGAGGTCCAGAGTGTGTCGGGGGCACAGCTGGGATTCGAATCCAGGTAGTATAAAGCTCTGAACAGATTCTTTTCAAAACCTTGGGTGAGGAATGCGATTGAGGAGGTGAAACAGCCAAGTAAATAAACACTCGAGGCTGTCAACTTTAGACCTCTGCTCAAGGGAATGAAAATGAATTTCATAAATGGAAAGTGACGCTGGCTTTGATCAGCCGCCCTGTCCCTCACAGATCAGAGCGTACCTGGCACCAGGCCGGGACGCCTGCTGGGTCGTTCTCAAGTGCCTCTGTGCAGGAAGCTTCCTGGGGTGCATGGTTAAGAGGCAGGCTCCTCAGGTTTGGGGGAGAGGTTCTGATTTGAAGACTAGGGCACCCCCGGGAATCTGCATTTTAACAGGCAGCCCAGTTTGGTTCTGCTGTGGTGAACCCAGGACCATCTTTTGAGAAGCAGTGTGACAGAGGGGATCAGGAAAGGTCTGATCTAGCCAGAAGTGGGAGGTGAAGAGGGTAAGAAGCCGCTCTGTCTCTGGGCATCATCTGGGGGAAAGAATTCAGAAACACTGACTGCACCCCTTCTTGGCTCTATGTCCTTCCCTGAGAAAGGCTCCTACTCTCCCAAGCCTCAGTTTCCTCATCTGTAAAATGGACATAACACCACTGGGATCAAGTTCATTAGCCTTTTAGCTACATACTATTAAGAAAGTCAGGGAGCTTTTCTGAGTCACAGTTTCCCTGTCCGTAGAATGGGCAATAATAATAGGGCGTTAAAAGACTACTGGGTAATAAAAATAATTAGAAAAGATTACTGGGGGAATTAAATGAGAGGAAAATAGGCAAGTAACGAGGAGGCTGTTGATCAGTGTTTCTTCTCTGCTCTCTCTTACCTTTCTTGGTCCAGGTAACTGCTTCCTCTGGGTGAATTTATTGCGTGGGAAGACGGTCCTTCACCTTGGGCACTCGGCTTGGTTAATTAGAGCTGGGAGTTAACGAGAGGCTGGCTGTGGTTTGCTTCCCAAGGCGGGGGGTGTGTGCGTGCTCGCACGTGTGTGTGGCTGCAGCACTCAGAAGCCCGCAGTGGGTTTGCTCGCTCCGCCAGCCCTGCAACCTGGCAACCCCCGCCCGAGTTCTTCTCAGCAGCACCCTTGGGTGGAAAGGGGGTCCTTGTGCTGAGTTTGTTCATGGGTGGCTGAGGGTGGCTGGCAGAGCCTGCTGGGTGTCATGGGGGCCCCTGCTGCCCTCTGGGTTTCTAGGGAGCTTTGGGAGTGGCCGCTGGGACCCCTTTCCAAGCTTCTTGGCCTCCTTAATCGATGTGCAGGGAACTCTGGGAAGCCTCTCTGACTGCTTCGTCAAAGGAAATCAGTAGGAGAGGAGATCCCCGATGAGTGCAACTTTCCCTGCTGTCACCGAGACACACTTCGACCTTCAGTCTGGACAGACTTCTTCCTACTTCCTGCCCATGGTGCCTGCGCTCCTGGGCTCTTCGCTGTACCTATCTGACTACTGACTGATTTTGATCATCGGTCACATAATACTTGAAATATTGTCCCTGTAAAAATTGAAATTTCGGGTAGATCTAAGGGGCCCTTTACCCTCCATTCTCATTCCAGTGCCCTTATCAAGGTAACCATTGTTTTTATTTTTGTCTTTATCATTCCAGACCAATAATGGTCATAGGAATAATAATAACTACCAAATTGGTATTACTAATAGTGAACACTCACTGAGCACTTACTATCCACCAACCTTGGATTAGCTCATTTAATCTTTACAATAACCCTTGATACATATAATATTATAATCCTCAATTTACAGATGAAGAAACTGAGGCCCGAAGTATTTCATAGAGATTCCTAAGGTCATACAACCAGTAAGTGACATAGCCAGGAGTTGAACCCTGGAATCTGAGTCCAGAATCTGCCCATAACCATTCTTGCATTGTCCACCGTGAGTGTTATATATAGGCACTGAAGGTAAATGCCATTTGTGTGTCTGTGTGTTACTATGTGTATATGTACATAACTTTTAGTTTTATCTTACTCTATTCTTTATTAAAATATTGTTGTAGTACTGAGGATTGAACCCAGGGCCTTCACATTTAACTAAATCCTCAGCCCTCCCTTTTATTTTATTTATTTATTTGGTACCTGGGATCGAACTTGGGTCCTTCCGCTTGCGAGGCAGGCGGTGGAACCACTGAGCTAAATCTCCGGCTCCCTTCCTCTTTATTTTGAGGCAGGGTCTTATCAAGTCTCTTAAATTGCCCAGGCTGGGCTTGAATTTTCCATCCTCCTGCCTAGCCTCCCAGAGTGCTGGGGTTATAGGTGTGTGCCACCACTCCTCCCTAGATTACTTTTTAAATGTAAACAATATGTTGAATAGTTCTTTCTGATATTGCTTTAAAAAATGTCAATCAGCCAATGTCTCTTGGAGTTTTTGCTGTCAGTGGATACAGACCTCATTTTTTTTTTCAGATTTCATTATTTTTTAATGACCGCTAATAATTACTGCATGGATTTCCTGGACTGCAAATGTAATTGTTTTGGTTTTCTTTATTCACTCTCTTGATGACTGGCACTTTTAGGTTCTCCATTTTAATTGTAAAGGAAATTTTAACTAAAAAAGTATGTTTTCCTAACACTTAGAATTTACATTTTGATGAAGAATCCTGCCACGCGTACAAGCTGTGCACCCTTGAGGATGGATTGTACAGTTCGTGTGGCCTGTGGCTCTTGCTCTCATTTGTCTGCATGGCAGGTCCTGCACGGGAATGAGCCAGCTGAAGATGTGGACCAGTCCTAGGTACTCTGTTTGCACCCCTACTGTACTGCCTGGCACGTGGCAGGGTTCAGTGAAGGGTTGAATGAACCAATGCTTGAGTGGTATTTGTGTTATTTGTGATGTAATAAATCACCGAAAAATTTTGTTACTTAGAGGAACATGTATTTATTATCCCACAGATTCAGTGGGCCAAGAATTCAGGCAGCGCTCATTTGGGTCCGGTGTCATGGTGTCGGCTGGAGGCTCCAGTGTCTCAAGCTCACTCGGGCCAGAATCTACTTTGCAACCCGATGTAGTTGTTGGCAGGACTTATTTCTCGTGGCTGTTGGAGTGAAGGCCTCATGTCCTCTTGTCTGTCTGCTCCCTGGGCTCTCCAGTATGGCACCTTGCTTATCAGAATGTGTAAGGCAAGAACATCATAAAGAGAATCTGCTGGAAAAGGCGGTCTCACGTCATTCGTAATCTGGAAATGGCATGCCACTATTTTCATTGTGTTTGTTGATTGGAAGCAGATCCCATGTCCCAGGCATACTCAAGGAGTGGGAGTTATATAGGGACTTGAACACCGGGAAGTGGGAATCACTGGGGACCCTCTTAGGAGTCTGTTTAACACACAATAATAATAATAAAGTTCAATGATAATATTTGTGTATTTCTAGCCAAGCACGGTGGTGCATACTTGTAATCCCAGCACTTGGGAGGCTGAGTCAGGAGGATTGCTGCGAGTTCAAAGCCAGCCTGGGCTACATAGTGAGTTCAAGGCCAGTCTGAACTACATAGTGAGACCCTGTCCCCACCCAAAAAAAAAAACCAAAAAATTTTTTGTGTATTTCTTATGGATTATAAAAGCACTTTCATGAGCATACTTTAATACTTATAGCTACTTGATAAGCTAAGAATTATTATGCTTTTCTTCAGGGTAAGGAAATTGAGACTTAGAGAGTTTAAGTGATTTGCCCAGGATAACACAGCTGGCAAGAAGAGTCAGGCCTTTGGGGAATTATTTTTGCAAGTTTAGTCATTAAAGAAGGCCATTCAGTCCTGGGTTTGGCCAGATGTAGTCTCAAATTCAAGGTGTATGCAAAAAGGGTTGCAAAGAGGCATGGTGATGGAATGGCAGAAGGAGAAGGGGATTTGAATCCTGGCCAGTGACTTTGGGATCCACCTTCAGTTACCCTCCCAGAAGCTTCCGTCTTCCCAGATGCAAATGGGGCTCTGGGGGGATTACAGGCCATAATGAATGCCTGTAGGTGTCACTCAGAGGGCTTGGCAGGTACCTGGAACCCATGGCTGCCGCTGCTGTTTTGACAGGAGCTGGTCAGGCAGTGCTGTTGTTTATAAACACCTATCACATGGTTTTGAGAGCTTCTTCAAGGCCCAATTATTAATTGTTAATGGGCTGAGCCCAGAGCGGCTCTTTCTGAAGTATCATTTATGATGGCTATTCTCTGTGTGTTGATTTTGTGTGCAAAAACCCACTTGATTAAGAATTGATGAAAAAAGCTCATAATTCAAGCAAATAAAGGATGCTCCATGAGTGGAAGTCTTGACAGCCATGAAATGAGCACATGAGAACTGTTGCCATGGTTAATCAGGACTGAATAATTGGCCTCAGTGGGAACCTGCCAAGTTAGACAATGGATATCAGTGGAATTTGCCCACGAGGGACAAGGGCAGGCACCCAGAAGGCACACGCCAGGCAGTGGGGCTTTAGGCAGATGGTCATTCTTTTGCTATATTTGTTTGGCACAGTTGAAAAATTAATAGACACAGGAATCAGACAGCAACAAAATATCAAGGATATCACTAGCTAATGTGCACCACCCTCCCTGATGTGGAATTTCAGACCCTCCTGAGGGGAAAGGAGGAAGAGGGGAGAAGAAAGAGAGGAGAAAAAAGAAGGGAAGGTGGAGGAAGGGGGTTGGTAACATCTTCGTCCCCTCCCCTCAAAGAACAGTGGACCAAAGAGATTCAGACTCTTGCCAATTTTACCAGTCAGACCCGGGGAAGGTGTCAGTGAGCGATGAAGGAAAGAAAAGGCTTATTCACCCAATAATCACCTCGGTCCCTATTTTGAGTCCTACCAGTTACTGGGCAATGGAGACCCTGGTTCTGCCCTTTCATCAGGGAATCATCATCATCATCATCATCATCATCATCATCATCATCATCATCTCATGTATTTTCTGAGGTTTTGACTGTGTGTCAGGCATTGTGCCAAGCCCTTCAAACGAGGGAGAATAAACTTAGCCCCATTTTACAGATTAAGGGTGGTGGAACCGTGACACCTAGTTGACAATTCAAGGTCACACAGCTGGTAATTGTTGTGCTGAGATTCAAATCTAGGACCATCTGATCTCAACTCTTGTATTTTACAAATTCTAGTTTTCTCAAAAAGTGATCCGTGGACTTTATGATTTGGAGTCATCTGGGATATAGTTTAAGAATGCAGATTTTCAGCAGGGCTGCTTTCTACCTTTAACACTGACTCAGGAGGCCTTGGGAGGGTTACAGCAATATGCATGTTAAACAAGGACTGTGGGTTGTGGGTGTGTGAGGTACCCCAAAGCTTGAGACTGAGTGTACCAGAAGGATGGATTTCCCATCCATGTTGGGTACAAGAAATTGGGTACTTACAAGTAGGATTTCTCTTGACTAATTTTTACTAATTTATTGAAACTAGCGAGTTATTGGGATCTGGAGAAGCTGGGCCTCCCTCTCAGGTATCTGAGTCTCTGCAAAAATCTGGGTCTCACCCCTGATACAACTCTTTCTACACTCTTCTATCTAGACTCTTTTCCTGGTGGTGACCCCTACACCGAGGAATGTCAAGATCAGTTTGGGAGATTCCTTCTGAGAAGCTAACCCCTCTCTCTGCTTTTCAGGATATGGTTCTTTTTTTTTTCCCATTAAGTTTATTGGTACATTTTAGGTATACAGTACAGTTACATTCATCATTGGGATCTTGTACCTTTACATGATGTATCTTGGTTCTTATTTTTTCCCCATTCCCCTGACCTCCTTTCACCCCCTCCACCCTTCCCTATTTACAAAGACTTCATTTCTGTGTTTTTTCTTTTCTTATGTTCTTTCTTTTCCCTTCTTTCCTTTCCCCTTCCCCTCCCACTTCCCCTATTCCTTTAGAAATTTTCTGCCTATTACACAATATCAATTATACATTTTGATTCTTATTTACACTTTTAGTTTTTTACACCAGAGAAACTGTTTGGTATTTACACATGTGTCCTATTTATTTCACTTAAGAGTATAGCCTCAATATGCATCCACTTAGCTATAAATGTCTCTAGTTTGTCATTCCTTATGTCTGAGTAGTACTCCATTTTATAAAAAAACCACATCTTCTTTATCCAGTCTCCAGTTGATGGGAAATGGGCTGTTTCCAAGTTTTAGCTATTATAAACTTCTGTTATGAACATGGGTGCACGTATATCACTGTGGTATGATTCTTTTTTTTTGTATTAAATTCTTTTATTGGTACATTGTAGGTATACAACACAATTACATTTCTCATT
>NW_004624782.1:3321726-3368668 GCF_000247695.1 Heterocephalus glaber
TCCTCAGGTCTGTTTCTTTGCCAGTACCATGCTGTTTTTAGAATATGGTTCTTTATATAGGTTGGCAGCCATTTATATACAGTTGCCTGAGTCTTCATAGATATGCATGCATTGGGGATGTTCTCAGATTTCTCTTACTCTTTCGGCTCTATTTTTCGAGTATGCTCTGTATGTTGCAACTGTCCTCCTTTCTGTCTTTTGAGTGGGACCTTCTTTGACTCTGATTAAAATTCCTCATGGTGGGGTGTGGCTTCGGAACCTCACCTGGTTGCTGGGGAAGATGGCATTTCCTCTTCTGGCTGTGGGAGGCCATGTGGTGGTTTACAGTGTAGACTCTACAGTTAGATCTGGGTCCAAATCCTGGTTTGTGTACTTATGAGCCACTTAACATTGGCTAAGTCACTTAACTGCTCTAAAGTTTTGTTTCCTCAACTATTAATGGGAGCCCTACTACTATTCCTCCTCCTCCTCCTCCTCCTCCTCCTCCTACTACTACTACTATGACGATGATGACGACTAGTACCTAATAATAGTGTTGTTGTGAGGATAAAATGCATGAAAATCGGTTAACTTAATGCCTGGGCACAAGGCTCAGGAAATAGCGATGAATGTGGTCATTCTAATGATGATGACAAAAAGTAAGAGGAGGATGAAGAGGAAGAAGGGAAAGAAGAAGCACTCATAATGCCTCTCAAGCCGTGGCTTTCTTAATCCCAGAAGATAAACACTCAGTGGAGGAGATAGAGGATTAGTGTTGGTGTGATTTTATGAATATGTCCACAAAATTTTTGAAACTTGAGGCAGTTAGAGTGGATTTTCAACTTGATTGCCTTTGGGATTTGCCCCAAGGACTGGGGCAGCACACTTCTAGTGTTCTGGGTGGTTCATGGAGGTATGGCCATGGGATGTATGTCTGGTCCTGTACCCCTTCTGCTCTGGCGCTGTTCCCCTTCTCTACTTCCTGTCTGCCTTGAACTGAGCAGCTTTGTTCCTCCATGACCTTCTGCCATGGAGTTTCTGCCTTGGAGCCTGCCGATCATGTACTGAATCTCCTGAAACTGTGAGCCAAATTAAACCTTTCTTTCTTTAAATTGTGGGTGCTGCAGTTTGTAATAGCTAAAACTTGGAAACAGCCCAAATGCCCGTCAACTGGAGATTGGATAAAGAAGATGTGTGTGTGTGTGTTTTTTTTTATAAAGTGGAGTACTACTCAGCCATAAAGAACGAGAAGCTAGAGACATTTATAGCTAAATGGATGCATATTGAGGCAATACTCTTAAGTGAAATAAATAGGACACATATGTGTAAATACCGAATAGTTTCTCTAGGGTGAGAAACTGAGAGTGTAAATAAGATTTAATTGGTATAATTGATAATGTGAAATCAGAAGTAAAGGTCTAAAGGAGCAGGGGAAGTGGGAGGGGTAGGGGAAAGGAAAGAAGGGAAAAGAAAAAATATGAGAAAAGAAAAAAAACATGGAAACAAAGTCTCTGTACATAGGGAAGGGTGGAAGGGGTGAAGGGAGGGCAGGGGAATGGGGAAAAAATAAGAACCAAGATACATCATGTAAAGGTACAAGATCCCAATGAGGAATGTAACTATATTTTATAACTAAAATGTACCAATAAACTTAATGAAAATATTAAAAATATTGTGGGTGTTGGCTGTTGTGTCTCAGTGATGGAAAAGCTAATATAATGCTCTTCCCTTCAGTGTATGGAGCTTATGCTCCCTTCCCGTGGTGTCAGCTGGACTGAGTGCTTATATTTTAAGGAGTAGAATATGGTGGAAATGACAGTATGTTCAAGGTTAGGTTATAATGTCTCCACTTTTGTCTTGGATATGTGTATTTTTTCTTCCCAGATTCACTGTCTGGGGAAGCCACTTTGTGACAGGCCCTATAGAGGGGTCCACACGGGAAGCACTGAAGCCTCCTGCCAGCAGCCAGGTAACTGAACTTGGAAGTCAGTCTCTCAGTGCTTGAGAAGCAGCTCCAACTAATGCCGGGTCAGTGATTTCAGCAGAGACCTTGAAGCAGAATCATGAAGCTAATTCTCTCCGCATTCCCAACCCTCTGAAAGAGTGAAATGATGAATATTTGGTGATGAAAGTTTGGAGTCATGTAGTTAAGTTTTGGGGGTAATTAGTTATGCATCAGTGTAAAACTGGAACAGCTGGGAAGACTGAATTGCAACTGGGGATGCCCTGTTCTGGGGTCACAGGGCTCTGCCCTCCATCTGAAAGCTTAATGCTTGGCGTAGGGTGAGGACAGGTTTGTTCAGAGGAGCACCGAGGCAGACCTGGAGTGATGCTCATTTTAACTTGCTGCTGAGCGTTACCCACATGATCAATGCCTTTACTTGTGTAACACTAATATATATGCCTGTAGATTTTTATTAGTATATGCTTGTGACACATACTATGTACATTCATTGTGGAAAATTGGTACAGGTCACATCTTGATCGTTTTTACTTCTTCTTCCCCTCCTTGTTCTCCTATCTTCCTCCATTCCCAGATCCACTTCTCATCTCTACAAATTGTCTCTCCCTGTTTCCTATCATTTATTTTTTATTTTGGTCTTTAGGTCATATATACTTTGGGTTTCTCAGATAAGAGAAACCATGTAATATTTAACCAGTGTCTGATTTATTTGACAGCATTATGGACTTAACTCCAGGTGTGTCCTTTTTCCTGGAAATGTTTCGAACGTATCCTTCTTTATGGCTAAGTAGTATTCCATTGTGCATTTATACTGCATTTTCGTTATCCATTCATCTGTTGTTGGGCATATAGGCCACTTCCAAAATTTAGCTATTATGAGTTCTGCTATAAATATGGGTGTACATGTATCACTGTGATATGAACTCTTTCAGGATGATACTCAGAAAAGTAGGCATGATGGTGCAGGCCTGTAATCTCAGTACTCAAGAGGCTGAGGCAGGATAATTGCCTTGAGTTTGAGACCAGCCTGGACTATATAGAGTTCATTGCCAGGCTGAACTACATGGTGAGACCCTATCTCAAAAAGCAAAACAAGAAAAAGCTATGAAGAGGTATATCTGGGTTGAATGAAATTTCTTTTCTTAGTTTTTTGAGACCTGTCTATACTAAAATGTCTCTAGATTTTGAGTAATTTAATAGTTCATGGATAAAGAAGGCACGTACAAGGGAGCAGAGATTTCTTTTTTCAACCATTAGTAGGTTCAGGCCCCAATGACAAAAGATAGATTAAAAACAGAAAAGCTTAAATTAAGTTTATAGGACCCAAGATCTCTCAGAAACGAAGGTTCAAGTGGAAACTGTGTTTTATGCTTAGGCCTGATGAGGAGTGGACAGTCACGCAGTGGTCCACTCTGTGTTGGGCATGGGATGTGGTCTAATGCTCATGCCCCGGGAGGGTGCTAGCAAGGCCTGTTTGTTCAGATTTTTCTCTGTGTCTCCAGCAGTAAGGGCATTCAGTTTCTTTGGTTGTAAGGAGGCACCTCTAAACCGAGGGTCTTATGACCGACTTTGGAGTTCAGAGGATTCTTCTATGGTCTGCTTCAGAGGAGAAGGGCAAGGCAAGGACAGTGACCTTCCTGTGTCTGCCGTTTTCTCAAATGCCAAGGTGCCCTGAACCCCATCACCTGAGCATAGTTTGCGAAAGCTATGAAGTCAGTGACTTGACAGAGGCCAAAGCACAGTTGGGATAGGGTGAGGGCTCCCTGCCAGTGCCAGATGGAAGTGCTAGTTGGAGGATTACATCCCTTCTCTCCTATTCGTAAAGCTGGTATTCATTCATTTACATTTTTTGTATGGTACTGGGGATTGAATCTGGGGCCTTTGCACGGAGCTACATTCTCAGTCTTTTTTTTTTAAATCTTGAGAGAAGGTCTTGCTAAGTCACTAAGTTAACCCGAGTGGGGCTTGAACTTGAGTTCCTCCTGTTTCAGCCTCCCAGTGCTAGGATTACATTGATATGCCACCACACTCAGCTTATTTACAAATATTTATTGAGTTCCGACTATGAGCTTTTCATGTGATTAGGCCCTGGGCAGTGGCGAGCAAGACAGTCTGCCACCTCAGAGACTATAGTGTAGTGGGAAAGTTTGGCAGGCAAATAAGCAAACAAAATAAGACTGTGTAGAAAATTAGGGTGGATGCGTTTGTTAGAATTTTTTTTACCTATAAAGGCTGAAAATCTTGATTAAAACTTGCTTGACAATAAACTAATCACACAGAGCTGTAGTCCACATGAACTCTGGCCTCTAAGAAACTCAGTGATGTCCAGAGGGCCAGATTCTTCCCATCTCTCTGCCCTGCCCTCCTGGTTCTGCTTGTGGGTACAAAATCGCCTTTGGTAGCAATCCAGGGTCCATACTTCATCATTCACTTGGGGCAGGCAGGATGCTAAACTCTCCCAACTCCACCTAGACCAAATCTCTTCCTCTTAATCTGACTGGCCAGTTAGATGAGATGTGATCTCCTGAACCAATAACATTTGTTGAGGCCATCCCTTATTTTAATTGGTTAAGAGTAATCAGGATCTACCCCTCTGCCATGCAGATTTGTTGTCATTGTCCTATAATAGATGGGAAGTGTGGTTGCCTGACACAGTCAGGTTCTGTTGGGAAGGGATGAAAGGGAGGGTTTTGGAGTTTGGGTAAGCAGTCAACACATTTATTTTATTATGTGAAGCGTGGGACGATGTTCCTGGGGATTTGACGTTGACATTGAGATTTGAAGGATGAAGAGATAGGAGATGGACTGAGAGGGTCTGTGTGTGTGTGTGTGTGTGTGTGTGTGTGTGTGCGCACGTGCGCGTGTGCGCACACATACATTTTGAAGATTATGACATTCCAAAGTGAAATGGGCCAGGAACCCACGTATTACTACAGTGCTAACATCGAATCTGCCCTAATTTATAAAACAAATGTGCAAGTCACAAAATTCTTTCCTGAATACCTACAGTATTGACATAAAACGGTGGATTTCACTGTTGGTGGCATTTACAGCTCCTTTCCCTATGGTCTCCTTGATTTTACCACTTTGGGTATTCTGGCCTGACTTCTGCCTGCTGGTACTCTAAACATTTGGGGCCCATTTATCACCATGGTGACAGCTGGAGGTACCAGTGAATGGGTGCTTGTTCCCCAGTGTCCTCCACCCAACCAAAGGAATCCAGACACAGCACACAGATGTCCAGTCCATAATGAGTACAGAGCAGCAGGGATGGTTCAGTGGGGGCCACCAGGGGGAGGTCTACCAACTTTTCATTTTGAGGTAGCAGAGGCAACTGTCACAGGCTTCCCTAAGGCCAGTTAGTCTAGTTAGCAGGTGCTTGACCAAAGTCCTGTTCACATATCTGTCAGCCTCTGTAACTGCCTGTATTTGGCACCCTACCGGCTAATTCATGTGCAGTCATTAGAACTAATATTAGACCCAGGCAGTTCTGGGGAAGTATGAGTGGTTTATTGTCCGAGAGGGCCATGGTCCTCTGGTTTGGACTCTCATTTTGTCTTTTGGCCTTGTACTTCCAAATCCAGAGCCAGCTTTGCCTTTAACCTTGATGTGATTGAGGATTGGTGATTTCTTCTTCTAGTAGCTTTTTTCCCCCTTGCTACATGAGTGGTATGTATTAACTGCAAAACATACAGACAGACAAAAGGAAAAAGGTTAAAAGCTCCTGTGTGTGGGGCATCACTGTGCTTTATGTCTCAGATGATCCAAATCAGGGCTTATTTCTGGGAGGGTTGTCTGTGGCCTGCAGCAGTCAGCCCCATCAGGGATTACCTTTCATATGAATCAGGGTTTGCCAGAGAAACAGAACCAATAGGACAGATACATGGGTAAATTACAAAGGGATTTATTATGAGGAGTTGGTTCCTGTGATTACAGAGCCTGAGAAATCCTATGATCCATCATCTGCAAAGCGGATGCCCAGGAGAGCTTGTGGTGTGTGTGATTCAGTCCAAGTCTGAACGTCTGAGAACCAAAGGAGCCAGTAGTATGCAAGCCCAGTGCCCAAGATCCAGGAACTAACATGGTTGAGGTCAGGAGAAGGTCATGTCCCAGCTCAAGGAGAGAGAGTGAATTTGCCCACCCTTCACCCTTTGTTCTATCTGAACTCTCAGTGGAGCGGTGTTCTCTGCATTTTCTTCCTCGAGGTCAATGTTTCATTAGTGTACATCTGGCCCTTATGACTGTGGTTTTACTAGGGCTCTGCAGCCTTTGGGAATCCATGGAGAGTCTCTCAATGGATCAGATGATGTCTAAACAGAAGCAATGAGAGAGGGAGTGACCAGAGTCCCAGTGTCCTCTTCAAGGCCTGTCCCCGGGGACCTAACTTCCTTCCACTGGGCCCCCCCCTCCTGAAAGTCCACCACCTCCCAAGGGCACTATTGGGTGGAGACCAAGCCTTAGGGCTTCATCCACCTTTGAGGGGTCTTTTGGATCCAAATTATCCTCCATAAATATTAGCTACAGTGCACAGACAGGAGCATGATTCAGCAGAGAGGGAGTTGGCAAACAGAATGCAGAGTCAGGTCTCCCCAAGTTCTGTAACCTCCTAAGCTCGAGCTTCTCCGTGAGGTTGGTGGCCGCCAGTGAGCAGTGATTCTGGAAGAGTGGAGCTGCAGGCACTGCAGCACCTGGAAGGAAGGGGAGTCTTCTCTGGGGACATAGTTGGGGTCAGGCTGGAGCTGACCTGGGAGGCTTCTGTGCTGGGGACAGAAGACAAGGCCGCTGTGGTCCAACCCCTTCTGATAATCTCACATCCCCCTGGTCAGGATGCGATGGCTGCCCCGGCCCACATATTCTCCTGTAATTGAATTCCTGGTCAGGCAGCAAACCATCAGGTCACTGTTAGCTGTTGTGGACAGAGACAATTCACTTGCGGTGGAGGATCGGGCGAGCTTATTGGGAGGAGGTCGTGCATTTTCCTTCTGCATGTGAAAACCAACAAGCAAACAAGACTCACAACCTCCTTGGATGAAAGAAATGAGGCTCTAGGAGGGGCTGTTTTTGCTTTTAAATCTGATGATTCATTCATACCCTAGAGAAGGCAAAGTCGTGGAAAGAGGAGGGTTGCACATATTAGGTTGAGCTGGTTGAGCACTGAATAACCCATGCACGTTAGAGCTGACAGGACAGGTAGCCATAGGTAGGAGCTCAAGGGAGAAGCAGACTCTCAACCAATCCCTTCCAGGGCTGACATACAGCCGAACATTGGCCTTCCAGTTTTTCTCAAAGGAGGAAATGTATTTACGCTTGGAGATATCCTCATCAACTTGGCCAGTTTTCTAAGCTAATACATATTTTACTATTTGAAAAGGAATTTCCACATAGTTCAGAGTTCAAGATGCAGTCAGGTGTGGTGGGGCACATCTGTAACCCTTGCCTTCGGGGAGGCCAAGTAGTAGGGTCACAAGTTAAAGCCCAGCCTGGGCAACTCAGCGAGAACCTGTCTGAAAGTAAAAAGTAAGAATTGGGGTAGGTATGTAGCTCAGTGCGAAGGTTTTCTGCGACCAGCCTCCCTTCCATTCTGTACCTTGGACACTGGCTGCTTTCCTGTGAGGCAGCCCATGGTGCCAGCTTGTTTACCCTTGGTCATGCCTTAATCCTCCTTCAAGACTCTCACAAACTTTCTTAACCTTCTCCTGCAGGTGGAATTTGTTATTCACTCAGCAACCATTCACCCTCGCTTCCTTCCCTCCTGAATCCCAGAAGCCAAGATTGAGCTCTCATATTCCCTCTTGCTTAGCACATCATTACCATTTATTTGGACAAGCCTCCCTTTTGGTTTATTGCAAAGGAATACATTTCCCTTCATTCTGCCCTTCTTGAGCTTCCCACAGACAGCATTTCTAACATGTCTAGTTTACATGCTTTTGTGTGTGTGCTTGTTAATGGGGAAGCATATGTGTGTGTGTGTGTGTGTCTGTTCCTGGGGATTGAACCCAAGGCCTTTACACTGAGCTACATCCCCAGTCACCCAATGTGGGCTCCAACTTGGAATCCTCTTGACTCAGCCTCCCCAGTGCTGGGAGTACAGGCACGAGCCACCACACCCAGCTTGGCCTGTTGTTTTTTTTTTTAGTGCAAGTAGCCATTGAGTATGAAGTCCAGGTTAGGCCTTGTGCCAGGGATCAGGGAAGCTGGTCCAGGCCCACGGGGGGCTCCCGGGTGGAGGCATCTGGGGGATTCTCCTCAGCATCACTTTCCCACACAAATAACTTCCTCAGTGCCCTCCCTGCTTCTCTGTCCACTCTCTGCTGTTTTCTCTCTCTGCGTATAATTGTTTCTTTCTGTCTCTGTTTCCTCTTCGTACTCAATACTTCCTTTGGGCTGGCCACCTTCCCTGCAGTCATCCTTCTGTATCTGGCCTGAGAGCCTTGGTTTCAAGGTGCTCGGAGGATGCCAAAATCTGAGGAGTTTAAGTCTCCTATAAAATGGCACAGTATTTGCATGTAACGGATGCCCATGTCCCTATATACTTTAAATCATCTCTAGATAACATATAGGAACGAATACAATGTAAATGGTGCACAACAGTTGTTACACTGCGTTGTAGGAAATGATGGCAGGAAAAAAAACCCTGTACGTGTTCAGTTCAGATGCCTAGTTTTTGGCGTATTTTCAGCCTGTGGCTGTTAGAACCCCTGGATGTAGTGCCTACCGCTATACTGGGCCATATGCAGCCTCATAGATTTTCATCCCAGCTCCATGAAGCAGTGGACCTAGACTTTTGGTTCATGTAGGGGGATCCTGTTCTCCAGACTCCCCCAAATAGACCCACATCCCCAAATGTTAACAAATACCATTATTTTCTGAAGGTTTTACGGATGTGGGGAGGGTGATCCATGTCATGTGTGCATCAGAACCCAGTCAGATTCCCTGTTATACATCAGTGATATCTCCCATCACATTTTCTTCCCAGCAGGAATTTGTCTGTCTCCACCTGTATTCTCTTCTTTCTCCTTTTCCCATTTCTCTCCTTCCTTTTCTTCTCTCACCTTGCAGTCTCCCAAAATCCCTTCTAACGTCCCCAAGAATTCCAAATACACTCTCCTTCAGTTAGGGAGAAAATGTCTGGTGCTTAGCTAAGGTCAGTCCTTGGCAAAGGTTGGAAAGGAGATGGGAGAAGAGGTAGAGTTGACTTACAAAGAGGAGAGGTGGTGGGGGCTATGTTAGCTTTCCAGCACTGTAGCAAACTACCTGAGACGATCAACTTACAGGGAGGAAAAGTTTATTTTGGCTCATGGTTTTAGAGGTTTCAGTTCTTGGTCCCTTGGCCCTGTGGCTTGGGGCCTGTGGCAAAGCAGTGCAACATGGTGGGAGCACATGGCAAAGAAAGCTGCTCACCTCATGGAATCCAGGAAGCAAAATTAGAAGGAAGAAGAGAGGCCAGGGTTGCACTGTTCCTTTTAAGGACATGTTCCCAATGCTCTAATTTTCTTGCACTAGGCCCACGTTCTACCACCTCCCTGTAATATCACAAGACCTCCCAATAGTGTCACAAGATGTTGGCTGATCCTTTAACACATGGGCCTTAGTGGGGGCACATAGCACAGAGGAACATTCTGTCCCCAAGAGGAAATGGTAGGACCGAGAGGGCATTATACTATGCAAAGAATTTAAACCAATAATAAAGCTCAGTGTGGGCATATTTTTTATTATCATCAAGGATTGATCAGAAATTTTAAATATCTTCAGTGAAATATTCCCCTCCCCAACCACATGTCTGAACACTACAAATTGGATGCATCATGGCAGGATATTTAAGCTTGGGGTCAGAAAGCCAGGTTTGAATCCAAGCTCAGAAGTTTATTGGAGCTGGATGACCTTGAGTAAGTTACTTCATCTCTCTGTATCTTGGCTTTCCTATCTGTAAGTGGTAAAAAACTGATAGTAATGCAAATGACTCTTGTCCAGAGAATTACAAAAAAATCAGTCTGGCTGAATGCAACTGATTATTGTACTGTGACCAACTTTGCATCATTAAGTAAATTTACTTTAGAATTCATATATATATATATATATACATATATATATATATATACACACATTGCCACCTTGACTTTTGTAAGCATATGTCTGTTTCTCTCTTCAGTAATGAAATAAAATCTTTGACATGTGTTTATCAGAGTAATTATTTCATGTTTTAAAAAAAGTATCCCTTAGCAATTTGTATTATTTTTCTTCTATTTCATAAATTAAGAAACCACAGTTCAACCCCCCTCCCCTCATTCATATTCCCCAACCGAAACAACCCTCTTTAAGTGCTGCAGTGACTTTGTGATAGTTCCACTGGCTGACTGAACTGCATTCCCCAGAACTCTCTCCTACATGTTTCCCATAGATTCTGGGGGGCAGAGAATGAAGGGCAGAAGTGAAGCTGCCACAGTGCTGCAGCTCACATACGTGGTGCTTATCTCCTGGCTCACCTTCTTGGAAGGCAGTGCCTGGGTCTGTAGGTGCTCCTGCTCCTCTGCTATGATTCTTCTTCCTGCCTCTCCTAGGCAGGTGTGTGTTTACCACCACAGTAGTTACCAAGGTGACAGGCAACAAGCGCTGACACAGACTTCAATTCATACTTGGGGGTTCCAGCCTGCCCTTGATCCCCCCTACTTTATATCCATCTTCCCTTCTGGACCCCCGACCTTGGGATGTTAAGCTTCAGCATGAGATCCAAGACAGCAGCCTTCCAAAAGCTGCTTAACCAGTCCCCACAACTGCATTGGGTCAAATCTCCAGAACAAGTCCCTTAAAAAATTCCAAATTTAAATTTATACCCATAGCTGCCATATTTGTTTTCCACCAAAATGCGTAAGTTGAACCCTAATCCCTAGTGTGATGGCACATGTAGGTGGCGCCTCTGGGAGGTGATTAAGTTTAGATGAAGTCATGAGGGTGGGGCCCTTATGATGGGGTCAGTGCCCTTAAAAGAGATTTCACAGAGCCCCCTTGTTCCTGCTGTCATATGAAGAGACAGCAAGAAGATGGCTGCCTGTGAACCAGCAAGAGAATCCTCACAATACCCAGAATCCGCTGGGGTCTTGCTCTTGGACTCCCCAGACTGTAGATCTGAGAGAAACGTCTATTGATTATAAGTCCCCCTGGTCTGTAGTATTTTGTTTTAGCAGTGCAGACAGACTAAGGTAAATCTACAGGAGGTCCTGGAACCCACCCTCGTGAATATAGAGGGATGAATATTTCCTCCTGTTCCTCTCCCCAAAGTTCTTCACCCCCGGTTGCCACCTCATTTACCTTCCCTTTTCCGTACACAGACCACTTCTCTATCCTGGTTTACAAAGCCCTAAACCCAGAGGGCAGTGCCTGGGAAGGTGAATTTTAACCAGCGTCCTAGGTGACTCTCATGCACAGAAAGGTTTGAGAGCCATGGCGCCACCAAACACAGTACCAGCCTCTCAGTTTGGGAGGGAAGGCTCCTTTGCTAGAGTTAGAACACTTAAGACCCGAGGTACAAATTGTCTAGTATGAACTGCAGTTCAGGTGCTTGCTGGCTTTGATGTTTCAGTGAGTCATGTAATCCCCGTGGGCCTCAGTTTCTTTATCAGTAAGTTGGGGCTGATGAGAACATCTACTTTATTGGGCAAGAGTGAAAATTCATCTATTCACTGTTTCATCATTCATTCATTTATTCCTTAATTCACTTGATAAATATTCAGTGAGTATTTACTATGTGCAAAGAACTCTTCTAGGTATTGAAGAATATAGAAGTGGAACACACACACACACACACACACACACACACACACACACACTGCCCTCCTTGAGCTTCTATTCCAGTGCAAAGGTTGGCATATTTTTCCCATAAGGGGATAGATAATAAATATTTTAGGTTTTGCAAACCACAAATGGTTTCCATAACCTCTTTTCCCTTGCTTTTCTTTTTCTAAAACTTTTTGAACGTGAACAAGACCATTCTTAGCTCATGGGCTGTACAAAGACAGCCACTGGCTGACCTCGGCCAATCCCTGTTGTAGCAGTTTAGATGAAATAGTAGCTCTAATGTATTCTAGCCAATGCGACAATGATGTAAAATGCTTGCACAGCTCCTGGCCTGGAGTCCAGCTGGGCACATTGGTGTTTTACTTGCCAACCTCTACCCCTGCCACTGTTCCCTGGCACCTCATGCTCCTGCCCTGGCCAGGCTCCTTTGGCATTTGGTGGCCTCTCAGCCTTGAGGAAATGAGCAAGGCCCTCCTCGCAGCTCTCTCCCTCCCAGCGAGGTCAGCAGGCGGATGCAGGCATCCGTCTTGCCCTTCGGCCACGGCTGGCAGCCCCTGGCCAGCTCACTGCTGGTCCCCTGCCTGGTCAGGATGCACTTCCGCCTGTGTCCCCAGCCTCCTGGGGGAAAATAGCTGGGCCCGCTGGGATGACTCACAATGCGGTGGCCACACACGCTGGCTCTCTGCAGGGCCACAGCGTGTGTGTGGAGGCTTGCGGCGTGGGAGCTGAAGTGGGTGGGCAACTGCTCAAGATGATGTCTTGCCAGTATGGGGCAGCCCAAGGACATCTCTCTGCTGTCTGAAGCTTTCTGGACACAGAGTGAAGTGGTCCAGGGCTGCATCCAGATCGACCATGGGGCAGTCAGCCACTGGCTCTCCCCTCCTAGGGACTGAGACTCCCTGGGCATTTCCAGGGACTTCTGAGCTCTTGGATCATTAGATTAGTGTGTCCTGTCCTCGAGGCTGATGCCAGCCTGGTGCCTTTAATTACATGGCCAAGCTCCCCCAAGAAGGCAGTGTCCCCTGGCCTGCCTTAGAGGACCTTGGCGGCCTCCTGATCTATCCCTGTTTCCCCCCGACTCTCCCTAATCTATCTTCCACGCTACAGTCAGCCTGGTGTGCTCAAAATGCAGCTCTGAGCTTTACTCTTCTTCTTTAAAAACCCTTCAGGGGCTTCTTATACCTTTCAGGATGAAGTTCAGAGTCCTCAGCTAAATGAGGCACCAGCCACGAGCCTGGCGTGCCTCCCTCTCCAGCCTGCTCCATCTCTCTTCAGCCCAGCTGTGCTGCTGACACACACCAGCCCTCGGGAGCCACCTGCCCATCTCTGTGCTCTCGGCCTGGCATTTCCTGTTCCTCCTTGTCGGCTGGGAAGTGCTTTTATTTTTTTCTGATGCTACACAATTGTCATTTCTTCCATAGAACCTTTGTTAATCCCCCGGAGTCCTTAATAATCCTCTGACGTGCACTAATTTTAATCCTATCTCATGAGTGTAGGAGAGTGCTGAAGAGCTTGGGTTTGAATTTCAGTTCAATCTTTTGCTAACTGTGTGACCTCAGGTAAGCTGCTCCAACTCTCTGAGCTCGAGTCTCATCTGTAGAGTAGGACTGATAATAGTGCCTGCCTCTTAGGGTGCTTTTAGTGTGAGAACTGGCGAGTGCATGCATGTAAACATCATCATGCTGGGCATGATCCATAGTAAATGCTCAGTAAATTCATCCATATCATTATTGGATTCCACTGTGAGCTCCTTAGGGCAAGGGCCAAAGAGAGCTTCAGCATTGCATTGCATTAGCTTTTGTCCCAGTGCTATTGCATAAAGGTCAGGGAGAAGACCAGCCCATCCTGTGTATCAAAATTTATCTCTATGAGGATGTTCACTGCAGCATTTGTTTGGAGGGTAAAATGTTAAAACATCATCGAAACCTCAGCCATAAATTATGGTTCATCTGTGGTGTGCAACACGAGCAGTGATTAAACACATGAGGTCGCCTGTGTGCGCTGACAGAAAGAAACACCCAGAACATACCTTGTGAGATACCACGCTCATGCCAGCAGGTATGGTAAGATATGCGTGTACAAGTGTATGTGTGAGTGTGTTTAAAGGACACTTATGTGTAGAAAGGACGTGAAGGATGTAGAAGAAATTGTTGAAAGTGTTTGCCTCTCAGGGGTGAGAGAGGAAAGGACTTTGCTGCTTACCTTATGCCAGGGGTTGATAAACTATAGTCCTTGGGCTAAGATCAGTTGCTACCATTTTTTTGGTAGTGGGGATTGAACCCAGGCCCTTCCCACTGAGCTGCATCCTCAGTATCTTTTTTAAAATTTTGAGACAGGGTTTCACTAAGTCACTAAGTTGCCTGAACTGGGCTCAAACTTGTGATCCTCCTGCCTCAGCCTCCTGAGTGCTGAGATTACAGGCCTGCACTACTTGTTGCTTGTTTTTTAGCTACTTGTTTTTGTAAACATAGCGTTATTGGCATTCAGTTCTACCCATGTGTTGACCTATTACCCATGCTGCTTTTGGGCTATGAAGGTGGAATAGTAGTTTTGATAGATACCATATGGCCTGAAAAACTTAAAATATTTATTATCTGACTTTTTTTTTTTGGTACTGGGGATCGAACTTGGGTCCTTGCGCTTGCAAGGCAGGCGGCAGAACCACTGAGCTAAATCCCCAGCCCTGTTATCTGACCTGTTATCTGACCCAAGTTCAGTGACCCCTGCTTTATCCTCTCTGTACTTCTTAATAAAAACAATAGTGTGCAGTATTTGAATTGTTAAATTTACAAGTTAATGTGACCTTGATTCATAGTCACAGGTTGCTAAAGCTCAGGTCCACTATATCCACAATATTATCCATTGCCACTATCATGCATGATGCAAGAAACAATACCTCAAACTCACCGGCTTGAAACAGCCACACTTCTGGTCACCTGGGTGGTTCTTCTGGCCCCTTGCATGTCGTTGAGCTGTGGAAGAGGCTCTCTTGGTGCTGGCTGGGCTCTCACATGTTTGTTCTTACCTGGGACAGCGGGCTGTCACCCGCATGGTCTATGGTTCTCCTGCAGGGTGTCCCTGGCTGTCCTCAAGGTGGAGGCCAAGTTCTACAGTGAACGAGAGAGCAAGTGCCTTGAGCCTGAAACCTCCCCCACTCCTGCCACATCTACTTGGCCAGAACAAGCCACAAACCCAGCCTGGGCAAGATGGGCCAAGGACCGAGCCCTTGATGAGGAAGTAAGTGCAGAAGGGTGGGGTAGTGGTGAACTGCTTTGCCGTTGATTGTTTGCACCATCACTCCACCCTTTAGTGCATTAGCCCATATGTCTTTATCCTGTTTCACAGGGGAGGAAACTGAGACCCAGAGAGACTTGCTCCATGTTGCTCAGGGGAAGGCTCTGACTGGAATGTGACTCAGGTCTCCTGGCTCCAGCACAGCGCTCATCCCACTGCTCCTGGACTCTGTCTCCTTTTTCCTGGGTCCTGAGAGGAAAGCAAGCTTGTCTTCTTTGTCTTTGTATTCTGAGAGCCTGGCACAAGCCAGGTGCTCAATAGACCTGGTGATGAGCAGGGGCTATTTTTAGAAAAAGCAAATTGAGGCAGCCGGACATGAACACTTCTGTCCTTCGCCACTCATCAAGCCAACTCCTTTCCTTGATGAGGGTACCCCATCTTAGGGCTCTCAGCACTAGATGACTCAGGCAGGTGATTAAGGCTTCACAGGTCACCAGACTCTCTGGAATCTCGGACAGAGAGGCGGGGAATGGAGGGTTTCCTGTTGGGGTGGTGTCCTCACCTGCCAGGCTTGTGGTGTGATTTTAGAATTGTCCCTGCCCATGCGTCTCCAGAATTGGTTATGAAGCCCTTCTGCTAACTATTTAATGTCCTTTAATGAAATCCTTTTCCATGCCAACTACCCAGAGTTGGCGTCTTGCTCCACCTTGTGCTGCTATAACAAAACACTCAAGACTGGGAAATTCTTGCAGAGCAGAAATTTGCTTCTCACATTCTGGATGCTGTGAAGTCCAGGATTGGGATGCCCAACAGTTGTGGTGTCTGGTGGGACCTGCTCCATCAATGGTGCCTTCTCAAAGTCCCACCTCTTCATACACCACATTGGTGATTAAAATTCAACAGACAGATTTTGAGGACTTCAGACCATAGTGGTTGGTTCTGTTGCTTGAATTTAAGAACTGTGATTTTATTTTGTGGTGCTAGGGATTGAACTCAGGACTTTGCACTGAGCTATATCTCCGGCCCTTTTCATATTTGGTTTAGAACATCGCCTATAGGACTAGGATGTCAAGGGTATAAATCCTAGTTCTGCTGCTTATTAGCTGTATGACCATGGACAAGTTACTTGATGTCTCTGAGCTCCAATTTCCCTTTCTGTACAATGGGGATAATGATAGTATCTAATGCAAGTGGCGTGAGGATTATAAATATGTTGTAGAAGAGTTGGTATAGAAGATGGTGTAGAAATGGTATAGAAGAGTTGAATAAGAGCTTACCAAATGTTATTCTTCTTATTTCTTCCAACAAATATTTTCTAACCATTTTCCATCTTCTGAATCCTTCCGAATCCTTCCCGCTTGGAGCTTGGATAAAAAGTGGTCACAGGCATACAAAGCAAAAGTCAGCCTGACTTACCTTGCGTCTCTTAGTATTCAGCCCACTGGCTGTTTCAGAGGATGTTCAGTAAATATTTGTAGAGGGAGTGAAATAGTTTAAAATCACCTTTTATGGAGTGTTTGGTGCTGATATGCTTTGGTCTTAAGAACCCTGAAATATCTGAAGCCCTTTCTCTCTCTGAATGAATGGTAGCAGCTGTTGTTTATGGGACTTTCCTTGCCTCATCAATGCCAAGTGACTGAGATCTGGTTCCTGTGTCTGGATCACCCCATCCCCCTTCCATAGTTGCCAACATCTTCTTTTTCAAGGTTCTCAGAGAGGACCCCCTTAAGCAGCCCACTAGAGCGGAGCTTCCCCTTCTTAGCCCTTCCCCTCCCCATCATCCTGTTATTTCCTTCCAACCACCTATGCTGTGCTAAATTTATCTAATTGGTTTACGTGTTCACTTTCTCTCTCCTCCACCAGAATATAAGCTCTACCTAGGCAGGGACTTGGTTTCAGTGTTCAATAAATGAATGAATTATTTAATTACAATCGATACACTTATCACATATCTACCACCTGCCAGGTATGGGTTGCTCAGCACTTCATCTCATCCACTCCTGAAAATCCTTCCACCTTGGGTCTTGCAGCTGAGGAAAGAGGTTCTCCAAGAGTGCAAGGTACCTGCCCCGGCGCCACACAGGTCATGATTTTGAGGTCCTGCCTTTCTAACTTACTGTGCTCTCTATGGCCACGCTATGTATTCTGTCTCCCAGGGCATCAGGACAATGTCTGGACTCTCCCTCCCCACCCCCAGCCCTGAGGGTCCTCAAGGAGGGGGTTAATTGCACCGACTCCAGACTGGCCCCAGCCTGGTACAGGACACTGTTTCTCAGGTAGAAGCAGCAGGCAGGAGTGGCACCCAAAGGTCTGGCTGAGTCACAGGCCCCAGAGCCCTCAGATCCGCACGCTGTCTGTGCCTCGCAGCAGGCGCGACAGCCTCATTGTCACGTAGCGCTGGAGCGCAGGTGCTCTGGCCAGGCGCTCTTTGCAGAAGGAAATGCAATTAGGGTTGCCGTGGTCGACAGGCTTCATCTCCATTCCCTCCTTGGGAGTGGGATCAAAGGACATATGGAACTGCGTGTGCATGCGTGTGCATGTTTGTGTCTCTACGATTAACCCCTGCAGGCCTGAAACCAGCGTCTTTCAGGACTCACAGGGCGTTATTGGAAAGGGAGAAACTAATATTGATTTCTGCTAGTGACTTTTGCCTCTTCCTTCAGGAACAATGCCAGCATTTCTTGAGGACCTACTCTTAGCTAGCTGTTACATTGAGTACTGCATGTGTGTAATCTTATATAAAATTCATAGCCACCGAGTGCAGTTAGTGCTACTGTCAGTCCATGTAACAGATGACAGAATGGGCTGGGAATGGCTAAGTCCACTCAGCTGCTGAGTGTCCAGACAGGAGTTAAGCCCGAGTGGGCCAAACTTCATTTACCTCCACATTATACTGCCTTTTCTGTAGTCTTGACACTGCTTTTCTGTTCTTAAGCAGACTGGAATCTTTTCTCTTTGTTTTGACATCCACAAGTAGATGCTTTTATGCAAACATAGTGTCATACATTTCGTCTTTTACAGGTCCATCATAGTCATCATCATATTAGCCACGGTAGGCTAAGTTTGCTGCAGCAGTAAACATCACCAAAATATCACTGCTTAGCACAAGTTTATTTCTTACTCATTTAGAATTCAGCATAGGTATGGGCCATTATCCTCTGTGGACTGGCTTAGCTTAGTCCAGTGGTGGTGAGCCTGTGGCATGCGTGCTGCAGTGGGCTGTTTGTTGTCACTGAAAGCTCTAAAACGTTTGCCATCACTGGCCTAGACTATTTTAACACATGGTTTACAAGGAATGACAGCACAGATTATAATAGTCACTTTGCCCCCAAAGTGGTATATGTCCGCTTGTGGTTACATTTCACTGGCCAAAGAAATCACCTGGCCGTGCCTCACCTTAAGGTATGTCAGAGAAAAAAAAGAATCCCAAATCCTGGTTTATCCTGGTAATGTCTCTTCCGCATGCCATTCTCTTCCTTCTCTCTTGCCTTTTCCATGTTTTGTGGCTGATCAAATCTCAGACATCTGCCATACCCACCCAACTTTTGGGATGTCATATTGTTAGACACATTCCTGTACTGGGCAGAGCCCACGCTCTGGGAACATAAGATCTGCTTGGGGGTCTTGGAGCCACCATTGCTTTTATTAGCTTGGTGATCATCTGTGAGATACTTGACTTCTCTGAGTTTCAATTGTCTCAGCTATAAGATGAAGTTGGTAAGAGGTCCTGTCTTGAAAGGTAATGACGATTTCATGAGCTACTGTATGTACAGGCCCTAGCACTATGTCTGGTGCTTGGTAAGATCAATAATAGTAGCAACAGTTAACACCATTATTGTGCACCGAGTGCACATTAGTAGGTGCTCAATTAGTGTTAGCTATAAGAATTATTTTGATACTCCCACTTTTATATTATGGTTCTTTGTAAATGGTAATCATCTCCTATTTGTTTGCTCATTTTTTTTCCAAAAAGTATTCATTGAGAGTCTGTTTATCATGAAATCAGTCTCCTGCCAATTGGAGAAATATTGTGGAAGAAATTAGACACTTGAATGGAGTTTATAGGTTTTTCTTCTCTCTTTCTTCCCTTTCCCCTCGTGTCTATCTGCCTGTCTCTGTGAATAAAGGTTCATATTTATTAGAAATGCCGTATGCCAAGACATGGGGATGTAGTGGTGAACAAAGTGAATTTCACTCATGGTCAACAGCAAAGCTGGAATTTCCTCCAGGAAATGGGCAGGGTGGGGTATGCCCTAGGTTCTGAGTTGGTCTGACCCTTTGGGCCCCAGAAGCCCTTGACATCTGGCTTCAATTCCACTGCCCCTCTTGACCATCAGCATCCTCCCCAAGGCCCCCTTACACATTCTTATCCATGCCGGAGGCCACTGGAGCCATCTCACTCTTCAGGAAGCTTTGGGGGTGAAGCGGCACACGGATCCCTGGACATTGGCCCCAACTGGCTGCTCTCTAAGGCATGTTGGGCCTCCTGAAGAGGCCACAGTAGATAGACAAGGTTCCATGCCCACCAGGCTGATGAGTGGCTGCATCCTAAGCAACATGTGCCTCTGAAAGGAGACAGAAAAGGGTGCACGTGTGATTTTGGTTTGGGGAAACCACAATGCAAATAAATGGGCTGTCGTGGACGAGAGTGAGGCCTCGTTCACTGGGAAGCCAGTGGAAGTAGAGAGACCTGATGATGGATGCCAGCTCAGCCTCTGCATGATGCTTGGCCTGGGAGAATTTCCTTCCTTCTATGGTACCACTTTCCTATCTCTGACGTCTGATTCTACTAACACTGTTAGTATTGGGTCGAATCCATGCACTACCTGGAGACTTGTTCACTATTTTTCTTTTAAAATGATTTCCTTTACTGTGAAAAGAAGAAGAGTGTATGATTTTTGGTACTGCTTGAACTCAGAGTACTTTTACTGAGCTACATCCCCAGCCCTTTAAAATACAGTCCCTCTCTGTGATATTCAGCCCCCATTTTGGGAAGCTTGTTGAGTCCAAGGTCCTGCTCAAGTGCTCTGGGGCTAGGGATGTAACCCAAGGCCTTTCACATGCTAGACAAACACTCTGCCACTGGGATATACCCCTAACTCCCAGTATTCTTGCATAGTCAGATAAACTGGCTTAAAAAAAAAAATTCACTGCCACCCAGTGAGACAGGTGGTATTTTTATTTTTAAAATTAGTTAATGGAGGCCCTAATGTGCTTGGTCCCCAGCCTTTTGTGTCCCTGCTGGGCTTTCTTGCCCATTATCCCTAGAAGAAGTTTCAGATCTTTTTCATTTTATTATACCTACCTTCCTCCCCGTGGATGGTCATGGAGGCCATCCCTCAAGTCTCCTTTACCAGCCCTCCTCTTTCACTTCCATGTGTTTCAAGAGGCCTCTCACCTGTTCGCTGGAGTTCCCCCTTCCTGGGCTCTCAGGATTCTTCCTCCATCCATCATCCCAAACATTTCCAGCACTTTCTTTTTTTTTTCACTCATTCAGTTTATTGGTACATTTTAGGTATACATTATGATCACATTCATCATTGGGAATTTGTACCTGTATACGCTATATCTTATATATATCTTCATTTCCAGCACTGTCAACTTCTCCCCTGTATTGAATCCTTCCCTCTTACATGTATTAGGGTATATTCAAATTCTTTCTCGTAGGTGTAAAATCTATGAACAATAAGACTTCAAAGATCTGAAATTATCTGGCAAAATAATGCCTACTTATTTTTTGAGGATGATTACTTATATTTTGACAAATGGTTCAATCTGCCACAGCAAGGGTAAGCAAAGTACAGCCCATAGCCCAAACTGGCCACCACCTGTTTTTGTAAATAAAGCTTTACTGGAGCACTTTCATGCCCATTCATTCATGTATTGATTAGGGTTGCTTTAGTGCTGCGATGGCAGAAGTGACTAGTTGCAACAGAGACCGTATAGTCTGCAGAGCCAAAAGTATTGAGCATGTGTCCTTCTGCAGGAAAGTTTGCTGACCTCCGCAGTAGAGAAGAATCAGTTGTGTATTTTTAGGTGAAGAACTGTTACTGGGATGCTTCAAACTTGTCATGTCTGGAACTATCACCCCACTCGAAATGTGGCAAAAGGCCACAAAAACCATCATTTGATGGTTCAAGGTGTGGATTGTACACTGAATATAACAAAATGTGCCCCATCTAACTTTTAGGTTTTCACCTGTATTAAAGGAGCATGGTGAGCTAGGCATTTTCTGGTTGGAATACAGTGTTTTTTGAGGAGTAAAAGCAGGTGTGAGGATGATAGTTCATAAGAGCATACATCTACCAACATGGTGATCACAGCACAACCATGAGGAATGATCTCCATGTGAAAACTCCTTGGCATTCTACATATCTCCTTATGTCCCAGAAAATGCCATGATGGTATCAGTCCCTAGCAGAGGCCCACCTATCCTTCAAATGAAACGCATACTCATGCCTCTTGCCTTGAAAGAACACATACTTTTCAGTCACAATTTGATTGTCACACATTTTGGATTCTTTGGTTAGACAGCATGAGATGAAATAATATTTCAAATTGTTAACAGTAGAGCATTCCTGTCTCAGAGCATAAGATGAATTCTGAAGCAGAGAGCAATAGGGATTGATTCTCATATTCTACAGTGAGGAGCTAAACTGTTTGGGTAGGACTTTGGTAGGTAGATTGGATTTTTTAGCGTTAACCATCCTCAGCCTCAAAACTATGAGAGAGAAGGCTAACCAACTAAAAAAATTAATCCCCCCAAACAAATGACTCAATCAAAAAATGGGCAAATGAATGGAAGAGATACTTCTCCAAAGAAGTACAAAAGGGCCAATAAATACACGAAAAAGTGTTCAACATCTTTAGCCAGTATGAAATGCAAATCAAAAGTAACTGGGATTCTGTCTTTCCCTAGTCATAATGACTATCATCAAGAACACACACACACACACACACACACACACACACACACACACACACACCCCAAACCTTTTTGGTGGGAATGTAAACTAGTACAACTGCTATGGAAATCAATATGAGGATTCCTAAAAAAACTGAAAATAGAAATTCTCATTGAACCAGCTGTACCTATCTCAAAAGAGTTAAAGTTAGCTCTGGCAACTGTGTAGTTGCCCATCAGCAGACAAATGGATAAAGAAAATAGAAATATATATATGCAATGAAATTTTATTCAGCCATAAAAAATAAATTTATACCATTTGCAGGAAAATGGATGGATCTTGAGCCCATATGTTAAGCGAAATAAGTCAGACACACAAAGTTAAATATTGCATGGTTTCTCTTATATGAGAAACCAACATTATAAATAAAGAGTAAAATAGCACAGAGACAGGAGGAAACAGGGAGGCAGACTTTGGAGATGGGTGAAGGGAAGAGAGTGGGGGGAAAGGGGATTGAAAATGATCAAGATATTATATATATATATATATATATATCCATCAATCCTCCAAAACAAGTGGAAATATTATGTATCATGAACATACCCAATAAAAAGTCTAAAAAGAGAAACCTTCAGATAACCTTGGAAGTCAACAGAAACTTTGAAATAAAAGATTCATTTGGGAATTGAGGAGAGCAAAGGGTGAATAAACTAGAGTAAAAGTGTCTTTGCACATGCACATGTGTGCATGTGTGCGTATGTGTGTGCGTGTGTGCATATGTGTGTATTGGACTAATAGATGTGTATTTGGAAATATTCAGTTGCATCCCTTGAAACTTGAAGAATAGAGTGATGGCTACCTGTTGTATGCCTAAAATCCAAAGCTAGGGTGCGGACTGCAAGCAGATTATGAGACAAGTTACCTGGAAAGGGTTTTCATTTCCACATGAGCTCACATGCTAGAGTTGCCCCTGAATTATCCACGGAAGGGAGCTGGCTGTGGGTCAACATCACGGGTATGCCACACATGAGGACCATAGGAGAGGACCCCACCAGAAGAATGGACTGTCTGACCCCTGGATAAATGAGTTGAAAGTTGATACTAAATAAATATTTTCTTCAGACTTGAACATCATGACATCACAACTTTATGGGTCTTCTTTGCATTCCTGCTTCTTTTCATAAGTATCTTATTTGTGTTAATTTCCTATTGCTGTGTAACAAATTACTGCACATATAGTGGCTTAAAATAATGCACATTTGTGATCTCAGTTTCTGCAGCTCCTGAGTGCAGGTACAGCTTACTAGATCCTCTGCCAGGGCCTGAGAAGGTTGGATAGAGCTTGGAATGAAAATGTCCCCCAGACGCCTGCACATTAAAAGCTCGGTTGTCAAGTCCGTGGTGCGATGGAAATTAGTGGAACCTTTAAGAAGTGGGGCCCAGTGAGAAGAAGTTATGTCACTGGGGATGCGGTTGCCCTTGAATATTGGGACTCTGGTGCCTTCCTCCTTTCTCTCTTTGCTTCCTAGCTGCTATGCGGTGAGTAGATTTTCTCCACCATATGATCCTTTCCATGACCTTGCTACAGCCCCCCAAACAATGAGCCAACCAACCATGGACTGAAAACTCCAGAACTGTGAGCCAAAATAAATCTTTTGCTTTTAAAATTGATTTTCTCAGGAGTTTTGTTGCAGTGGTGACAGGGCACGCTCCACATGGAGCTGGTCGATGGCAGGTGGAGAATACGTGAAATAACCACAGAGGCTCCAGGCAGTGGATGGGGATCAGCTTGAGCACACAGAAGCAAGACATCAAAAGTTTTGGGCATTATGACTAATGGAATATATTCACTGTAGCTTTTTCTCTGTCCATAGGATGCTGAGGCAGGGGCATATTTGGATTGTTACACGTTTTAGTCATTTCTGGACTGTGGGATAATATGGCTTCAGTTAATTCCATTTACAAAAATACCAGTATATGTATAAAGCAAGAAGAAAGTTAATCTTCCAAGGGCACTGATGTCTCCCAAGCAGGTTCTGTCACATCACACGGTGTTCTGTTTCTTTGATCTGGTTCTGTTTCCCTTTATGTCTATGGACAGAACTCACTAGAGGCCAGCTGTGGCTCCTGCAGCACTGGTGGTGGGAGATTAATTGGAACCTATGGATGGGAAAGGCTTTGCATTGAGCTAAGCAAAGCTTCTGTAGTCACGATCCTTCTACATCATCCAGATCCCTCCTCAGGTCTTCTGCTTGTAGGGACCAGATTCCAAGAGCCCCTTTGCAGCTCATAATCCTACCTAAGACCACCTAGCTTCAGAGTGATTTTCAGCCTTGAATCATTTATGTCACTGATTAAAACACCAACACCAACACCAATACCAACAACAGTCTGCTTTTGAGAACTTAGTATCTGTCCATCCATCCAAACTTCCACCCACCTATACATACATCCGTTTATTTATTTATTATCAAAACCCATTTAGTAAGTACAACTCTGGGTACCAGGCCAAAGGTCTCCAAGACAAGATTTTTGTGCTCTCTGGAGTGGTATAAAATTATTCTAGGACCTAATATAACCCTGGTTTTCATACTTATATATAAATTCTCTAGAAGAAAAGCTTTTTATTTTGTTAACTAGAAATACTTTTTGATAATAAAATTTATGTCCAATCATTGAAAAAAAATAACAAAAATCAGATATTCATAATTTAGATAGTGAAAAATCACTGGTATATTTTATTCTCCCAGGCTAACATTTGGGGATCTCTCTTTCAGACATCACCTACCTGTGTATAAACACACAAACATAACCTTTTTCCTTTAAAAATAAGATAAGACAATACTGTACGTGCTATTTTTACTTAAATATAATGTGGGGATGACTTTCAAATAGCTGCATAATATTCTATTTTATAGATATACCGGAATTTTTAAAACAAATACACTATCAATGGACATTTAGGATAGTTCCAACACTTTTTGTCGCCAAATAAGGCTACAATACCTTTGTTCTAATATCTTTGTATGGTTTGTTCATGATTTGAAAAATAACAAAATCCTAGAATTGGAATTACCAAGTGAAATGGTAGGTGTGTACATGCAAAGTTTTAACAGCTATTGCTAACTTCCCTTGTAAAAGAGTTGTATGTATTTTTTTTCAGAATTTTCTTTATTAGTTCATATTTGTAGCACATCATGTTTGTATTCCTTGTGAGGAGTTGGTACATGTATATAATACATCTTAATTCCCTTTTTTTTTTTTTTGTACTGGGGATCAAACTCGGATCCTTGAGCTTGCGAGGCAGGTGGCGGAACCACTGAGCTAAATCCCCGGCCCCCTTAATTCCCTTTTAAAATCACCTTTCTCTTCCCTCCCTCTCCCTCTCCATCCATTTCTTATCTCCTTTTTGGGGGGTACATGTTTGTAGCACATGATATTTGTACTTTTTGTGAGGAGTTTGTACGTGTACATCATACATCTCCATTCCTTTTTAAAATCACCTATCCCTGGGCCCGGGATTTAGCTCAGTGGCTCCACCACCTGCCTTGCAAGCGCAAGGTCCCGAGTTCGATCCCTGGTACAAAAAAAAATCACCTATCATTTCTCTCCTTTCCTTCTCCATCCATCTCTTGAACCCTTTTGTTTTGCACATGTTTGCAGTACATAATGTTTACGTTCCTTGTAGGGAGTTGGTAAATAACAGATCTTAATTCCTTTTTCATCCCCTTTTCTCCCCCCTCTCTCTCTAGCTCTTGATCCCCTTCCCCTCGGAGAAAGATCTACTTTAAGCTCTCACAACCCTACGTACAACGATGCACATTGCCCCATGCCCTCATTCATGCTGGGTGCTGGTGATATCTGGCAAGAGAGAATAACTGCATGTGGTTTTGACCTCTTTAAATAGTAATAACTTTGCATGTCTGTTATTTTTTTCCTATTTCTGTACCATTACCTTTAAACATTTATCATTTCTTTATAATGAAACATTGCAAATCCCTTCTTACAGATATTTTGAAATATACAATACCTTACTATTGCCTATAGTCACCCTACTGTGCAGTTTATTCCTTCCATCTAACTGTATCTTTGTACCTGTTAACCCCTCCTGCCTTTACCCGCCCCACTTCCCATCCTCTCCAGCCTCTGGTAACCACTCTTCTACTCTCTACTTGTACAAGTTTGACTTTTGTAAGATTCCTCACAGGAGTGAGGTCTTGTCTTTGTGCATCTGGCTTATTTCACCTAACGTAATGTCCCCAAGGTCTGTTCATGTTGTTGCATATGACAGAATTTCATCTTTTTATGGCTGAATAGTATTTCACGTGTACCACATTTTCTTTATGCATGCATTTTCTTTCTGATGAACACTTAGGTTGATTTGCTAGCTTGGCTATTGTGAGTAATGCCGCAATAAATATGAGGATGCAGATGTCTCTTTGACACATTGATTTCACTTCCTTTGGGAAGTTCTAGTTTTTTAGTATTTCTTTTCTTCATATCTTCGGGGGACTTTTACAGGGTTTTTCTTTATCTTTTTGATTGGTAACCACTCTTTGTATTTCGAGGATATTAACTCTTAGTATTTCATACATATGTGTGTTTGTTATAATCTGCTTGCTTTAAATATATTGTTGATATCTTTAACATGAAGAAATTTAAACTTTTTACACTGTTGAATCTTTTAGTCTTTTCATTCTTTTTCTTCCCTGTGATTGTGGCATCTTATTAACAAACACTACCCATACTTACGATTATTAACAAAGACCCCTTCCATTTGGGGACATCTTTTCCATTTTCCATTTAGATCAGTTTTGTTGTGCCCAGATCACGAAGTCCCCAAAGACCACCAAGGAGCCGATTCCGATGCAAACGCACGAGGGTCAGGGTCCTTTATTCAAGCTCGAGCAGGGACTCTCAATTGTCACCGACGCAGCGAATCAAGATCGAGAGCCCCGAATTTCAAATTAGCGGGGTTTTTATAGAGGTTACAGCAAGGTTTGAAGATTTTCCATTTAGCAGTTACATGATTGGTTGACAATTAGCAAGCATGAAGTGTACATTTTTGATTGGCCAGGTGCATGGGCGGGGCTTGAGGGGCGGTTACATGTAGGTTTTACGAGGGAAATGAGGGGCAAAGGTTGTTGGTCGACTGTCACGTACTCATGGTCAGCAGACACACTGACTATTAGTCACGACCATTACGTACTGACAGTCAGCACATCTACAGATTGTTCTATGGATAGGGGGCCCGGAACGTTCATTTCCTGGGCAAAGAGATGGCTGAGTAATTAATTTAGGAACTTTGGTTTGTTACAGATTGTGTCTTCTGTCCCAGAGCAAACACATTTTAACCATTAATTTGAGAGGCTAGGGGAATGGTGGATTTTAGCAAAATGGAGTCGCTGTGGTCTCACAAGTTTAACATGGATTTACAGTCTATTTTGATCTGGTACTAAATTTCTGTATATACACAGACCTGCCCAGATTCAGCTCCCCTTATTTCACAACTCAAGAGAGGAGAGTTTTAGTGACTTTTCTCAAGCAGCTAATGGTAGGGCTACAACTGGGACCCAGGGCTTCCCCCGTCCCAACCAGTGGTCTTTCCAACTTTTATCCCTTGTCATTATCTGATTTATATCATGAACGCTTCTATTTTCTTTGACATTTGTATTAACATCTAAACCAGTCGTTTTCATCGAGTGCACCAAAAATGCTTTTTATGTCTTCTCCCAAATTTCAGTCAATGGGTACGATTTTATTTCAGCTGCAGTGGAAGTTTTTAAAAAATCAATGTAAAATCAATGACTGTCAAGTGGGTGGGGCATGAAGTGGGATGTGCTGTGGGAACAACTTTGTGGGAGAAAGAAGTAAGTATTAATACCATGCTTGGGACAAAGAAAGACTAAATGCTTACAAAGGAGTCACATTTTATGCTGTCAGGAGTCCCTTTATCAAAAATTCTCCAACAGGAAGTTCATTAAGCAAATTGTTCTCTTAAAACTCTCAAAATAAGTGAAGTTTTAACATGCTCCGAATACAACACATCTTTAAGAACTTAGCAAGCTCACCCCTGAGTCATTCGCTTCAACTGGCAGCACTTTAAAAACATCATTGATTTCCCACACTAATCATTGTTTTCTGAGTTGGGTAATTATCTGAAAAATCTTTGGAAAGCAGTTAAAAAACAATCAGGAAAAAGGTGTTTGAGGTCCATAATATAAAAGTAAAATGTTAAGTCTATTAGCATGAGAAGCATTGTCATTTTCATCAAGGCAACTATTAGTAGCTCAATCAAGGGTGCCTACTTTATCAGGATGTAGGATCAAGTAAACATTTAGAATCTGTTTATCATCCTTAAAGGAGAAATTTCTGACTTAAGTACTCTGTGAATTAAAAGGAACTCTTAAGGTCTTTTCATTGATGGAAGTTTAGTTTCTGAAGTTAACAATGAAGGTGAAATTGAGTACAAGAAAAATTGCCTTTGAAAAGTCCATTGAATCATTAATAAGATAATATCTGGCAAATAGCAAAAGTATCATCTCACATCAAAAGAACCAGCTGAAGTACTTGTGTTGAGGAGTCAAAGTTACATGAAAAAAATCTACATTTTCCAGCACTAGATCCTTTCCAATGAGTTGAAATGGACTCAGTTTTAGATTTGTGTGTCTCACTTTAGATTTACTTTCATGTCACAGAATTTAAAGGATAGACCTCCATGTATATATTCTTCTTCTCTCTCTCTTTTTTGTGTTTTTTTTTTGTTACTGGGGATCAAACTTGGGCCCTTGCGCTTGCGAGACAGGTGGCAGAACCACTGAGCTAAATCCCCGGCCCTCTCTCTTTTTTCTCTGACTCTGTTTGTTGAAATTCTACTAATACAGGTGTTATAAGAATTTTGCCTTGAGAATGGATAGGGAAGTATAGGTCACCCAGTGAATATTTGTAGTAAAAATATAACTAGTGCTAAAAGACCAATGAATGATGAGTTTCATAAATGTGGATGGTTTTGTAGAAGGGATGAGACATGACTATTTCATAGCAGCAAATGCACTGCAACTGCTGTTGACCTTTCAAGCCTTAGTTTGATTCTGTTGACCCTTCAAGCATGTACCTGAAGGTTCTGGACCAATGAATGAAGAAACTGAAGAATCTCTTTCTGAATTTATTTTAATTAGTTTAAAAATCACCTAAGTTATGTGCCATGTACAGAATCCTGATAACTCCAATCAATGTAAACATTATATGCCATAACATGAGCTGAGACAAATAATATCAACAAGTATGAAAAAGGGGATAGGGGAACCAAAGGAGGAGGGAGGAAGGGGAGGGAAGGAGGAAGGGATTGAAAAAAACTGAGCTGTAACATGTACATGGAGCCACTCCCCAAGATGATTGTAAACTGCATGAGTTGCAAACGTGCTAATAAAAATTTAAAAATCATGTAAGTTAATCTAAAATTACTTTCCCCCCGATTAAGCTCTGTCTGTCTCTTATATCACTTAGAAAGGCAGATAAAAGAAACAAGCTACAAGCAATGAAATGATCTGTGGACCATAGAGGTAGCATTGATATTTGGAGAGAGGCACAAGAATTATTGCAGTATTTGGAGTAAAAAAGTAAGTTTAAGAATTATCAAAATTATCTGGATTAGAGAAGAAAATCTTGTAATTTAAGAACTCCTTGAAAATTTAGAGAGGACTCTGAAATGGAGAACAAGGACTGCTTTTTGTTCCAAAGACGAGGAAGAAACAACTTGACATTAATGGATTGGGGTTGTCCTTGTTACTTGGCAGAATTTTTAAGTTCCCAAGACCTTTCTTCTTTTAATTTCCCTCCCACTATCTACCATTCACTAGTGATACCACTTCTAAATTTTATAGGGGATTTGGAAGCAAAAGTTCTCTCCCCCCAGAGAGAGTTTTGACATTGACTTTGAAGGATCCATTGCAACACTGGTAGCTAGGAAAGGGAGGTGGGAGGCAGAAACACATCTCTTTGGGCTCTTGTCCAGCCACTTGAGAAGTCAGTAACTTCCAGGCAAGGCTGGTCAATTTTGAAGTCCAAGGACCAAGAAAGGGGTATGTGGGTTATCTATCTCAAACATTTAAAGCCTCTGTAAGCTAATTCTCTCACTCTTGAGGAGATAACGTCATTCCATTTAATTATGTCTACAAATAGAATCTCTTGTTGAGGAAGGAGTGATGGCTGAATGGATTTAACTCAGTGTTAGTATCACTTTGGCTTTGGTGACAATTTCTAATTCTATGTCTGTGCCAGCCCTAGTTGGCAGTACACTATTATTTAAAATTTCTTTTCAACCAAGTGTAGATGAAATAATGAAATAGAACTTTGCTAAAGGCCTGGGAATATGGCAGGAAACCAACAAGTAGACCTTTAAGGAGATAGTCAAACTTAAAGAAGAGTCAAATGTAAAGTCTCTAAGTAGCCTTGTTGCATTAGTGGGGTCTCAAGAAGCATAGCCTAGTCCTTTTTTTTTTGGCTTTAAGTTTCACCTTTAGCAGCCCCCTTCCCAAAAAACTAATGTAGATTTTTAGACTATCCAAGTCAAGACAAAGAGAAGCTGAGCTCTTTCCTGCCTTCTAAGAGCCATTTCCTTTTTACTTGCCTGATGACAGATGCTATAATGACCTCACTCTCTGAGGAAGACCCTGTCCTTTCCCCTCATGGTTGTGGCCTTTCTCTGGTAGACCTTGCTGGGACAGCTGTGTCAGATAACATCATCGTGCCCCAGATGATCAGATACATGCAGAGGCACACATACAGCCACAGGGAGTTATTTCCTCACAACCTCTTAGAAACCAGATATTTTAAAGATTAATTTATAATAAGAAGAAGCCCTTGTCTCCAGCTGAGGAATATTTGTATCCTCTCTCAAAGCCTTGGAGACATACTTGACATCCTGGGGACAGGTGACCTGTATCAACACTCCCCCCCCCCCCCGCCAATAGGACTATTTCCATTTTTGTCATCACTGGAACCAAGTGACAGGAACCCTAATGAGATAGGCAAGTGGCCTTTACGAGACTGCCACCAGTTCATGCTGAGTGCTGAAGTTTTATTCGCAGGATTAGCAGCAAGTGCACACTCTTTGAGAGTAGGAACTAGGGTGGCACTGGGGACCACATTTCATGGCATTGAAATGGAGTGTTAGAGTGATGGATGGACTGCCTTCTTTAAATCCTTCATGCTCTGTCTTTCAGGGGCTGTCAGTGGGTGACTGCAAATGAATGATACGCTTTCTCTACTTTGGAAAAGAGAGGGAGCTGGAAAATGACATAGCTAAGCCTCTTTATCCTAGGAGTAGCTTCATCAGCCTATAGTAGATTCAATTACTGGGTCTCAGTTACTGAGAAGTCCTGGAATAAGCAGTGTTCTTCTTGTCCTTGTTGCAGGGAACTAAACAATAATACTGTCTGTTAATAGTTATAATTTCTAGACCCTTTAAAATATGATAAGTAATTTCCATCTTTCCTTTTTGAATTCAGTACAATTGCTATTCCCATTTTACAGATGATGCAAGTAAAGCTCAGAGACTGGAAGTGAGTTGTGCAGTGTCACAGCAGGAGAACAGTGAAGCCAGGGTTTGGATCCAAATCTGCCTGGCCCATACGCTTTCTCACCAGCAGCCTGCTACATTCAGGATTTGCAGTGCTTCAGACACCTGATTTGGTGTTCACTCCTAAAACTTCTATTTGGTGTCTGTGTTAGTTACTTTTCTCTCATTGCTGAGGCAAAATATCTGATACCCAAAATTAAAAGGGGAAAGGTTTATTTAGCTCAGTTTGTAGAGGTTTCACTCCATAATTGGCTGGCTGCAAGGCAGGATGGCATATGGCAGAGGGGCAACAGTTCATGGCCACAGAGGACAGGAAAAGCAACAAGAGACTGTAGCAGCATCTTTCTGCCCCTTTTATCTTATCCAGACTACTTAGGGCAGTAGCACTCACACCCTTAACCCTAGGGCCCTTGCACTTAGCACTGCACCATGAATCAAGTCCAGCTTCACACACTCTAGATCTACCCACCCCTGAAGAAGCTCTACCTGTGACCACATGAGGCTTTGAGGGGACATCTAAACACAAGCTGTAACGGTATCCTTATTTTAACCTGAGTCAATTAAAAGTATTTTTGAGTCTAGAGCTTTTAGAGAACTGGGCGAGAGCTGGGTCGATGAGCATACAAACGTAGAGGCTCTCTGTCCTGAAAATAGAGTATGTCCATGGAGGCACCCAGCAACTCAGCCATACTTTGAGGAAGCATGGTTACCAGGGGGATCAGGAGAATTTTTTTCTTGCCTTTTCTTTAAGTAGTTTGACAGTGCAACACAGCTGAATCTCTGCTTCCTTGATGATTATGAAATCCCCTGAGCCTTTTGCAGGATTCCCTAGGTCATGAGGAACAAGAACAGGAGACCATATTTTCTTTCCAATAGTTCTACCTTCACTCACACAGGTACTCTAGTTCCTCCTCTCCAAAGTACTTGGAAGGTATTCTCTTTATTTTATTTTTATTTTTATTTTTGGTACCAGGGATCAAACTTAGGTCCTTGTGCTTGCGAGGCAGGCGGCAGAACCACTGAGGTAAATCCCCAGCCCACTGGAAGGTATTTTCTTGATCTTTCTCTTTCACTCTACCCTCAGTGGAGAAGAAAGGTCTTGACTGATTTGTAGAATTAGGAGAAGGAACACTGTCTATGTAAACAAGTTACCTTCCCTCTCTGTTTCTCAGGCTGGGCTGCCCCTGAGAGGGACAGAATCTGACTGTGCTACCATTTTCTATGTAAGATCACTAGCTATATTGTGGTACAAGGCTACCTTCCAAAGGATGGTCTGAAGGCCCATTTCTCTCTTCAGCATGATGGCTTAACTTGGAAGGCAGAAAGTCTGCTTTCAACAGTCTCTGTCACTGTTTTCTATTTGGTCCTAGACTGTCTGGGTGTTTGGTCCAAGATCCAAACTGGTTGGGGAGGAAGTCCATTGGTCTTGGGTCCAACCAAGGTTTTCCAATCCTTCCTTCCAGGAATGGAGCTTATACTTGATCCTCACCAGTCCTTTTCCTGAATCTCTTTCTGTTTGCTCCAAACCCATAGAGGGAAATAGGTGGGCACAATTTCTTAGCTCCCATAAGCTTCAACAGTGAGAAGTGTATACAACTGGGAACTCTCAACCAATTTTGGAATCTGAATTAGTGAAATGATCAAATGATGGATTATTTGGGAGAACTGTTTTGTGACTTCCATGTTCTTGTAGTTGACCAAATGTTAGTAAGAAGGCGAGTGTTTCTCAATATTGGCTATATATCAGATTCACTTATCTGGGTGTGTTTTAAAAAAATTCTGATGCCTTGGGCCCAATCCTAGAGATTTTGATTTAACACATCTAGACATAGGATTAGGACATAAGTTTAAGTTTAAAAAAAACTTCAAGTAAGTCTAAAGACCGGCTAAGTCAGGGAATTACTAAAATAAGAAACTGCTAAGGCTTCACTATTTAATAGACCACTGTTTTCCAAAATATAATGCTTGTAACTTGGAGGGGGAAGAGTTTAGATCACACAGGGCTTGCCTTTTTAATATTTAAGGGTATTGTGAAAGTTTCCCTTTCTAATTTGCTACCAATCTTTATGATTAGGTTAAGGAGAAAATCTTCACATGGTGGTATTAGATCTTTGACATCCAACTTTTACTTTTAGAAAAAGAGACTGGGTATCAGTTTCAGACAACAGTATGTGTTCAGAATTACTAATAAGCTTCAGTCATCTGTTTTAATGACTTCTATTTATGGTGGATGATACTAGCTTTGTATTTATGGTAGTAATATGACCTTTTCTTTAAAGAAATAGGCAGTTATCTATCGTGACTGAACATTGGCACCATCTGAGGGGCTTCATAGTATGTTGATGTCTGGGTTTCATCCTGGGCATTGAGATTCTCCAAAGTTGTCCAAATGTAAAAAATCATTGGTGTAAAGGGTGAGGCTTCTCAAAATTTAATGTGTGTGTGAATGACCTGGGGACATTGTTAAAATAAAGACTCTGTTTTATCAGGCTGAGTTGGGGTCTGTAATTCTACATTTCCTACAAGCTGCTGAATGATGCAGATCATGTTTGAGATTGTGTACTATGATTCAAGGAGCAGGGGCCTAGTGGAAACTGATTCTGTAAGAAATTACATGTGAAATAGTTTCATAAAATGAATAATGCTATCCTAAGACCTTTTTTAGTGGGGTGGGTAAGTGAAAATCTGTATCTTCATGTAAAATTTTTTCTTAAAATAAGATTCTGTCTTTAACCAAAGCCATGGACAAATGGTTTCAGGACCTTGGACAGCAGCACAAACAAATGTTTTAAAGGGCCAGGGCCTTAACTGGAGAAAGATTGAGAGTTAAAACTGTATGAAAGTAGCCAGGCATGGTGACACATGCCTGTGATCCCTGCACTCAGGAGGCTGAGGCAGGAGGATTGCCGTGAGTTTGAGGCCATCCTGGGCTACATGGTGAGTTCAAGGCCAGCCTGAACTACAAAGGGAGACCCCCTGCCTCAAAAAACCCTAAACAACAACAATAACAACAACAACAAACCCCCACAAAAAACCCCAAAAATGGTATGAAAGCATTTGCAAAACAATGACATTGAAAATATTATTGAGGGCTGTAGAGGAAAGGTTTTTTTTGTTTTTTAAAAAAAGTATATACCTTTTTGTGCCTTCCCCACTAGTAGGGTCTGTTTTATTTCATGTATAAACTCTATTCTGCCAGATTCTACACTATTCTGTGAGATTTCATCAAACACATAAATTGGGTCATGAAATAGAACCATATAGCATAATTTCTCTATAATTTTTGACTCCTCATGAGTAGAATTAGAAGATGATTTTAGCCTGAATATCAACCTTGAATGATGAAAAGGCTAATGGAACCAAGCTGCTAATTCAGGCGAGGGAGAGAGTGTAGGATGTCAACAAATGGTTGTTAAGGTGGCCTGCTGAAGTGGCTTTTGGAGCCAGACAGGACTGGGCTTAAATACCAACTCACAAGTCACTCACTGTGATTTTGAGTAAACTGAATTTAGTCCCCATGAAGCTCAGTTTTCTCATCTGAAAAATGGAGGTAACAACGCTTCTTCAAAAGTTATTGTGAGGATGAGGTGAGATCACCTACTAACATTTAGAGTGTGTGACCATGGGCAAGAGATCTCTTGGGCCTTAGCTTTTTTTCTTCCGTTGAGTGAAATAATTTCTAAGACTTACTCTGGCTCTCTATGATTCAATGATAGTGAAATGAGGATCTAACCTTTGCTGGTTATTCTGCAATTTCTTCCTGTCTTATTTTGTCATTGGTTTATTCTTCAGTTTTGTACTTTGTGATCTGGGTACTAAGAACTGTGTCACTTCACTGTCTTCCTGGCTGACTTTCCTCTGAGTTTAGCCAGTGGGAGGTTTCAATGTCGTACCAAAGGAAGTAAGAGGGAGGTTGGGTTATTCCCATGCCTTTATCTCTGGCACATATGTCTGACCGTGTATGGCGCCATATTGCTGGAAGCCCCTCCTCCCACAGCGCAGTCCTCACTGAGTGCCAGTAACTCTCTCCTATGATGGCCTCATATGGCCGAAGGAGGTAAGATTACCCATTATTTCTAGTGGGGGTCCAACAACTCTTGTTGTCTTACACAGAGCATTTTTGACAGTCTGTTGGTTAAAGCCTCATTGAAACCACCTGAGCGATTTGGTTCCCCCTAAAACTCTGATTGATATAGAAATAGATCAAGAGGAGCAGATACTAAGAACTCCCACTGAAAACCTTTTATGGAGTTAATAGACATCCTTAAGGAGATTTCTTCTTTGGGTTAATCCAGATCCTCCACACTGTTGATGAAATCTCACCTCCTCTTGCTCTGTCTTTGGTGGAGAGAAATAGTGTGCTACTGTCATTCTCCTTAGACAGGGTAGCACCTCATGCAGAGAGTTCCTGGGAAGCCATCTTTCCCGTGGCCCCGTTTTCTCCCTTTTAATCAGAAAGTTTTCCTCTTTTTTTTGGTGTGGCACCAACACATTCTCTGTATAAATCCAGGAAACTCACAGTGTCTATTTACCCCGGTAGACAGGAAACTCTTCTTCCCCTTGCTGTGTCTGGCAAGTACTTAGATTAACCACACACCTCCAAAGAGCCTGGGTCATCACATTTAGCTGAATGCATTTATAAAAGGATCATTATTTAATAGATAAACTTCAATTAACTCACTTTTATCTTGCCTCCCTGAGTTGGTGAATAAAATTAATGAGGATGTTGCCGCCATGCCTAACAGCTTCTGTTTGTGACCCTTTCAGCAATTTCTTTGCTTTTATGTACTTGGCCTCAACTTGTAAGTCACTTTCATTCTCCAAGCTGATGCAAAGAAAGATTGTGACAATAGTTTGTGGGTGGTTGTCAGAATTGATGGTGGTTTGTGTGGGAAAATGCATAGCAAGTTTGAGAGCTGATAGAATCAATTAAAAAAGTTTTACCTTACAGGAAAAGGTCAAGTTGAGTGTTTTAATTATGATGTGGTTATAATATATCTCATGCTTCGACGACCTGGGTTTGGAGAATTGCAAAACTATGCAGTATTTCCAACATGACAAAGGGCATAAAAATAATATGATCTTTCAGAGGATGACTCAGAATCTTTCAGAGAAGGCAAAGAGGTAGAATGGGAAGGGTGAACTATTAAGTGACTTGGCCTCCATCCTGGACAAAACCATTTGCCAATTTTAGCCTAGCTTCCTCACCTCTAAAATGATGTACAACTGTAGGTCTTAGAAAGTTTTCATAAGCACCACATGAAGTCCTTACTGGAACTATGGTTAGTCCCATTTTGTGGAGAAGAAATTGAGACTCAGAGAGACTGAGAATATTACTCAAGGTCATCCAGCCTGCAAAGTCACTGCCTGTAATAACTGGCTCCCAATCTTGAGCATCTGACCAGGAAAGCATCAACTTGCCGTGTAGGCAACTGGAAAAATTAAAATTTGCACCATTTTCTAGATGCTGTCACCAGTGATCTTCAAGGACTTGTTCAAGGCCATATAACTTACAAGAAGTGGAGCTGGAACATTGACACATGACTAACACCAACCTCCAACCTTTTAGCTATTATGCTAAATTCCCAATTATGATTATAACCATACCATCTCAAAGATATAAAGAGAATGTGATGAGAAAAGAATTCAGATTTATACCCAATAAATGATCCAGTTTATGATTATAGGAAGCAGAGTTCAGGGCCTCAGATTCTGCACTATGTCTGGCTAACCAGGAGCAGGGGGGACCTTGGGTTTTATTCTAGCTCCTACCACAATGTGTAAATGAGATGACTGTTTAGAAATTTTAATCAGCATTTTGTAATTTGGAGGACATTATAGTAAGTGAAAATAAGCCAGGTCCAGAAAGACAAATATCTCATGATCTTACTTATATGTAGAATCTAAGAAAGCTGAACCCATAGAAGTAGAGAATAGAGTGACAGTTATGGGGAACTGGAGGAGGTGGGAGCAAGGGCAATTTCAGTTGGACAAGAGCAATAAGATTTGAAACCTATTGCCCAGTAGAGTAACAATGGTCAATAATACTGAATATTTCAAAATAAGTAAGGAAATGCATTTTCAGTGTCTTACCACAAAAATATGTGAGGTGTAGATATGATAATTACTTTGATTTAATCATTCTACATTAAATACACATATCAAAACACCATGTTGTGTCCCATACTGTATACAATTAATACGAATAAAAGTCAGCATTGTGCAATTGCTTGAATATATATGCAAGCACCAAACACAAAGTGTGCACCATTTTCGAATTTATTATAATACAAACAAGTCCAAACACAATATATTATCTAATTAAGAAAATACGAACATTTACTATTTTTCTATGGTGACCTTCTATTCCACCCTTTGAGCTGGAATAGCCAACATTGGAGTCTTTTATTCACTTCAGGTGAGCTCCTCCTGTTGGAATAATGGCACCAACTGTGCAAAGTGACCTTTCCCAGCGCAGGTGTTTGGAAGATGGAAGTTCATGCCTTCTCGTGGTCTGTGTTTTACTATTTGCCTGTCATTCTCCTCTCTTCCTTCCCCATGACACATTTCAGTCTTAGAGTTGTTTGGTAACAAGACATAGCATGTACGTGTGTAGCATCATCACAGTGTCCAACCAAAGCATCCAGCAAAGGAGATGCTAGTTAACAGGCTTTGAAAGAGGCATCACAGAAACCCAGGCGAAGGCAATGGCTTGAGTGCTCTCAGTAGCAGCTGTTTACACGACAAGCTTTAAAATTCAAGGCTTTCTTTCCAAAACTGGCCTGAAAGAAAAGGCTTCCAAATGTCTTAAAGTGAAATAGAAAACCCTTTCCATTATTGGTTATTATTATATATAATAATAAATTTAAAAATACTTGGATGATTTCAAATAATTTCAGGATGTGTGTATCAGCCACACCCTCTGGATATTCATATGCATTTTCAACAGAAGACAGCAACACACCAGAGTGCTTTCAAGTGTCAGAACTTTTAAAATATCATTTAGCAAAATAGAAAATAGACTCAGAAGGAAAAAGAGATCATGACACTACTTTGTAGAACTACTACAGTTAAGAGAAGTAATAAATGAATGTCTGAGGCAAACACTCCCAAAGCACATCCGGTTTAAAAAACCAACAATTAATTTTACATAAACAAGTAAAACCGTGGAACAAAGAGCGTTAAGATTCACAGGCTTATTTTCTTTCTTTTTTTTTCTTATCTTCTTTCTTAATGTATGTCCTCAAAAAGGAATTGCTTCACTTCGATAGATATTGCACTCTGACTCATTCATGTATAGCTCATACTAGCATTATTCAGAGCTATATATTTTAAAAATAAATAAATAAATAAATATATATATATATATATATATATATATATATATATATATATATATCAGTGTAGGTAGCCTTTGGTCGGTGTTCATTTATAAAGGGGGGTGGTGGAATCACGCCATACATAGTGAGCACACATTCCACAACACATGCTTGGCAAAAAAGAGACCAAGAGAAAATTGCAGTTTAAGGGATGTAGGGGACTCTATTTGCCACTCCCCTCAACGAGCATATGCCCTGGGGAGCAAGCCAGACAGGAAGTGGGAATCTGTGGCCCTCAGTTGAACAACTCCTGTGCCCTTCTTTTAGTGTGAGCATCTTACTGTACCAGGGCGGTCTTGATGTTCTCAGACACATTAGACTCATACAGCACAGTCCTCAAACATGAGTCCAGTGAGTCTTGTCTTCAGTGAAAAAGCCAGAAACCTGCTCCAGTGCAGAAGACAAATTTAGCCATTTTAGGTTTTTAAAGGGACAGTAGTTCATGTCCCACATTGTTCTTTACTGAGGACTTTGTACAGATAACTTTAGCTCTGCTAGAGTTTATCTTTGCACTAACTTTAGAATCTACCCTTCTACTGCAATCATTTAAAACAAGTAGGACTTAGGATCACAAGGACAAATAGGACCCAGAATTATATTGAGTTAGTATTGGCTGAAGTTTAGGGCTTGTGCTGCCCTGAGGCCTTTTCTACCCTATTCATTTATGGCAAATTCCCATAAAAAGGATAAAGATGTATCTTCCAATTTAGGGACAAAATACAGTAAAAATCAAGCTTAAGGGAACAAGTGTCCCAGGTGGATTGTCTGCTTTTTATTTGGCCACCAAAAATAACATGCAACCCCCAAGTCAGTTTGGAAAATTTCTTCCAGTACAGGGATGAATTCACATACTGAGAATCTGGGAGAGAAGTTAAAAAAAATGCAAAACAAGAGGAGCTCCAGCATGGACTTCCCTTTCAAAACACATCGCTGGACACAGAGGGGTCTCAGAGAATCAAATATATGTGCATGTGTGCGTGTGTGTGTGTGTGTGTGTGTGTGTGTGTGTGTGCACGCTTGCACAAGAATGGAAATTCCCAGGGAACCCCCTATTAATTGCATCCTCAGACTGTTCTTGCCTTGGAAAGGCAAAAAGGGAAAATAAATACATTTATATTTTACCATTTTGCAAAGGGTCTGGGTTAAACTCCTTCACTGAGAACTGGCACCAGTCTTCTGAGCTATGTGTGTCAACAAACAGGCAAACAAATGTGGCAGCATCCACACCTTTCCACGTCAGCTGTGTCTGCGTTTGTGGTCTAGTGGCAATGCCAGCTGGACTGCGGACAGGAACTGAGAATGTCTCCTTTCATACCCAGAGAGCTAACATTCCTGACCCTTGAATATTACATTTGGTTAGGAAGTCACTTCAAATAAAACAAAGGGCTTCAGCAAGCAAGGAGGCAGGGTTGGCGATTCTACACATAAAAGGCTTTTCTAGGAAGCCATGTGGTGCCACACAGAAGCGATTTTGAATATGGGAGTTGTATACAGCCGACACAGAGATGGACTGAAACAATGGCAAGAGTGGGCTGTTTTTTTTTTTTCTGGGCTCAAGAATTCCTCCTTTCCCCTCATGCACCAGGCAGGGTCTTTGTTTTGGAGGAGATAGAAAAAATCTATACATTATGGCAAATAGAAAACCACATTTTAGACCTCATATCCAAGGGTCGTAGATATGTTGGTATGGAGCCTCCCTGCAGAAGCTCTGGTCAAAGTTTGGGTGAGATGCAATACTCCCCTTTCCCCATCATGTCATTCTGCAGCCAGAGGTTCCAGGGCCACTTCAAGGCCACCACTCCTTCTAGCACAAAGGGCACCTTGGAAAAATCCCTGATCAGTCAGCATTATCAGCTGCTGGGAATGGCACAGGGAAGCAACAGATTCCCTCAGCTCTTGGAAGAAGAGTGTGGCTTCAGCTATGTGCCGCTGTGACTTGGTCTGTCACCTAAAGGGGCAGTTCCCAGTGACTGTGGATGGGCCAGGTGCAAAGTCACAGACTATTCCTCTAGTGGGTGTTCTCACTGGTCACAGCACGATGACACTTATGACCTCCAACAGCATCTTCCAACTGGTAGGAACTTTTGCTGTCAACGTGATTTTGTGAAAAGGAATACATAAATAAAAACAAGATTAGTGCTTTCCTTTCTTCTCTTCCATTTTTTGACATCTACCAGTCTGAGAGTTGCTCAGTCTGTGGAGATAGGAAATGAGGTGAGCTCTTTTAAGAAGAGCTGTTCAGCCACAGGGTGGGATGCCCCTCATCTGGAAATGAATAACACAGAGGCACTAGGTGCCCAACCCATGGGGTCATGGGGATACCTTTATAGGTTTTCCATTTTTGTCATACTGGTACACCAGCATCTTGATACAGTGTGAGTTTGCTGGTGAGATCCAGGGGCTACTTGTTATGGAAAAGTTGTGATTGGTGTAGAACTGTACAGGCTGCTTCTGGCACTTGAAGAAGGCCTTGAGTGTGGCAGCAGCCATGGTGCGGAACCTCTTACTGATGAAGCAGTAGAGGAAGAAGTTGATGGCTGTGTTCAGAAGGGCCAGCATGTTGGCGATGTCAGACATAATGTGCACCAGCCATCGGTTCTGGATGGGCGCCCCATAGAGGTGATAGAGGATCACGATGATGCGAGGCGCCCAAAGGGTGGCGAAGATGGAGGTGATGGTGAACAAGATGGCAGTGGTCTTGCCTGTGGAGTAGCCCCGGAGGCGGAAATTGCTCTTCCTCCTAAGCTTGTACACGATGATGGAGTTCAAGATGAAGAAGATGGAACAGGGCACCAGGTACACCGTGAAACAGTGGACCCAGACCAAGACATGATGAAGAGAGGTGCTGATGTAGTCTTCAGTCCAGATGTTGGGCCACCAGTAGTAGGGGATGCTGGTCAGGAAGCAGGTGATGTAAACACTGACAATGACCTTCCGTGTGCGGGCTGGGTAAGAGACTGTGTGGTACTTGAGAGGGTGGCAGACAGCAATATACCTGTCAATGGTTAAGGGGACCGTAATCCAAATGGAGGTGTGGATGGATGAGAACTCCAGCACCTCTATGATCTTGTCGGGAACTGGCGGCATCTGCATGTTCAGGATGAAATCTTCCAGTAGGAAGTCCACAAACACGATGAAAAAGAGGACCAAGATGTCAGCAGCAGCAAGTGCCAAGAGATAGTTGTAGGAGGACTTCTGTCTTCTGGCCACCAGCTGAGAGAGGATGATCACCGTCAAGATATTTGCTGTGGAAGAGAAGAGAACTGGGTTTATCTTTGAAGCAAAGGAGAATTTGTTGCCCACCATGGGTCCCTTGGGCATATGTTTATCAGGCTGCTCCCGTGGAGGTCAAAGGATAGAATCAGTGTTTTTGAGGAACAACCTCTACCTTACGGATCACACCTGATAAGACACCTGGATATCATTTTTAAATGGGGCTCCTGTTCTGCTTTATTTGTTCCTCACACAACTAGGAGAGGTGGTACTATCATTATCCTGCTTTAGAAATGAAACTGAGCTGCAAGAGCTTGAGGGACTTGCTTAGTGTTACTGAGGTGTAACTCATGGTGACAGAAACTAAACCTGGATCCTGGATCCCAAATGCCACGCTCTGTCTTTGGCCTGGCTGTGTCGAAGTATGAGGCTGAAGTGCGTTATCCTGGTACATGGGTTCAGGGAGGAGTCTGGGCTACGTAACCTCAAAAACCTTTCTAGGACTTAAGATTTTAAGATCTTTTCTTTATAAGTGGATTTAGAATTGAAGGAGAATACATGATTATGACTTTCGGATTAATTTAAAAATGAATTAAATTGATTTTTGGACTAAGTAATCCACAAGCATGGTACATAATTAGAAATAGCAGAAAATGTATATTTCTCTTCCACTCCTGTTCTCCACCCATCTAAGTTTCATTCCCTCAGGGCAATCATGGCCAATAAATAATCTACATGTATATATGTCTGTATAGCATGTGTGCACATAGACAGTTTTTGCACAGATGTAGCAATGTGTTCTTTTCCTCGGGTCGGATTTGTGTTGAAAATGTATCCACACAGTTCCTGATCAGTTTTAAAAACAAGTGTTTGCCTGAATAAGACACATTCAGAAAGTCATTTAAGATTCACCCTAAAATGATATGGCAATGGGTAATATCTGGAAGTTATTCTACATGCTGATTCTCAGTCATTCTCACAATCAACCCTGAAATTTGCACATTGTTAATCCCGTTTTCAGGCAAGGGTCTTAGAGAACGCATGTCCATTGTCTGAGGTCCAGTGCAAAGCTGGAATCTGATCTCTCACCCTCCCTCCCCTTCCCCTTCATGCTCCCTTTCTCAGTAGTGATTCCAAATATCACACAATAGTTCACACATGGAAATGTGTATAATAAACACACCCACACACCTGGTGCACTCATCACTCAGATTAAACAAATTTGAACATTTTGCTAGATTTTCTTCAGTGCTTTTTAAAAAAGGAGTGACATGATAGATGCAGCTGAAGCCCCCTGAAACAGTTCCATTCACGTTCTTTTTTCTCTTTCCCTCTTTTCTGTCGCTAGAGGTGACTGCAGGCTGTGGGCCCTGTGCTCTGTCCGGGGCCATCTTTACCTACTCTTTGTGTCCTTAATATGTCTGTCATTCCATATGCTGCTTTTGTCCTTCAGTATTATTTCTTTGAGACCTAGCGGTTATTTATTTATTTATTTATTTTGGTACTGGGGATCGAACTTGGGACCTTGGGCTTGATGAAGAGGATTCTAAGCAGTGGAAATGGCATGGGCAAAGGTCTTGGGGTAGAAATGAGCTTGGTATGTTCGAAGCACAAAAAGAAATGGGAACAACTCCCCATTTTACAGATGAAAAAACTAAGCATTTTTAGGTCATTTGCCCAAAGTCACAAACTAAGCAAATGGGGAATCCAGATGGTGATTCCAGCTCTTTGTGACTTTATAGAATGCATAATTCTGCTTTGGTTATTTTTGGTCATAGGAAAGGGTTGTCAGCTACAGAAAAGTGATTCCCATTCCTTAGACTCAAAAGATGCCATCCCCAGTCAGAATCTCTTTTTTTCTCTCTCCATGAAGCAATGTGCACACTCCCTCTCATGTGTCTGTTCTCCCGTGCCTATACGGCAGCAGGAATGGCTAAATGCTGAGGTCTCCCCAGAAAAAGTGCTGTGTACGTTCTGCAGAGAGTGATTGCCACTGTCTCTTCCTCCCCGTATGAACCCTGTTTCAAATGTGGTGCTAAAAATTCTCTATATCGCAACTCTTTAAATATATTCTAGGCCCACCTAATTAATGCTTTAAGTCAGGCAAGTCATCAACCCCAAATGAAATTGCTAGGTATTCATATTTGACATTTCCTGAAGTTTCTAGTAATTGCCTCTCTTGAGAGACTAACCTGCAGAAACCAAGGGTTTCCATCTCTTTTGCACAGGTGGACCTCCACCCCCACCCCAAGGTGAGATCAAGATCACTTAGGGTATCTGGGGCTGGGAGAGAGATGGGAAAGCTGGAGAGAGCCAGGAGGGGAATGGGTGCCCCCTGTATGTTGATTCTTCAAAAAAGAAATGAGAGGTAGAGACTTTAACTCTTAAGATTTAACATTTGCTATAACGCCTCCTTAAAAAAAAAAATCCTTTCTTTTCCACCCTGGCACATTTTTCCCCAGAGAGAAAGAGCAGTGTTGACAGGCCCTGTGTGTACTTATAAAGGGTGAGTAAGCTAAGAAACCCAAATCATTGCTGCCTGAAATTGCATTTCACAGCTTTTCTCTCCGACACTCTGACCCAGGGACTCTGTGCTTGAGGAAACCCAGCCAATCCCACCCAAGCCAGCCCCAGTGAGCCTCGCAGTCAGAATGTCAATGCTTCTAAACAGCAAATCCTTTCTGTCAATGGTGCTATGAGACAGGTTTAAGCCACCAGGTAATAGATAGCCCATGTTTTGTGATTGCAAAGCTTCTTGGTTTTATATTCTTGGGGGAATTCATTTCCTGTATTTTGCAGCTTACTGTGCTCCAACCTGAGAGGATTTGGGGAGTGGCTGGGAGACTCTCACAGGCTGGATTGTCAGACCACACCATCGATGGTCTGCTGAGGCCAAGGTCTTCAGAACCATTCTCTGCATCTCTGAGGACTAAGGGGCCCCTGTGTGTTTCTTGGAGGAAGTAACTGGACTGTGAGACAGAGAACATACTGAGAATTGTGAGTTTCTAGCTCTTAGTTTTGTTATACTTCCTGTTTTTTGTCTTTGAAAATTAATATTTTCAGTTATAAAATATGCACTTGTAAAAATTAAACATTATATTAGTGCATAATAATAATAGAATTATGTCACCTTTATTGAGCATTTACTATGGCCAGAACACTTCAAACCATCTTTCATCTTTCATACTATCTCACTTAATCTTCACAACTACCCTTGGAGGTTGGTACCACTAGTTCAGAGCATTAAAATTCAGAGGCTAAGTCACTTATTTGAGGTTACACAGCCAGAGTGTTATGAAACAGAACATAAAACCACTTTCTGTCTCTTGAATTTATATATTCAACTACTACTTTAGAAATTAGAAGGGCAAAGTCTGCAATACCTCATCTTCCAGAGATAATGGATTACCTAGCCTTATAGATGGTCCCCAGTGAACTATACCTCCTGGAATTCATGTCCTTACGCCTTACTATGTAGTTGCCATGCCTTGTGTTAGAGCTGGTCCTGTGACTTTTGAGTAACAGCCCACAGCAAGACAGATGTTGTTTGACCTCTGAGGTCATAAATAGGCCTTTGAAAAACTTGCCCCTGACACTTGGAGAGAGTATGTGCAGGTACTCCAGTTGAAAAGCTCAGTTCAGCTGGTAGCCAACACCTGGCTTTGACTGTCAGCCATGGGAGAGAGCCACCATTTTGGATGCCCACAACATGGAACCCTGGAGACCTCTATCCCCACTGCTGCCTGGGAGCAGCTTCAGGAGGCCAGAAGCATGACTGCCTAGCAGATCCCAGTCAGCTCCAGATCTGTGACACAAAATCATAAATTGTTGCTTTAGTCTCTGAGATTTGGGTGGTTTATTATGCTGCAGTAGATAGCCAGAACTGATTTTTTTTTTTTTGGTACTGGAGACCTTGCATTTGTGAGGCAGGTGCCAGAACCACTGAGCTAAATACCCGGCCTCAGAACAGATGTTTTTGAACCATTTGGTGTTTTTATCTCCAGGATTCTTAAGTGCCTAAAAGAGTTACATGATTAGTAATAATGATCATCACCACAAGATAGGATTATACAGAATAGTATTGTACAAACTTTAAATTTTTTCACTTAGCGATAGATCATAGGTTTGTCCATCAACAGATGAATGGATAAAGAAAGTGTGATATTTATACACAATGGAGTACTACTCTGCCATAGAGAAGGATAAACTTGAGTTATTTGGAGGAAAATGGACACAGCTTGAGACCATAGTGTTAAGTGAACTAAGTCAGACACACAAGCTTAAATATCACATGTTTCTCTCTTATATGCGAACACAAAATATAAAGATCAAAATAAAAGATAGATAATAGGACATAGGGGGATGGATCTTTACAAAAGGGTAGGGGACCAAGAGAGGGAGGGGAGGAGAAGGAGATCAAAAAAGTATTAGGATGTGTTATATACACGTACCGACTCCCCATGAGGAACGTAATTATTGTGTACTGCAAACCTGTACTAATAAAAAATAAAAATTGCTGTCAGCAGGCAACAGGGTGGTGGCCAGCATTTGCATCTGAGACCGACCTCACTGCAGGGCGGAGAAGGTGTGCCAGTCCCAGCACTCGGAAGAAGGCTCTCCCGCCACCATTCTACGCTCCTAGGGCAGAGAAGGTGAGCCACATGGGTGCCAGAAGCACCTCCCCCATGGAAATGAGAAGACATGTAAACAAACCTCAAAAATAAACTTCCAGATCACCTACAGCAACCCCAAAGGGAAACAAGATGGAACAATCTGATACTCAACCACCTGGACTCTCTGAACTGGCAGCAAAAGAGGATCTGGGAAAAATGAAATCAGAAATAATTACTCAGATAACAGCAAAGATTGTGCTCATAGTGCAAGACATGATTAATAA
>NW_004624782.1:3371439-3425782 GCF_000247695.1 Heterocephalus glaber
TCTTTGCAAATAGGGAAGCGTGGAGGGGGTGAAGGGAGGGCAGGGGAAGTGGGAAAAAAAATAAGAACCAAGATACTCATGTAAAGGTACAAGATCCCCATGATGAATGTAACTGTATTTTATACCTAAAATGTACCAATAAACTTAATGGGGAAAAGAAAAAAAATTGAAAGAAAAAAATTTATGAAATAGTCTATCACTAGACATTACTTCTTATTCTTATTACTATTGGAGGGGTCACTATAGAGCTTCATTAAGCTTTTTTGTGCATTTCTGTAGCATAAATTCCCCCAAACCAGAAATGCTTCTTTAAAGGGTGTTATGCTTTTCTTCCCTCCTTGGGTAGATTCTTCCTACCTCTTTCTGATCCTCTCTTCTCCCCTCCTCCCTGCCTCCTTCAGACCCTAAAGACAGCTAAGACACTTTGTCAGGAGGAAAAGAGCTGAAGCTGGAGCTATAAAAAGCTTCAGGTTAGACAGCTAGAAGAACTTTTCAAACAAGAGCAATTGCGTGTCGAAGAGCAGATAGTGATGTTTCAATTGTTCTGTCCACACAGCTCTTAAGAACTGGAGAAAGAGAATTGTTTATCTGGGCTAATTAAATTCCTGGTGTGACCTTTCATAAATCCTGTTCCTCTGCATCCTAAATTACATTCTTGTGAATTTCCAAAAAGAGAACCATTTGCTCCTTTCTGTCACCATCTCCTGTGACTTAACTGTGTCCCTCCCCCTCTGGTTGCCGGTCTTTTTTTGTGCTGGAAAAGTCAGCCCTCATGTCATGCAGACCCCTGGCACTGCAAGAGATTCCAGTGGGGTGTTTTACCCGCTCCGGGAATCCCCAAGGATGGATTTTTAGGAAGAACAACTTCCCAGCCTCTTAGGCAAGAAGCCAGCAAGGCTTCTCATTTAGATCAAAGGAGGAGGGAGACAGAGCTGAACGATGGGATCCTGGCCTTGGGGGTTGTCATCTTCCTGACGGGCACCTATCTGCCCTGGATCTCAGCACAGAGGAAGGAGAAAAACATGCATGAAACTAGCCGGGCACGATGGTGTGTGCCTATAGTCCCAGCACACTGGGAGGCTGAGGCAGGAGGATTGCAAATTCGAGCCTCACCTGAGCAACTTAGTGAGACCTTGTCTCAAAATTAAAAAATATAAAAGGGCTGGGGATGTAACTCAGTTAAAGGACCCTGGGTTCAACCCCCAGTGACCCGCCCCCCCAAAGATACTGGGTGTTCGGTCTTTTGGGCCTCTGGGGAGGGCATCAAGAAGCTCTGCTCTGAGTGGGTCCCTAGGACAGGAGCAGGGGAGGAGTCAGAGGGTGGCTGGCCCAGCACAGATCCCCACACTCAGAGCTGCCAGCTGGTCAGTGGCCATCCTTGCTACCTGGGGTCCTATTTGCCCCAAGGCAGAAACTTGGGAACGAGGAGCTTTTTCCCAAAGGTTGGTTGTTAAGGGCACCAGACTGACTGTGGCCTAGTGACGGGAAGGTGGGGCAGTGGGGCCTCACCCCACCAGAAGGATGACCCCCGAGGGGCAGCATCCAGGTTCCTGGATGGGCTCAGGAGGGCTGTCTGTTCTTTCCACTCTTTGCAGGCTGAATCTTACCCAAACAATCTCGGTATGTAAGAACCTAGCCTAATTGATTGAGAAGAGATTCTCTAGGGGCAAACAGTCTGAATTCAGATGTCAAGAGCCCCACTTCCCTAGTGGCTAGCAAGCCTCCTGATCGCTCTCAGCCTTGGTTTCCACATCTGTGAAATGGACATCATAATAAATAACACCCGCTGAAGTTACATAGAATAACATGTGAACAACACTTAGCAGAGCTCCTGGCACATGGTAAATACTCAAAGATTGTTACTTTTTTTTTTTTTTAAAGCACTCAACCTATGTGGTTCAGCAGATGATTACTGAGCATCTACTAGAGGCCAGACCCTATGATAGTTGCGGAGAGACTGTCCAAGCTCACACGGAATCCAGAGGAGATTCTGGTTTCCCTCCATTGCCCATTCCAAACGCTGAGAACCCTGTCAGCCTATGAGAAATTCTTCACTGCTTCTACCCTCAGCCCTCTGGTTGTACCTGTATGCCAGTCTTTGCCCACTCTACTTCTCCCCTTGGTGGACAACATTGATCATTATCTATGATCAACTATCTACACCCTTAAGAGCCATTACTTGATAATGCATAACGACTCAGTCATCTCTTACATCCTCAGAAATAACCTTTTAAAAAAATTTTAGTACCTGTTTTGTAGCTGTTTTTCATGCTCTTCTCTATTATTTTCCTTGTGGACACTATTTTTTTCAAAGCTAGTGCTTCCCCTTTCTTTGTTTCTGACTTTATAGTCTCATATAAAAATATTTAATCTTCAATCTATTTGCAGTGGCTATCTGGGCGCCATGTTGGAAAGTATACTTTCAACATGCCTGGGCTTAGGGGAGCTGGGATGAATTGGTGATGTCTGCCAAATAGAACAAATGTTGTAGATTTGTCCTGCAGCTCTTGCGCTCTAGATCCAGGCTGAAGCTTCCTTGACTTTTCCTCAGAAAGTGATAAAGAAGTGATTTCTAGTGTGGACTAGTTGAGACCTAGTAAGCCTCCTCATTGTTGTTGACAGATAGGCAGCAAGAGATAAAATGGCTACCACCTGAAGGCAGCCTGACTCAGGGCAATGGGAAAAGTGAGTCAGCACCAATGCCACAGGGCTGGACTCAGCCTCGCCAATCAATTGACCTTTCTGGACACCACAATTAGCTCAGGTTTTGTGATCAGGGGCAACTTCCTTGAGTAACCATGATAATTCTAGGCCTTGATCAAGAAAGCACATCTGAGCCATCCAACAGACTCTAAAGCTTCCAAAAAGTATACTTCTCAGTGTCAAGGTAATTTTCTTGGTCTACCCCCTAATGAGCATCTACTATGTGTTGGTGGCTTTGTATGGATGAGATCATCTTATGAAATGTGCTGATGAACATTTTTAACTTCAAAAGTTATGGATATAGTTTAAGTTGTATTAGAAGAATGTTATTTTTCGATGTAGGGTAGTGCTAAATGCCTGCTTATGTGATAAGTCCAGCGTACTTTAAAAAAGTGACTCAATTGAAAGGAAACTGTAAGGGGATGACAGTGCATGTAGAATCAGGTGTTCGTATATACCTTCAGGTATCCATTTACAAATGAGGAAGCTGATATTCAGAAAGAGTAAGCCCTTTGCCCATGGAAGAACAGCTGGTATATCAAAGCTGCGTCTTGCAAGCACTTGATGGTGCCATCCTGGGTCAAGTTCTGCACCGAGTGATGGATGCAGCTGTGCTCTCTCCACTCTGGGAGTTTGTCACAAAGACAGATAGGGCAAGCTTTGCAGGAACAACTCTCGGGTGTGCAGGTGGCTCTCAGAATGGCCAGGATACTTAAAGTGAGAGACAAACATTTTAGAATTGGGGGAAGTTGGGTTAGCCTCCCTGCTTTTCATTTTTTTTAACTGGCATTTTTGGTCAAGTTTTATAAACATAATGAGATTCAGATTTCTCATCAGCAAAATGGAAGTAATGATGGTACCTAGTTCAAAGGCTTGCTGTGAGGATTAGAGAGAAGTGTGTACACAAAGCTTTTAGAGAGAGCTGGCCCAAGGGAGCACTCAGTGAGTGTCATGGTTATTACGGAGATGGTCAGTCTTTCAAAGGTGAGAAACTGAGCAGGCAAGGGCCCCAGGAGGAGGAAAAACATTAGCGATTCCAGACAGGGCCTCCTGCGAGTCTGCTTCTTGAGGCCAGGACAATTAGCTCTAGAAAAGACCTCTGGCTCATGTATCAGACTCAATTGAGGAAACTGTCCTCACATTTCCTTTGTGTTGGACTGGCTCTGACATGGGCCTCTGTCTGCCCTTGGATAAGCCACTTCGCTTCTGATGACTTTGGTTTCCAAATCAGTAAAATAAGCCAGTTAGTTAGAAAGGGTTAATTCTCATGATGCATCATAGTTCACATCTGGTGAAGATGAGTCCGGGTCTAACAGACAGACAAGGGCAGTCTCTGCAAAGAGCAAAAACAGCTGGGGCCAAGGACAAGAGGCATGAAAGGGGAAGGTCCAGCATTTTCTCAGACCAGCTGACAGTTGTCAGGTACTTACCACATGTCAAGCACTGATGTCCCTTCGTAATTCACACCCAAATGTGATTTATTGTCCAATATTATAATGCTTAATACAAGCTGGGCATGGTGGCACACACCTATAATCTCAACACTCTGGAGGCTAAGACAGGAAGATCACAAATTGGAGCCCAGCCTGGGCAACTCTGAGATTTAGTGAGACCCTGTCTCAAAATAAGAAACCAAGTAAGAGCTGGGGATGTAGCTTAGTGCGAAGGCCCTAGGTTCTATCCCCAGGACTGCAAAACAAAAGCAAAACCCCAACACAGAAGCCACCAATTTATAATGGTTTGAATTGCTAGTTTTCAGCTTTGTGATGGTGCAGATGTGATATGCATTCAGTAGAAACCTGATTTTGAATCTGAGTTTTGATCTTTTCTTGGGTAGCAGTCTGTGGTATGATCCTGTCTTATGGTCCTGGCATCTTCCAGTCAGCCCAGGATCACAAGGGAAACACCTAAGTCTGCTGCATGCTGTTACTAAGCAAGGATATTCACTGGGTGAAGTCCATTAATGCATTTGGCACTTACTATATTTTTAACTTAAAAATGGGTTTCTGTGGACGTAACCTCATCATAAATCGAGGAACATGTATATTAAATATCTAGTCCTCAATCCTTACTAATAAAGTAGATCCAATTTTCATCCCCATGTAGATGAGAAAGACTGAGGTCTGGGAGAGTTACTAACTTGACTGAGATTGTACCCTGTGGTATCAGTGCCTCCTCTAGCTCTCCCATCCTCTGACACCTGACATACAGGAGGTGAGCAAAGCCAGTACATTTAATAACAATGGTCTCCTTTCTGGAGCACTTACTGTGCTAGAAGTTTTATTTGATTAATGTTAATTCTCACATGACATCCTGAGATAGATATCACTTGCAGTATATCCCCATTTTAAAGATGGGAATGCTGAGGCTCAGAGGACTTAAATGACTTTCCCAGGTCAGACAGCAAGTGTATGGTGGAGCCAGGGCTCAAAAACTTTTATATGGCTCCAGAGCCCATTGGATGCATATGCTTCTTCAAATGTTTTTATAAGCAGCTCAGGAGAATGGACCATTGAATAGAAATGGTCCAGGTTGTCTTTTCTTCCCCCTTTTAAAAACACATCAGCTGGGCTGGGGATTTAGCTCAGTGGTTGCAGCAACTGCCTTGCAAGCGCAAGGTCCTGAGTTCGATCCCCGGTACCAAAAAATCACCGCCCCCCCCCAAATACATCAGCTGGCGCATGTGTGATGAGGGAAGTTGGGAGAATTCGTTTTGGAGGAGACTGTGGCCTTTGAGACTCCCTGGAGATAGGGGTTAGGGATGAAGAAATGGGAGGAGGATCTAATCATTTTCCTGAAGCCCAGGACATGTGACTGAGATGCTCTCTGTTGTCCCTTCCAGTATCAAATGGTGCTCCCTGCTGGCTAATTGCCATCGAATTCATCCCATGGGCTTGCTTTCTGCCCAAACTGCCCATCCGCTGACTTCCAGCTGGTGGCTGCCCTGGGCAGAGGACACTCATTTGTTCTTGTTGTTTTGTGGACCCAGGGCGACGGTCACCGAGTGCAGGGGACCAACAGGAAGTCAGAGGCTTCCGGGCTCTTCATCTGGAGTTCACTGGGGCGTCAGAGGCTAATTGTGGCTCTGCTTGGGTTGTCGCTGTTTGATTAAACATCTTGAGCTAAGCACCAACTATCCAATGGCTGCCAGGGGTAGGTATTTTTAGCTGCGGGCAAATCGCTTATCAATTGTGCATACAAAATGCAGCCAACAGAAAGCCATCATTTTCTGTGACCCTGCCTTGTTTTTCCATGCGGGCAAGGACAAAGGAAGAATTAAAAGAGGTTGGCATTCACACATCCGTTCAACAAATGTTTCCTGAGCCACCTACCACACAACAGGCACCATACCAGATACAAGAGTGCAGCGATGTGGAAACATAAAGCACTTCCTGTCCACATGAATCATCCATTCTACTCTGATCCAGAATTCTGCACTGCTACCTACCTATGAGCTATGTGGTCCCAGGGAAGTCACGCTGGATCTGGGCTTGTCTGTTCCATTTGGAGTAGTAAGTGCTGATTGGGTATGGTGCATTTGCATTCCTAAGGCTGTTGGAGAATGGGTGGCAGCTCCATCCCCACCAGAAGGGGGTGGAAAGGGAGAGAGGCCACATGTGGCTAGGCAGCAAAGGTGGCCCAGGAAGTGCAGATGTCCCCTGGACCTGTGGTGGCCAGGGAAGCTTCATGGAGGCAGAAAGGAAGAGGCTGGGAGGGACTGGAGTGCACTCAGCAGTCCAGGCACAGCATGAGCAAAGGCCAAGAAGTAAGAACCTAGGAAAGAAACTAAAGCTAAAATCCTTGGCCCATGACTCATGCTGTCTTTCTAGCCTTAGGGCTGCTGTTCTTTAGGGCCACTTCCTAGGATGAGACAGCTTACCAATAAACTTTGGCCATCAGTGCTTGACTTCATGTTCTCATCAGATTTCTAGGATTAGGCCTGCAACCAGCGTGTGCAACTTGAAAGAAGAAAAAGCAGTAACATGTGACATCAGGGGAAAAGCTAAAAAAGGACAGGAGTGTACTGAGGTCCCAGGGCGTGTAGTTAGGGTTTACACACCCAGGATTCTGCTGCTGCAGACGCTGTGGGAGCTGACTGCCACCATGACAGTCCCGTGCTGATGATCCAGAAGCAGCTCCAGGGCTCCCAGCATCGCCCCAGAAGGACCAGTGGCAGAGTATGGATTCTGGAGCCAGGTTGTTAGGGTTTGGAACTGGCTGTGCTGTTCTCTAGCTGTGTGACACTGGGCAACTTATAGAACCTCCCTGTGCCTTGGTTTGGTTATCTGTGGTAAGGATGATGATGTAGCACCTATCATAGGCTTTTGTAATAATTAAATGAATTACTGCAAGAAAAGTGCCCCGTATGCTTGCAATATACATTTACAGTCAGTCCTGTCAGACAGGTAAAGGGGCACAAACAGTAGGTCCATTTTGCTAATAATTATTAATATATCACCTGCTTCTTATACTTGCCTGGCATTGAGTATATGCTCAATAAATATCTGGGCTGGGGATTTAGCTCAGTGGTTTTGCCGCCTGCTGCGCAAGAGCAAGGACCCGAGTTCGATCTCTGGTACCAAAGAAAAAAAAATCTGTTGAACGAATGAATGAGTGAACAAATAACTGAGAATACAGAATTAACACCGCATTGTAGATATGCACAAGGGCTGGCTGATAGTTTTGAATTGAACAGCAGATGACCGAGGGGATACTGGAGAAAATAAATTGGGTGCTCTAATCAAGAGTAATTGGAAATTAATTTGGTGTTCAGTGTATAAGAGATTTTTATTGAGACTTTCAGCTACCAAGAAGAGGTTTTGTGCCAGAATTTTTCATGTGTATCCAATTCAGTTCAACATCAATTTAGTGGTGCCCAACTGTGTACCAGAGTCTGGGTCAGGCTCCTGAAATACAGAGACCCATTCCTTGGGCTCCAGATGCTGAGAACTTACTAAGTAAATCATCCTAAAGCAGCAGGAGGAGTCATTTCAAACTCCCTGCCCAATCCACGGCTCTATGCTAGGACTTGCAAGCTCAAAAGGCAGCAAGACCCAGGCAAGTAACACAAATGAGTGTGGTGGGCATGGGGCAGGGCCTAGGGAATAACATAGTTTATGCCCCATTGCCAGAGGCCAGTCACAGTTTGGCTGCATGTGTTCCAGTATTTACACACACACACTCGCGCGCGTGCGCGCACACACACACACACACACCTGGCAGCGTACATGAGCACATGCGCAAAGACATTATGGCCCATGATTAATCTGTTTGAGGGTTCTACTTTATAGGCCAAATTGCAAAGTTCTTGCATGGCCAACAAGGTCCTCCCACACCACACAGTCACCCCACACCTTGTGCCTGGGTGCACAATGGTATTTCTCCCCTCTGTAGCATCACTCAGGCAATTTCTTCTGTCTGCTGTGCCTTCTCACCTCCAACCCTTTGCCTAGTAGACTTTGTTTCTAAAGCCTTCTCTGAGCTTGATGTGTGGAGTGAAGAGTAGTCCGCACATTTTTTGTAACAATTTCCTCCAGGTCTTTGTCACCATTCACTGGGAGCCCCTGGGAGGAAAAGACTGCATCTTTTTTTTCTGAACTTGAAGGGCTGGTATCACAGCGTTGTCAAGAAGTATTCAGTGCACCAGTGTTTGTGAAATGAAAGCATGGTAGATGGATAAATAGGTGGATGAGTGGATGAACTGTAGATGGATGGATTCCTTAAGGCTTTCTACGGAACATTCATCTGCTTGCCGTAACTTTCATGGGATTCCAATGTGTGAATGATGACCGATCTCACCCCTACTTTCCGCTTTCGTCTCTCTACACCCCATGTCTCTCAGTAGCTGCTTGGAAATTCCTTCTTATTACCTCTTCTGGTGGCTGACAGATCTGCCTTTGAATTCCCCATTTACTTTCTTGGGCATGATACTGAATTCAGTTTCCTCATCTGTGCAATAAGAAATATTAACATCTTCTCACAGGGCTTGTTAAATAGACTGAGTGACTAACATGTGTGAAAAATTAGTACCAAGCCTGGCATGCTGTGGGCACTCAGAAATAGGATCCAGTTCCCTTTTCAGTGTGATAGGCAGTTCCCCTCTTAGAACAGTGGATCTTTGTCTTATAAAAAGTGGAGAGTTTGAGAGCACTGTTCTGAAACCAGAATCCCAAATTTGCAGAGTCTGAGCTTTGAGATCCTGGTTAAGTTTCTTAAACACTCTGTGTCTCAATGTTCTTCATCTGTGAAATGGGGCAAACAATATCTGTCTTTTAGGGTTCTCGCGGGAATTAAATGAATGAACACAAATGAAGTGCTTAGAAGAGTTCCTGGCACATAGGGAGTGGTTAATGGGTGTTATTTTGGCTGTTGACCGGCCTAGCCCAAGAGACTCTGGGTGAGGGGCATTGTGCATTTACACCAAGAGCACTCAGGCCAGCTGGCCTCCTCCCCTGCCTTACATCACAGGTATCTGCTGTTTACTGTGTCCAGGCTCCTTGGGACAGGCTGCAGATATCATAGTAACCAGAAGAATAGGTTTCTGCCCTTCTGTAGCTTGTAGGGTGGCAGAAAGGCCAGACAGACAACCAGAGAGAAGTTTCCCGAAGGAAAAAGGCAGTATGCAATGGGGCAGTTAAGACAAGGGAACAAACCTAAGCAAAGGGTCACAGAAGCCTTCTTGGAGGAGGTGGCAGGTGCACAGTAATGCAGAGGAGTAGGAGCCCATCAAGTGGCGGAGAAGCAGAGTGTGCTAACAGCAGGGAACAGAATGTGCCAAGGCCAAGAGGCAAGAGAGAGGGTGGAAGCTTGACATGTGAGAGCAGTCACAGACTGGCACCTTCTGGGGAACATTCTGGGTGGCAGATATGCCTGTGAGGTTAAGTTAGCTGCCATGTTTACAGATTGGTTATTTCATGTCCAATCTAAGATCTGAGCTGCTTTTGGAAACCAGAAGGGAAGGCCATGCCTTTTGCTCAGGTGGTCACCACTGGGCTTACTTATGTCATCATCCACCTCTGCTGGTAGACAGAACTGGGAGGGGCCCAGCCGGGTAAGAGGGAGAGAACTGACAGCTCTGGATTGTAGTGACTTTGCAACATGTTGCAGGTGGATTTGTCTTGGGGCCATGGGGAATCATAGAGGGGCTTTAAGCATTAAAGGGCTTTACCAAGTAAAAAGCTTATAATTTGTACTAAACTGCTGACATCTACAAAGGCAGATGAGGTGGAGGATTAAGAATATAGGCTTCCTCATCTTCTTCAGTGGAACTTGCAAATTTGGATGGGGTATAGCTTCCTCACCCGTGGAATTTGACAAGAGAGGACAAGAACGCTGAGAGGTAATGTCTTCCTACACAATGCGTGCCTCCCTCCCCATTTTGGGTTAGCAGAGGGAAGGATCCACCAGATCTAGATGTTCAAGAACATTAGAAAATTCCCTGGTACATGCAGCTCGCCTGCACATCCTGCAAGGCCACCCTCCCGAGGATGTTCTGTCTCAGACACAGGGTCGAAGTGGCGGCATCTGTGCTGGATGGACAAGGAACAGGCCATGCCCAGAGGACAACGTCTAATTACTTGGGGGCCTTGGGAAGCAATTTTCTGTGGTTGGAGAAATTGTTTTTTGTGCCTCCAGCCCAAGCACACAGCTGAATGACATGTAGGTCAAGGAGGCATAATTATATGGAATTGGTTTTACGTTTGGGAGCTTCTAAAACCCCACCTCTGCACCCCAGGAAATGACAGAAAGGAAGTGACTTTGGACCTGCCCAAGCTGATTTGAGCAGGTGATGGTGCCTTGCTTCCTTGTGACTTTGGAGAGACTGGTCCCTTTCTGGCCCGGGACACAAAGAGAAGAATAAGGCCTGTCTGGCTCAGTGGTCATGAGGTGGGGGCTGGGTTTGAATCTAATCTATCTTTCTTGTGTGACTGCTATGGTTTGGATGTGGTTGGTTCCCAAAGATTATGCACTGGAAGTCTGATCCCCAGCATAACTGTATTGATACTGTGGGAACTTTAAGCGGTAGGGCCTCAAGGCAGGTGATTAGGTCCTGACTATTCTTGTGCCAGGATCAGTGCAAGTCTACCAGGTTTGAGTTGGCTCCCTTGAGAGTGGGTTACTATAAAAGAACAAGCTTTGTCCCTCCCCTCTCTCTTATTTTCTCTCTTGATCTCTCTTTTCCTTCCAAGTGTACCTGTTTCCCCTTCTCCTCTGCTGTTGTGGTGCAGCCAGGAGCCCCTTGTCAGATGCCGGGACCATGCTGTTTGGATTTTCTAGCCACCAAGACAATGAGCCCAATAAACTTCTTTTCCTTATGCATGACCCAGCCTTAGGTATTTTGTTACAGCAACACAAAACAGACCCAGTGACCTTGGGCAAGTAACTGAAGTTTTTATTCCTGTTTCCTCAGCTGTAAAATGGGACTGCAAACAGAAGTTACTTCATGAGATTGGAGTGAGAACAAAGTAAATTAAGGCACACCAAGAGCTTAGAAGAGTTTGAGGAACAGAGTAGGCACTGCTAGGATTTTAGTTTCTACTCTGGTCTCCTTTCTGTTTCACTCCTCACTTCTGCACCCCCTACCTAGACTGAAAGAAACCACTGTATCTGAAGCTCCTCAAACAAGCCACTCTCTCCAGCCTCTGGGCCTTTGACTGTGCAGCTCTGTCTTCCTATTAACCTCTACCTGTTCACTTTGGGTGACTCTTGCCTGTCTAGCCAGGAGAGGTGACGGATCCATGTCCCACATCACTGCCACAACCCTGCCCATGACAAAACAGATGCCTTTCTCTTTCTTCCTCTGAGAAGAACTATCCCAAGATGGAACAGGAAAAGTCTCTGTAAGAAAAGCCACCCCCACAAATAAGAGAAAATGTAAATGATAATACCAAGAGCAGCAGTAATAAGGATGATGATGTTAAATGAGCCTAGATATTTTTCTATGAAGGAAGTAGTCTTACGCCTAATAACAGCTTCTATTTAGCCATTTCTTCTCATAAGCTAAAAACAACAGTGAACATTTTGTACTTAATAATCACCATCAGTTTCCTCACATTGAACAGGTGAATTATTAGACCTTTTCTACAGAAGAGCAGTTGGAGGATTAGGTTTAGAGATTTGGTGAAGGCCAGGTAGCTAGTAAGTTACAGAGTCAGGATTGGAACTCAGGTCTATCCAATTGCAATGTGCTAAGTGCTACATTTTTAAAAGAAGGGCAGAGCCTTTGGGGCCATTGCTTGCACTAACACTCAGATTGACTGCAGGACAGAGCTTATGCCCATTGGCAGGGTGGTCTCCCCTGACATGGGCACCATCACCGGTGTATCCTGCTCTCGGGTGCCTAGACCTTTCCTTGCCTTCCTGCTTGCCCTGGGTTTCTTGGCATGGGCAGGGTACTCCTTGGCGGAACAAGGGAAGGACGGCTGGCTTCTTGGCAGTGGGAGACACAAGTGCAGAATCAAGGAAGTGTGAAAAGCATGCTGCATCTGCAGAACTCTAAAATGACAGGCTTGGCTGGGATGTGGGCCACAGGGAAATGAGGGATGAGAATTCGAGAACCTGGTGTGATAACCTCAGTGAAATTGCTTTGCAAACTCCCAAGGTTGTTGTGGGGACTATGAGAGATAATGCCCGGGAAGCGGCTTTGCAGACTGGAAGAGCATCAGGCAGATGTTAATTATTGCCAGATATTTCAGAGGTAGCCTGATTAGCATGAGGGACGAGATAGCAGAAAATTAAAATATCTGCTAATTTCTCTTGAATCCACATTCTCAAAAGCATTCATACACGAAGAACTCTAATTTCATTGCTCTCATCTCTCTTTTTTCAGATAAAGAGATTATAATAGATTTCAGAAGCTAATAAAAATTCAGCCAGTTTCCTGGTTATAATCGATTATGCAACCAGGTTTTGAAACTTGGAGTAATACAGTATTTAGTTCCCTGCCTGTAAGACCACATCCAGCTAATTCTCAAAATACCTCTTAGATGCACTCTGTCTTATCTCTTTCCTTGGTTGTCCTGATGCTGGGAGCCTTGGGAGGACGTGTCTATGTCCGCCTTGTTTACAACCATATTCTTAGTCCCTAGCACGTATTTGTTTAATGCCAAATCCAAGTCTAGATGTCATTATGTCACACCTGACTTGCTGCAGGGACATCTCGGCTCTGCCTTGTCTCCTCTGCTCTCGAAGCTGTTCTGTTTGTGTCTGATCGAAAATTCAATCCATTTCCCCCATTCTAAGAAAATACCGTTGGTGACCAAAAAAAAAAATACTGTTGGTGAAACTAATTTAACTAATAACAAATACTGATGCTGCTAATAACCCAAGCCCGCAGATTAGAGTCATAAGGTAGGAAATGAAAACAAAAGGTGTGACTATGTGAGAAACCACATTGTTGTTATTTTTTTGCAGATAATATTACTATATGCTTAAAATTTCAAGAGAATTATCTGAAAAGTTATTAGAGACAGTGAGGGATCCATCAAGAGGATCAAAGACCAATGTATCAGCCATAGTTGGTTAAAAAATGGAATAGGAAGAAGATTCCATACACAATATCCCAAGTGCCTGTAGCTGAGCAAGGCTATGCTGGAAACAAAGATGGCGACAGCGATCTTTCCAGTTTTGGGCTGTACTTTGTCTTCTGGGTTCTCAAAAATGTTGGCTTGTGCCCCAAACCTCACAGAGTCACTCACAATTGTTCTGTCAGTTTCTGGCTCCGGTTGGTGTGAAAATAAGTCTCCAACCCTGTCTGCTCCAAGGGGGAGTCAGATGCCTCCTTCAGTATCAACCTCACCCCTTCTCAGGAAATGTTTTCTCCCTGGGTGGTGGAGATGTACCTAGATCCCCAACAGGAACCGCCTTTACAATTCCATCCCCTAAAGGTGAGGGCTTCGATCTCACATCTGCATTTTAGAAGAGAGGGAGGTCAGGTTTAATGAAACATCCATTTGACTAATCTTGGAACTACAGAGCTGTCCTGCCTGAACACATTATTAAAATCTCCACCTCTCCATGCAGATAGCAGCAAAGGCAGTGTGTGGCTTGGAAGCTTTACTTTGCCATAATACTAACTGCATGACCTTGAGGCATTTACAACTGACCTTGTGCTTTGATTTCCTTATCTGCAGAATGGGATAATGAATGATAGCATCTACTGCACAGATTTAGAAGGATTAATCGGAAAATTCATGTAGAGTGCTTGAAACAATGCCAATATGCAGTAAGCACTCAATTCATATGAGTTATAAGGATAGTAAATGCCTGTTTCTTTGTTTTCTACCATCAAGGCCCCAGAGTTTCAGTTGTGGATATTGGCCACAAGGAGGGATGTGGGTGTGGAGAGGCATGGATGCAGTATCTGGCCATTTGTTTGGGGCTATGAGGTCCTCCTAAGATTTCTCCAGAGCAAACTGCTACACTGTACATATCAGGCTAAACAATATACAACAGATATTGTGAAAGGTAGACAAATACTGACCATTTCTTATAGCACAAACTAGTAATTTTTCAATCAACTTGTTTTACCCAGTGGACAGAGCATGTGTAGAAAGCAAGCCCAAAAGTTCATTCTTCTTTTCTCCAGTTCTTAGCAATGGCTATGCTGTGAAGGAGGTACTCAGTGCATGTGTATGATGAAAAACAAAAAAGAATTTGTGATCAGGATACACAGAGCGTGGTGATGGTTGTGCTTGATTGTGTCAACTTGACTGGCTTGGGAGCTACCCAGGGGATTAGTAAAGCACACTTGTGGCTAGGTTGTGGAGGCATGGCCTTGAGCACTATATATGATCCCTGGCCCCTTGCCCTCTGGGGCTGTTTCCCTGCTCTGCTTTCCAGCCACCGTGAACTAAGCAATTTTGTGCCCCTAGGACTTTCCATCATATTTTTGCCTTGGAGCCAGATTGGCATGGACTGAACTCCCTGAACCATGAGCCAAACTAAACATCTTGTCTTTTAAGATATGTTGGGTATTGTGTCTCAGCAACAGGCAAGTTGACTAATACAGTCTCAGAACGGAGGACAGTGAGTTCCAGACAGCAAGGGCCAAAGAGAACTGCAGAACTGCACTTTATCTCCAGCACTGTCCCCACCCAAAATTGGAGTTAATGCCCTTTCTCTTTGTCTTATAGTACACTGGGCTTCCTTCTCGTACACCACACATAAATTGTCACAGTGATGTTGTTACTTCTTCATCTCTCCCACTACATGGTGCCTTCCTTGAGGGCAGGAATCCAGATTTATTTGTCTTTGTGGCACCAGTAGCTAGCACACAATTCACAAATAAATGGACAGTGGAGAGTCCTTGCAATATTTGGAGAGATGGCTCCAGTTTGATAGTCATTGCTGCCTTTGACAGCTTTGTATATATCATGGAATGATGAGCCCTAGGTTTGAGGGCGAAGCGTATAGCTTCAGTTTTCAGCCCTGCTTTCTAGTAGTAGCTTAGCAAAGCTGTTTAACTCCTCTGAATTTTGGTTTAATAATGGATGAGTCCTTCGTAAATGTTAATTCACTTTGCATATTGGCCAGCACTATATTAATATTAATGGTTATTCTTGATGACTTTTTAAGAATTAGGGATAGAGGCTGGCACATAATAGGTGGTCAATAAACACTCCATGAATTGACTTTAGAATTCTGAGTGCCTGACTGACATTGAATGCCCTTTATGGCTGAAAAAGGAAACCTTGGAAGGATATGAAAGAGGGCAGGGTTTTTTGGTTTTTGTTTCTTTTTGAGAATTGTTGCGTCACAAAATGCTAGTTTAGGAAAAAAAAGAAGCAACTCAATTTCCATTTTGTGAGTTAGGTGTGGGGTGGAAAGGGAATTCACCTTCCTGTCCTTGCTTAAAAATAATTTCAAGTAATTAAACCATCTGCTTGGAGAGAGGGCAGAGGGGACACTGGGAGAGTCCTCAATCAAGAAGGAAGACAGAGTTCCTTAAAGTGCCTGTGAAGACCAGGCTGGGAGGGTGAACCAAGACAGAGGTCGGCAGACACAGCATTTGTCTTGTCCTGTGCCCTGAATACCAATGTCTGTGGCAGGCCCAGTGGCAAGCACAGAACACTCGCAGTGATGTGCAGGCTTGTTGCAGCTCATCTGTGCCACTCACTAGCTGAACAACCTTGGGCAGGTCACCTTTCTCCTCAGAGCCTGTTTCCTCATCTGCCAATGGGCATGATGGGAGGCTCACAGGCAGTGCTGTGAGGATCACGTGAGGCAATGTGGAGCAATGTGTTTGGTCTTTGGTTTAATGATTGGCTCACAGTAAATGCTCAATAAATGGTGGTGGTGGTGATGATGATGAAGAAGATGGTTATGATCAAGATGCATTCAGTTTCATTTAAGTTGGCATGGAGATTGGATTTATGAGATCAAGAAGGCAGCCACTCATTTCTCCATGCATTCATGATCCATGTGTCCATCCAAGCACCTGTCTGTCTCTCCACCCATCTGTCCATCTACTTACCCATCCATCGTCCATCCATCTGTCCAGCTATCTCTCCATCCATCCATCACCACCTCACCCATCATCCATTCATTTTTCCATTTATCCACCTATCCATCCATCCATCCATCCATCCACCCACCCACTCACTCACTCATCCGTCAAATACTTATCAAGCCCTTTCTCATGTACCAAGGGCCCCCAGAAGGCACTGGAGTCAAAGAGATGACAGCTTGATTGTGTTAACTTGATTGGCTATGTCAAAGGCTCCTTGTCTAATTCAGCACCTTTTGATGTTCCCAGGTAGAGATAACTTCTGTTTCTTCTTTTGAGTCCCTATAGAAATTTTAAAATGTAACCCCATCACTACCTTCCCATATTATAGAACATGCCACATATTATGATGATAATTGATTTTCTTTTTTGGCTACCAGGAGTGTGAGTCTTTATGGGTAAGAGCCATTTCCTGATCTCTTTGTCTTCTCCTTTGCTTTCCCCTATCCTCCTTGGCACAGAGTGGAGCCTTAGGAAAGGGCACTTGGTCCTTACAATGCAGCCTAAAGAGCCCAGGTAGGACTCTGACAGAAAATGCTTGTCAGTCTTAAACAGAGAAAGTTTCTATTTATTAAGCACCTACTATGGGCCAAGTGCTTCATGCACATTGTCTGGCATATTTCCCTCGACAAGGTGGGCACTCAACCTCATCTTACAGGTATGGGGATGGGGGTTCAGAGATTTTAACTTGCACAGCAAGCCAGGCCATCTGGAAGTCAAATCCAGATTTTATAGCTTCCCTTGATACAGGAAAGTCATTTAGAATGATGGGAGAGAGGCGCTAAAGCCCAAACTGTGATGGTGTAAATGGATGTGTGTGTGTGTGTGTGTGTGTGGTGTGTGTGTGTGTGTTGTGTACATAGTCAAATTGGAACTAAGCTTCAAAACAGCAATCTTAAATTCCTATGGGGCGAGGCAGGGAACATAAATGAGGGAGATGACAGACCAGGCATAAGATAAATCTTTGTCTTGAGGAGGCAATAGGGAGAGGTGGGATCGCATTGAATTGGATAGCTCAGGCCCTGTCCGAGGGAGGTTATAGATACTTGGCTCTAGGCGACATTTGGGGAGAACCTAGATTTCCAGACCTTACTGTTTCTCAAGAGTCATGATAAATTTGGATTTTTATGTGCTTGCCTCTGAATGTTACTTAAGGGAAAGTACTGTTTTGTTTTCAATTTTGGTTTTTTCCAGTACTGGGGATTAAACCCAGGGCCTTCACCTGAAGCTACATCTCCAGCTCTTTTTTATTTTTTGAGAGAGGGTCTCACTAAGTTGCTAACTTGTTCAGCTGCCCAGGCTGGCTGGAACTTGTGATCCTCCTACCTCAGCCTCCTAGAATGCCAGGATTACAGGCACATGTTCTGAAAGGTGTCTTTCCAGGTGGCTGTGGGTCTGTCAGGATCCCTACTTCAAACTTCTCCAGGAAGGGAAGCAGGGGCAGTCAAGAAGGGTGTTAACCAGCATGTATCTGATCAACATTTTTGGGGAAGTATTTAGTGCCAGGAGCAATGATTAAAGGTCGTATTTCCAGACGCAGCCCTCTCTGGCCAGGCTATTCTGAGAACACTCAAGAAGCAACTGGCTTTTACTTCCCTCCTCTATGAGCTACCTCTGCCCATTTTCAAGATGTTCTTGGAATCTCTGCCTCCATCTTAGGGGCATCACTGTCCTCCTCTTTCTGGACTCTATCATCAGAGCTGAATGGAGCCATAGTGAGACTGTCCCTCTGCCGCGCTGGCCAGAACTCAGCGCCGTTCATTTGTCAAATGATGGTGCTTCAGGTGACCTTTCTTGTCCTGTACCCTTCTGTCAGATGGCAGCCCAGCCCAGGGCCTTGTGTCCTCTCTGTTTTGGATCTTAGGAAGCACAGCTGTGTCATACGCAGGACTTTTCCCCGCCACAGCTGAAGTGCTAGTTTTCTGCTGTGCTGTAGGCACTTCCCACGGCCCCAAGAGCCAGACACATGTCCTTGGTGTTCAAGGGTACCTTGAGGGCTGTCTTACTTGGAGACCATGGGTGACCGTGAATGGGGCCAGCCAGAGAAGGATGAGAGAGGTTGACTGGCATTATGATCCTGACCCTCACTCCTGCTGTGTACCAGGCACCCTCCTGCTGGCTCCTTCTCGCCTCTCAGTGCCCATGAGGTCCCTGCTACTGCAACAGCCTCTGCTCTCTCTGGCTGTGAGAAAGGTTTTCACCAGCATCCACTATCCATTGACTCCCTAGCAGCCGGAGAGACCTTTGAAAGGTATATTAGATCATACCACCTGCTTCAAAGGTTCCTGTGTAGCAATACTTATAATGAAATCTAAATGCCTGGCTGTGGACCCAAAGGCCCACCGAGTCCACCCCATACCTACCTCTTCCCTTCATCCCCAGTCCTTCTTTTTAGCACACCCTGGCCACACCCGGCTCTGGGCCAGCTCATCCCCACCTCTGGGCGTTTACCCTTGCTGTCCCCTAGGCCTGGCATGCCCTTCCCCCTGTGCTCCCCCTGGCTGTTCCTTCTGGTCACTGAGGTCTTGCTCAAGCGTCACCTCTTCGGACCACTCTACTGGCTGCAGCTCCCTGTCACATGATCTGTGTTACGGTTAAGATGTCAATGCCCCCCAGAGCCTCACGTGTGTGGGAGGGACTGGATCCTGGGGCACCATACTCCTCAGTGGACGTATCCATTGACGAGCGCAGGAGCTGAATGTGCTGTCAGGAGGTGGGGCCTGGTTGAAAGCGGCTCACTGGGGGCACAGCCTGGAAAAGCATTTTCTCGTCCCTGGCTCTGCTCCTCTCTGCTTCGTGGCTGCCATGGGTTAAACACTCTTTCCTCTGTCGTGTCTCCCTGCCGCCCCATTGCTGCCTTGAAGCTGCCAACCATGGACTGAAATGAAGAGCCAAACCCCCTCTCCTCCTTTAAGTTGTGGGTGTTGGATATCGTGTTGCAGAAAGTGACTAAGACAATCCCAAAGCACATACCAGTACCTACAGTGGTTTTGTTTATGCCTCTGTTTACCTGCTTGCCAACTGTCTCCTTGGTGGAATGGAGCTGTCTCATCTTTGTATTCTCTGCTTTTCTCCCCATGGTATAGGAAAGGGGCTTCTTACTGTGCCTTCATCTAATAACTCAGTATTGTCACCTCCATTCCCAGATGAGGAAGCTGAGGCTCAAAGAAGGGGAAATTACCTGCTCAGTTTGTGGGTAAACGGATGCATTTTGAGACCACGTTACGTGAGATGGATCAGACACACAAGCCTAAATATCACATGGCTTCTCTTAAGTGAGAAACCTGAAAAATAAAGAAAGAGCCAAATAAAAAGATGTAATAAGAAATAGGGAGAGCTTTTACAAATGGGAAAGGCATCAAGAGATGGAGGGGAGGGGTAGGGATGGAAGGGGAGGGGACGAAGAAAGAATCAAAATTGTTATGTATGTATACTAACCCTCCACCGTGAATGTAATCATTACGTGATGCAAACATACACTAACAAAATAGACCTCACAGTTAGCAGAGATGCAGTGCTGGGACTGGAGCCCAGGCGGGGCTCATTCCTAAGCCAGTGTCACCTCCCATGCCCTTTGCTGCAGAGGAGGGTTGATCTGGAAGGGTGTGGAGGGGGAACATGAGGGGGGACTGTGTTCTCCGAGGCTCAGGACTGTGGATCCTGCGATTTCTTTAAGGAATGGCCAGCCTGCTCTGCTCAGGGCACTGCCCCCTCTGGAACTCTTCCCTGTCAATGCCCCATTCCACCACATGCTGGGAAGCATGCTGTTTCCAAGAGGCAGAAGAGGTTCTTGAGGTGAGGCCAGGAATGCTAACAGCAAAAGGCTGCAGCCAGAGCAGTGCTATTGGCATTCTATACCTATAGCAGTGGTGTGTGTGCGTGCATATGCATTGTGTGTGCATGTGCATCCCCATCTGTGTGTGTGTGTGTGTGTGTGTGTGTGTGGTGTCTGGATAGAGTCCCTCAGCTGAAATGACATGGTGATAGCTTGCTTTGCACTTAGCTGAAATGATAAGAAATGCTATGGCAGAAAAGCAATTCCCCCAGCCCTAGTGACTGCCAAATGTTCTGGCAAACAAGGAGGAAGAAAAGGAGTGACTGTTGGGTACAGCAGTTCACACGCTGGAAAATGTGTTGTCAAAACATGGGGTCAGTTTACCGAGCTTCCTCGAAGAAGCACTGGCTTCCAGTCTTGTCTCACTGCTTGCTTCTCCGCCATGTCCCCGCCCCATCACTCCAGACACCCCCGCCTTTCTGTCCTCGTATTTTCAGCCCCTCTTGCCCTGGGGCCTTGGGCCTCTCCCTTCCATCCTCCTCTTCCTCCTCCTTCAGATTCCAGTTGTTGCTTCTCCAGGAGTACTTTTCTTGGCCTCTCCATCTGGGTTAAGTTCCCTAGTGATAAACTTGCACATCACTGACAGTCTCTTCTTTAATGACCCTTTCACAGTTGACCTTTCACATTGTGTGTGTGTGTTTGTGTCTGTCTGTCTGTCTGTCTGTCTGTGGTGCGAATGCAAACACCATGAAGTGGGGACCAGGCCTTTTTTGGCTTACAAAGCAGGTAGTGTAGCACCTGGTACCTGTCAGTGTGGGGCTCATGGGTAGACGGTGGATGGCTGGATAAATGAACTAATGAATGAAGTCAGTTGTATGATTGTGGTCTCTGTTTTCTCTTTTTAGGGTGCAAAATGAAAACACACATTTGGGTGAAAAGTTCTTAGCTTCCTCTCAAACTATTTCATCTGGTCCTGACCATCCCTCCAGAGAGGCCCAAGTCACTTTGCTTCCACAGTACAGAAAAGCAAAGATTCCAGGTCATCCATACAGAGAGGTTCCCTCCCTTTTGAGTCCCACTGAGATCCATGGAGCCGCCTCCTCCCCACACCCAGCCCCACCTGCTTGGCGTTTCCCCTGGCTTTGGCCGAGGGGCATATGTATGTCCGTAGTATGTATGTGTCACTCTTGCTTCTGCAATGGCCAAAGTACATGGGATTTGGAAGCCAGAAGACTTGGAGTCAAGGCTCTGCCTCTAATTAGCTACGCATCCTTGGGTAACTAACTTCCTGGGCCTTCAACCTGTTTTTACATTAAGGGTTTTGTATTAGATGAGATCTTGTCAGTGTCCCTGAGAAGGGACTGACTGTCCCCACCCCCCAACACCTGAATTGTTATGTTGAAGTCTTAACCCTCAAGGTGATGGTGTTAGGAGGTGGGACTTATGTGATTAGATTTCAGGAACAGCCTTAGTGCCCTTCTAAAAGAGGCCCCCAGAGGTCCCTTGTCTCTCTCTGCTATGTGAGGATTCAGAGAAGGTGGCAGCCTCTGCCACATGGAAGGGGGCCCTCACCAGAGCCCGACCCTGCTGGTCCCCTGATCTTGAGAACTGTGAGAAATAAATTTCTGCTTTTAGTAAGCAACCTAGCCTATAGAACTTTGTTATAGCAGCCCAAACTAAGATCCCCACCAATTTTATAGTTTTTGCTGCATTCAGAAATCTGTTTCACCTGTACTATTATTTATTTTGTAATTTGTTTGAATGGTATTTGCCTTTTTTCTTGAGTTTATACTTTATATAATAGTGCAATCTGATATAAATGAGCTACAGATGAAATTTAAAAAGTAAAGAGAAACAAATTAATTTTAGCACTATATTTTATTTAACTACACACATCCAAAATATAACCAATATAAATTATTGAGATATTTGACAGTTTTTTTCCTGTGCTAACTCTCAGAAATCCAGTGTATATTTCACACTTTCGGAACATCACTCTATGGAGGTTAAATTTTCATTGACCTCTATTTAGATGTCATAAAATGTATACTCAAAAGAGTAGATTCACATCCCCAAGTTGTTCCAATTATGCAGTTATTTTCTAATAACTGAATCGAGTACCGGATTTTAATTGTAAATTCATTGAAGTGAAATGAAATAAAAATATCTGTTCCTCAACTGCAGTAGTGAAATGTCAAATGCTTAATAGGCTCATGTAGCTACTGGTTACTGTATCAGACAGTGCAGGTATATAAAGCCCCAGACAACAAACCAGCCTCCTTGATGTAAATCGGAGAAAGCCTTAGAAATACATATAGTGCCAATACAAGAACGACATTAAATTCCAGTTAGAGACTGTTGCCAGCTAAGATGCTGAGCCCATAGGCGATTCAGTACATGCTGAAAAGGTGTTAAAGACACACTAGGCCCAAGCTGAGACTTTCCCTATGATGGAATCTGAGGAGTAAGAAAACTGGAAAGGTACTCATGTTGCATTTGTGTATCACCTAAACTCATCATAGATACCAATACAACAAGCCAGAAAATCTAGGTGATCACTCTAAGCTCAAAATTCCCCAGCCTATTTCTCCTTTACACCCGATCTCTCTGCATCCTCTTAAATGACACTAGCAACACGATTTTGTGAAAGCAACTAAGTGAGAGTCGTGAAAGCTAAGTTAAGACTCTGCCATTTTTAGCCCTGCAACTTTGGCAGAGGTCTCAGGTTCTTCATTTTGTAAAATAAAGGTATTTGGATTCATCAAACAAAACAAACAAAACAAAACAAGACAAAACAAAACCCATCAGCACCCATGAGAGCCGGACACTGTGTCCTGTGCTCCCAGAATGATCTCATCACACCCACAACACAAACTCTGTGAAAAAGACAGTGTCAGACCCATCGTACAGACAGGAACACGGACATTCAGAGTGAAGACATTAGCTTGCCAGAGCCCACCAATCGGAAGCCATGAGGCTGAAGTTTGAATTCAGGTTGGGGATTCCTGAGTCCACACCCTAATCTACCATGCTGGGCGGTTCTGAGGATTACTGCTGTTCCCAAAATGGTAGACTTATGTCCCAAGACCTTATTAGTGTGTAATTTGTGGTATTTCTTGGAGCTTTTTCTTCCAGTTTATGCCAGATCCCTGGTTGGTGGAGTTGGCATGCTTTTCCTGGGGTAGCCACTTATTTCTCTGGATCATCATCATCATCATCATCATCATCATCATCATCATCATCATTTTTGGTACTGGGGATCAAACTCTGGACCTTGTGCTTGCAAGGCAGGCAGCGGAACCACTGAGCTAAACCTCCAGCATCCTTATTATTTTTTGCTTCCTCTTCTAGGTACTTCTTTTTATTCTCCACCCACTAGGACCCCATTGCCATTTCTTGTTGCCTCCTCCTTTCTCTGCGCTGAGCTAGTGAATAGGTAGCCCGGTGGGCCATATCCAGCCCGCAAGTGTTTGGTTTGTGCATGAAGTGTTGGCTCATGAAGTTTTTAAAAGAGTTTTCAATTAGTTCCCAACATTGAAACACTGCACATTTCATATAAAAATCTGGATTTCCAGATTTTTGGAGCAATTTGGTAACATGGAACCATTGGCTAGAAAGCCAAAGCCAAGAGGCAATGGACTTACTAGTTCCCCTAGTACCTAAACTCCCTGTTGTTGTCATCCTTACCTCTCCACCCAGCTTGAGTGTTGTCAGCTGTCAAAGTGTATATGTGTGTACGTGCGTGCATGTGTTTGTGTGTATGCATGCACGCATGTGGTACTTTTTCATTATAAAGCTGAGCAGCGGATTTGTCATTTTACTGTGCAACCTTGAATAACTGCCTCAAATTTGTCATCTGACAAATGGGTATAATATATATATACTTCAAAGAAACACCATGAGAATTAAATGCATTCATGCATGGGAAATGCTTTGAAGAATGTCTAGCACATAGCAAATGCTATGTAAGTCAGCAGTTATTAAGGGGAAAATACAGTGGGGCCTGGTAGCACACACTTGTAATCCTAGCACTCTGGCAGACTGAGGTAGGAAGATATCAAGTGTGAGCCCAGCTCGGGAAACTTAGCAACTTAGTGAGGCCCTGTCTCAAAATTAAAACAAATTTTAAAAGCGTTGGGGTTGTATCTTAGTGTGAAGGCCCTGACTTCAATCTCCAGTATGACAGAGAGAGAGAGAGGGAGAGAGGGAGAGAGGGAGAGAGGGAGAGAGAGAGAGAGAGAGAGAGGGATACAAGTTTGAGTTTTGGGGAAAATAAGAGAGCTGAAGAGAGCCATATCCTGTTGGAAGAATAGCAGGGTAGCATAATTCTTTGAGTAAGTGAAGCATTTCTTAAACACAGTGCTTATGTACATCATCTGACTGCCCTTCCCAGGTACATGAATTCAAGGCACCTGCCCCCTACCCCATGCCCACTCCAGCATTTCCCGGTGCCCTCTGCATGACTGGCATCCTTTTCAGTCCCTGCCTGCACAGTTCAGATGCACGTGGATTTCTGTCCATGACCCTGGATGCAGAGCCCAGCCTTGCTGGTGGTCCCTGGCCATGTTTGGCAGCATTGGCGGAAGGCCACTTTGTGCTCTGATGTTTCCTAGAGTTTCTCTGAATTCCAGGCAGCTCTTAGGAGGCCAAATTACCCAGGCTTAGGATTGAATGAATTCCTTCATCTTATCTTCCAACGTAGAGCTGATATGATCATTACAGAAGCTGTACAAGGGCAAGGGCTATAAAACTATTGTCCTGGACCCCAGCCCAAGGCCAGCCTAGACAGTCGCCAGCAGAGCTGCATCATTAGTTTCTGACAGGCAGAGCCTGGCTTCTGCGGCTTTGGTTGACCCCTCAGGAATGACTTATCCAAGGTCAAGCAGTGAGCTATTGCCAGAGGAAGCCTGGAATCCAGGATTCCTGATGAGGAATTCTTTGTCTGACTGTTCACAAAGGTTATATGGTCAAACGGTTAGGACAGGCCAGACAGGTTACAGAGAGGAGTTAGGTGCATCTTGTTAGGACTGTGAAGAATTGAAGTGCATGTGTGCTTTGGAAAGGGGCAGTTATGAAATAAAATTTGATGTGCACCATGGAATACTGAGCAGGTGTATAAAAGAGTGATAAAGTTCTATATACATTGTCAGGGATGATTAGTACATTAAGTGAAAAAGAGAAAGGTAGGCCAGTGTATATATTGTTCTCATTCTGGAGAGTGTTAAAAAAACCAGGAGAGCACAATTCCTCCATTTGTATTTACTTATATATGCACAAAGACACTTTGAAAGAACACGGAAGAAACTGAGACACTAATTCACTGGTCCCCTGGGTGGTGGTGGTGAACAGGGGAGCTGCTGAGCAGAGAGAAGGAGTAGAAGGAGACATTTTAATGTCTGCTGTTTTTTATTTTTAGGTTTTGGACCACATGAATGTCATCATCTGTTTAATGGGGGAAAAAGCAGCTATTTCTCAGTTCTAGGGAATTGTTACCTTCTGAGAATGTGAGCCTAATGCACATTCTTCTGGTTTCACAAGAGAGCATGGAAATCTATTTTTTTTAATTCCTCAATTTTTAATTTCAAAATTTTCATTGCTAGTATATAGAAATAGAGATTTTTTACATATTAATTATGTGCCCTGCAAACATGATGAAATCCCCTGTTAGGTTTTTAGGGAGCTTTTTTTGTGGCATCTTTGTGATTGTCTATGAAGGTCACCGTATCATATGTGAATACAAATGACTTAGTTTCTGCCTTTCTTGATACCTTTGATTTTTCTTTCTTGCCTTACTACACTGTTGAGGACTTTCAGTACAACACTGAGCAGGAGTGGTGTGGGCAGCCATCCCTGACTGCTCCAGATTTAGGGGAAACATTATTTTTTTGTACTATTAGATGTGATGTAAGTTGTGGTTATTTATGGATGACATTTATTGAGTGACAGTGGCACTCCCTCCCTCCCTCTCTCTCTCTCTGGAACTAGGGATTGAACCCAAGGTCTTTCACACTGAGCCACATCCTCACTCCTCTGTAAGAACTCTTACTATTTTGAGACAGGGTCTTGCTAAGTTGCCCAGACTGGGCTTGAACTTGCCATCCTTCTGCCTTGATATTCCAGTGTGCTGGAATTATAGGCAAGTGCTACAGTGACCACCTTAAGAAGTTCTTTATATTCTTAGTTTAATGAGTTTTTAAAATATCATGGATGTTGAATTTTGTCAAATACCTCTTCTGCACCTATTGAGATGGATCATTTGGATTTTCCTTCTTAGTTTCTTAAGATGCTGAATTATGCTGAATGATTTTCAAATGTCGAGCCAGCTTTGCATTCTGCAGATAAACCCAAGTTGGCTTATGTATTATTCTGCTTGATTAGATTTGCTGTTTCTTGAGGATTTTTGTGTTTATGTTCCTAAGGATTACTGGGCCGAAGTTTTCTCTTCTTGTAATGCATTTGGTTTCCTGTTATCAAACATAGTGGGAATTTTCCCTACGTTTTTAAAAGACGAAAAAATAATTGCATGCTAGGCATTGTGTTCCATGCATACTTTAATCTTCACAGCAACTCTACCAAGTGCTGGCTATTATTTTTGTCACAGTCACTTTACAGGTGGAGGAACTGAGGCACGGACTGAGGTAACTTGTCCAAAGTCCCACAGCAGGAGTCAGGTCTCAAACCCCTGAGATCCAGCTCCCCAGACTTCGGTCTCAGCAGAAATGTTTACTCCATTTTCTCTAAGTAGGGATGTTTAAAGGCTAACGAAATCCCACATGCAGAGCTCAGTCCCGCCGAGGCTACCAGCTTCCATCGCTGCTGGTTAATGGCCAGGGCAGCCGCCAGGTGCCAGGCGGGCTCACTACCTGCTCCTCCTCTCCTCTGGCCCCTCTTGCTCGGATCTTGTCAGCCTGGCCTGGCCCCCTTGGGAATGCTCCCTTCTCCCCATGGCAGGTAGTTTCAAGCCACTGTTCCCTTCCTCATCCTGTCTTCCTTCACATCCATGACACCTTTCAGAAAGTAAAAGTAAAATTTAAAAAAAATCTTTGCAATCTCAGTTTAATTTGCATGCTCCTGCCTTATTGGGAGGGTTCCCCCATCATCCTCTCTGCTGACCTTGTCCAGGCATTCAGGCGCATCCTTCCCCCTTCCCTGTCTCCTTTTGCACTGCCTGGTCCCCAGTGTTAGCTCTGCTGAATCTTTTTGGTGCTGGGATTGAACCCAGGGCTGTTCTACCACAGAGCTGTATCATATCCCCTGTCCTTTTTATTTATTTTTTAACAATCTGAGACAAGTTCTCACAAAATTGCCCAAGCTGAGCTTGAACTTGTGATCCTTCTGCCTCAGCCTCCCTCCGTGGTGGTATTACACCCACGCAGCACCAGTCCCTGCATCGGCTGCCTTATCTTACGGGATTTGAGAAGTGGGAAACACCTTGCTTACTTAAATAAGGAGGAGGAAGCTGGGTACGGTGGTACTCATCTGTAATCATAGCACTTTGGGAGGCTGAGACAGGAGAATTCCAAGTCTGAGTCCAGCCTGGGCAACTTAGTGACTTAGTGAGACCCTGTCGCAAAATAAAAAATCAAAAGGACCAGGATGTAGCTCAGTGCAAAGACCCTGTGTTCAATCCCCACTTATTCAAAACAAAAAAGCCAAAAGGAGGGCAAGGGAGAACGAGATGGGGTTTTAGGAGTGGCCTGGGGCCCAGTGTTCTCCACTGCCCCACAGCATGAGCCTAGCAGGGAGCAACACGGTGAGAGGCGATGCAAAAAGCAAGTGTGCTCCGATGCTGCTTTGACAGGGTGACTGTAGACCACATGCTTCGCTTCCCGGGATCTCAGTTTGCTCATCTATAAAATGGGCTAGAGATCTGTGTAGGCCACAGGGTTGGGATAGAGAAACAGTGCCATAGCATAAGGAGAAAAAATCTGGTGTGGAGAAGGCAGTGAGGAAAAAGTGCTTTCCTTGGACCAGGCACTATTTTGGAGCTTTCTTTTTTTTTTTTTTCCCTTTTTTGGAATGGGGTCTTCCCAGGTTATCCAGGGTGGCTTTGAACTTCTGAGCTCAAGCGATCCTCTTCTCTCAGCCTCCCGAGTAGCTGGGACTGTGGACGGCAGATGAGTGCCACTGTGTTTGGATTTTTACACAGATTATCTTATTTAATAGATTCTACCTATGTGGGTCATTATGAACTATTGTTGCCCCCATTTGACTGATGGGGCAAACTGTGGTCCTCAGAGGTAGAGAATTTATAAGTGGCAACTTTACTCATATTTAAAAATATTGATTAATTGATTGATTGATTGATTGATGTGGTGCTGAGGATCAAACCCATGGTGGTACTCTACCAGTCCCCTTTATTTTATTTTATTCTTTAATTTCAAGACAGGGTCCTGTTCAGTTGTCCAGGTGGGACTTGAACTTGTGATCCTCCAGCCTCAGCCTCCTTTACCCATAATTCACATTAGAATTCATGGGATCTCATGCCAGGTCAATTGAGTTAGACTCCGTGGTGCAATCCCTTGAACCAGGGGAGTGGCCCACAAGGCTTTCCTAAGCTCTTCCTCCCAGCCACAACACCTGCTGTTTCCTCCTAATTACTGGCTCCCCCTTGGCAAACACTCAGCCACTCCCCACCATTCCTCAGTTTTCAACCAAATCTCTAACCAGTACTCCAACAATCTGGAAAACTTGGGGTGAGTCCACTGCCAGAAACAGTGATCCAATTCAAAGCCCAGTTTGCAGCGCAGTTATGGAGGCCTTTGGTCCGTTACTTCTCACCCAGCAGGGCTGAGCCACTGTCAGCGGTGGGGTATGAGGTCTGCTAACCGTTTCTGGCTGGGAGCCATGTGGGGACTACTGGTGAACTTGCAAGAGGAGTAGCACACCACTCGGCCCTCTGCTGGCTCCTGATGGTGCTAATCAGCCCCCTCCTCCTGACCGCTCAATCAGCGTTGTGACAGGCACAGCTGCGGCCGCACAGTGCAAACCAATGCATGTGGCAGGCATCAAACCTCGAGTGTAACCTGCACCATCATCTCCGTCAGCATCATTGCCTCTCACCTGCATTCCGGGGTGTGGGGAGGGGAGAGCCTCCCATTAGCCCATTCTACAGATGTGAAAACTGAGGCACACAGCTGCAAAAGACTCTCCCCATCTAACCCTGGCACAGCCTGGATTAGCATTCACTCAGCACTCTTACTTGCTAGGACATACTCGCCTCCTCTTATGGGTTTAAGAGAATCACCTAAGAGTCTCATTTTTGACCCGACCTTGTAGGGTGTTAACAAAACTGCTTTCAGCCTGTTACTTCTGGATGAGCCTGGCCTCCCCAGTTAAGCTTCTCGGAGATGCTCAGGCCTTCTGCATTCATCTGCTGCCTCTGGAGCCACAGGCCTCCACTCTCGAGCTCTCTGGACGCAGGAGCTGCCCCCAGGAGGCACATCCTGAACACCTGCACACAGCAGGTGCTCAAAACTCTTAGGTGGCTGTATGAACATTACAGACATCCTCCAGCTTCTAAGCCCAAGCCTTCTTTAAGTCCTCAAACCCAGGGCTAGGGCCAGGCTTAGCACAGAGCCTGGCACACTGTAGGTGCCAATGCGGTGGGTCAGGAGGGTTCCAGCTGGCACAGGAGTTAGGCTGTGAAGGTTCAAGGCACTTTGACTTTCTTCCACCTTGAAGTGTTTGCCAACCTGAGCCTTCCCTCCTTCTGCCTACCCTCAGGCCTGGGCTTCGGAATCTGGGAGCCTGGCTTGTCCCTCATCCTTAAGTTCTGTCTCTTAAGGCATTTGCAGAGGAAAAGCCTGGGGCAGTGACTGAGCAGCCACCTCTGGTAGGGGAAGAGATGGACGGGGGCGGAAAGGGGCTCAGATACACCCTGATGAGCATGAGTGGGCTGAGGGAGAGAAGTTCTGCTGCTCCTGGTTCTCAGCAAGCATCCTCAGTAACCAGCCCTTTCAGAAACTCACTTCCCCAAAGAGAGCTCTGGGGAGGGCCAGAGGGGAGGCTCGAGCTGGGCTGAAATCAATCCCAGCTCCAGGTAATTACAGGAGATGTGCTGCCACCCTTGCAGGGTGCATCAGAGGTGGGGCACCGGAGCCCTGAGCTAAGAATAAAAAAGCCTGGTCCCGCACGGGAGTGGGGGAAGGTTCCCAGGTCAGGACACTGGTGCTTGCTGGTGCCTGCCAAAGCTGGGGAGGGGGCCAGCGACTGAAGCAATCGCCTGAGCTGCCAAACTGGGTGCTTTGGAAAGGAAAACTCAGCAAGACTCTGGGAAACCCAGCCCTGCAGCTCCCAGGATTCCAAGATGCTCAGGTTCACAGACAAGAGATGATGGGGCGGACAACGCTAAGACACTAGCCTGGATGCTGGTTTTCCCCTTTCTGGTCCTTTCTGTTGCTCTCTCCACCCTCTGCTTGCAAGCGATCTTCAGCAATCTTTCTGCTGTAGAAATCATGTGGAAGAAGGGGGCCATTCCAAGCCAGTCTCAGAAATTCTTCTCTCCCCCTCTCCCTGTCCCTTACTTTTGCACACAGCCCTGGCAAGTTTCCCTGTGCCCCCTTCTCAGTGGCTCGGCTCTCTTGAGGAATTCTGCACAAGTGTCAGCCACACTTTGGAAAGGACATTAAGATGGGGAGATGGGGACCAGCCAGGCATCCACAGCAGCTGTGAGCTGCTGCCCAGGGATGGTGTGTGTGTGTGTGTGTGTGCGTGTGTGTGTATTCTGGAGGCAAAGCTAGGGGCAAGGCATATCCTCGAGGAGGTTGTGACCCCCTGAGGTGATGGCTTTGGCAGCAGAGACCGCTAACTGTTCAGGGTGGTCGTAAGGGCGCGTGCCAGTGCTGCCAGAGCAGGAGTATCCAGCACCAGTGTGTCCAGCTGTATCTTGGGTCAGGTCGGGATGCCAGAAGGGCAGAGTGGCCGAAGTATCCCCAGCTGTGTGGGGTCAGGGGCTTTCTGCCCAGCTTTTGTGCAGAACCCCCGGTCAGGTCACTCACACAGCCTCGGTGCACCCCTCACGCACTCAGCCCATCCAGCCGTGCACACGAATGCATGCTGGAATCCACAGACCGCTCACACCAACTGACACGCCATGCCCATAGCCTGCTGCACACGCACACGCACACACACACGCACACACGGTCCCATATCTGCCAGGCGACAGCAACTTCCTTTCCTCCCAGTCCGGAAATCTCCACAGTTGTCCTCAAGGCTTAAACTTTTTCCAAGGGGGCGCTGGGGGACGCACAGGAAGAGGCTGGGGGTTCCGCAGGGTCGCCCCGCACTTGGGGATTCCAGATTCCCTCCCTCTCCCCACATCTCTCACCTGGTAAACCGAGGCACAGCAAGAGGCTGTAGTAGACCACGGGCACGAAGCCCAAGCCGCAGGCCGAGCCGGCGGACCAGAAGAGCGAGCTGTTGGCGGCGGGGAGGTGGGCGTGCGTGTGCTCCATGGGCGCCCGCGCCCCCCGCGCCCTGCCTGGCTCCGGACTCCGGACGTCGGCTCGGCGGTGGCGCCGGGCAGCAGAGGCAGCAGCCGGAGGGAGCAGGGGCGCCTTCCTCCCGGCGAGACTCGCTTCTGTCCTTGGTCCCGGACCCCGCTGCTCGCTCTGCACCTGCCCGCCCGGAGTCGGGCTCGGCCCTCGCGCGGGGCGCACGGTGCCGGGCGCGCGGACTCGGGAGGGGCTCCCGAGCCCGACTGTGCACCTCCCACCCCGGACCGCTCGGCTCCCGCCTCAGAGCCGGGGCTGGGACCGACTTCCCGCAGCCAATCAGCAGCTGCCTGGATGTGGGGTGTGGGGTGTGTGCTAGTGTGTGGGGGGGGGTCGGTGGATGGGTGGGGGAGGGGGTCCCAGCTGCCTTTCTTGGCTCGGGTCAGAGGCGAAGATGGGGTTGTACCCGGGAACCCCCGGGGGAAGACAGGGTGGAGAACAGGGCCGCCTGCGGGAGGAGCGTGGGACCTGCTTCTCCCGCAGCGCCTCCTGCTTACTCCTCCCGCGTGTCCTCGGTTTGCCTCTTCGGACTCCGCTTCCAGCCGCGATCTCGTTCCCCTCGCCAATGCCTCGAGTCCGTTTTCCTGTACGGCACAGTGCGGCCCGGGCTTGGGGGGAAGGGGAGGCTGTGGGAGCCGCCAGGATGCTGAAGGGCCGTGGGCTCTCCGGACCCGGGCGCGCGCTTGCGGGCTGGGGAGGGGAGCGGGGGGGGGGCGTACCGCTCTGGGGCTGCGGTGGCTCTGGGGGCGCCAGCGGTGGACCTGCCCCCAGCCTGGACGGAGGGGACACAGCCCCCTCGGCCGCACTCACTCACGCTCACACGGACACACAATACCCGCTCAACGACCCTCACACTCTCCTGCGGCCCGCTCCTCCCACACGTAGGTAGACACAAGAAAATCACACAAAGGCCACACTCGGGCCGAGCTCCCAACCTACACAGAGAGGCACGTGGGACGAGTGGGGTGACGTGAAAGAGTGCTCGGAGCAAGTGGGGTCCGGGCAGTGCAGTGGAGGGGCCTCCTCTTCCGCTCGAGGTGGGCAGGCGGTGGGTTCCAAGAGCAGCCTTCTCAGGACCACCGCGGGCGACTGTCCCCGACACAGTTAAAGACTGCAGAGATTCCCCGGCAAGCATCTGCAGGGGCAGGCTGAAGCAGGCTGCCAGCGCTGGGGCTTGTGATGACCTCCAAGGAGTCTAACTCCCCCCGCTTCTCCCCAGTAACCTCCACCCCCAGTAACTTCCGTTCCTGGAGAGAAAGATCTGGCCAGGCCTTCCCCAGCCTCCTCCAGGTTTCCCGATGTGATGTGGGTGGAATCCCTGCCTCTCAGGTCCTCCCCCTGTCTTTGGTGGGAGCTCCCTGGGCAGAGACCGGGGTGGTGGAGGCCCCAGTCAGACAGAGCCAGGCAGTGTGCAGGGCGAAGGAGGGAGAGACAGCCGGACTTGGACCTGCCTGGGTCAGGAGCCACCTGGCCCCCTAAAAGGACGGATTATTACAGAGTCACACGGGGACAATGAAGCCTGGTCTGATGTTTCAAGCTCCATTAGATATTCAAATTATGGTGACCCGTCATTTAATTTTTTGTTTTAGTTTTGATTGACACATAATTGTGAATATTTATGGGACATGATATGATGTTATGATTCATGTATACAATGCATAATGATCAAGCCAGGGTAACCAGCATCTCCATCACCTTAAACATGGTATCATTTCTTTGTGGTGAGAACATTCAAAATCCCGTCTTTAGCTATTTTGAATGTGAGTATCCCAAATAAAAACAAAATGAAAACCCCGCTCTGTTGATAAATGTAGCAGTGCTTTATCATCATAGATTCAATAAATAATTGTTCAAAAACCTATAGGTCAGATGTATCTAATCTTATTAGATTGTTTAAGTGGCTAGACAGAGACAAGGAGCTGGGGATGTAGAAAGAATATGTATGATTTGGCAAAGTCCCTGGTTTCTTCAGAGATCTCCCTACATTGTGAACCATGGATAAGACCTCAGGACATTTGCACTAGCTGTTCCCTCTGGCTGGAATGCTCTTCCTTCAGAAAGCTTCATGGCCTCCTTTCTCCCCCTCTTCAGGTCTTTACTCATATGTCCACTTCTCACTGAGGCTTTTCTTGGCAGCCATATTGAAAACAGAAATCTCCATTCCTCTTCACCATGGATTAGTCCACTTCCTTTGTTCTGCCCCTGCTTAATTATTCTCTATTAGCTTAGCATATCATACACATTAAAAAAATACATTGTGCTACTTGTCTCTTTCCATCTTAGAAGGGCAGGGGCGCTCATCTCTTGTGTCCCTGGCTCATTCTCAGCTTCACACAATGCCTGTATGTTGCAGACCCTGGCCCCAATATGGAAAGAATGAAAGCCCCAGTACCACTACCCAAGGGCAGGCACAGACCAGGGAGATGAGTTTGTCTTTGTTTTTGCAGCCCAGGGTGTCAGAGCATGGGATGCTGTTGCGTGCTGAAAGCACAGTCTCAGATTTAGCATGTAATTATCATGTCTGAACAGCCAATCCAAAAACGGGTCGCGTGGTTTGACTAGAGGGCTCTCGTTAGATGCTCTTTATAAAAGTCAGCTGGCCAGAGGAACTGAGCTGCCTGAGGAGTGTTGAGGGACTTGATCGTGCCTGAGCCTTTATCTCCATCTGTGAAACGGGATGACGGAAAGCAGGTGCACCTTTGTGCCTGGAATGCTGAGCAAGAAGAGAGGCACTGGCATGCTGAAGACAGTGCAGACTGCGGTCTTGGACCCTGAAGGCTTGAGTTGAGTCTTCTGCTGGGTTCATCAGCATCCTTGGCCAATGGTCAGGGCCCGAGTTTCCTGGGAAATTGGATCATTTGGATGAGAATATCTTTGAAGTGAACCTTTGGGTGTTCTTGGTCCTGGAGAAGGGGCAGGATGAATTAACAGTGAAAGTCTGTTTAATTTTGCTCCACTTGGCTGGCTCAGTAGGTCAATAGCACGCTTTCACAGTGGGCTGGGTTCATTTGTTTATTTATTCTTCCAGCAGAGTTTCACTGGACACTTCATGTGTGCTGGGCAGGGCTGGTCACATAATTTGTAGAAGCTGATGCAAGAAGAAACTGTGGGGCCCCTTGTTCAATAATTCTTAAGAATTTGAAGATGGCAACAGAAGAGAGTTAAACCAGGTGTGGGCCCTGGGAGCTTACTCAGGTCACAGGCCCAGGCAGTTGGGCTTGCTGAGGGCCCATCGGAGAGTGCTGTCATAATGGACTGAGATTTACTGGCAGCTTCCCGAGGGCTTGTTTTCTTAGCCATTGTATACTCACCCTGATACCAGGAAGAAGGTGCAGTGCTTAGCTCCATTGCATAGGTGAGAAAACGAAGGCACAGAGAATTCACTAATGTTGGAGTGGGTCCAAAGCAGCATGGTCCTGTGCTGAGACCATCAGGGTACTCGGGTTAATAGGAGGTCAAGTACATGCCAGAAAATTGGAGCACACTGTCATGCAGGCCCTAAGTGACAGGAGGCAGAGTCTTCATCTGTTTTCTCCTTCATTGTATTTATTTCCAGGGCACTGCCAGACAGTGGTCCAGAAAGAAATCTTAAGTGAATTCACAAATAAATATAGAAGAGATGTAAACAGATTGTGCAGGGAAGAGTTGTAAACTCAAATATCAAATAGCCTGGGTGGATAATAAACACGAACAAGGCAGGATTATTGTACAGTCTTCACTTCCATAAAGAAATAAGCCATCTCCTATTTTCTTGGGAACCTTTGGCGTTCCTGGTTTGGGTTCCATTTCTCTATTCTTTGACAGAGGGTGTGGACTAAAGGAATCATTCTTTAGGAAAAACAATAACACAAACATAAACTGCAACTAGCACATTACTCAGAGAATTCAGCAGGGAGTGGTGGGGACTAAATAAAATAGAAGTGTGCAGCTAGCCACTGATTTGGTTTCTGAGTATACAGTGTTTTTAAAATGATGTGGTCTCTATTTTCCCAGATTTCAAAAGTCAAGTGCAAGAGACAGGCACGAATCAGCACACACACACGCACGCACGCACGCACGCACGCACGCACGATGACTGAGCTCGCTCTGTGTGGGATGCTTGATAAAATGGGCGCAGGCACCCCATCTCCACTCCACTGCCCTGACTGTCACAGTGCATCCTGCCCTCTGGCTTCTTGCTTTCAAAACACTTCATCCTTGCGATGCACGTCCTTCTCTCCCCGACAACATCTCTTACTCCATTGTGCTAGCACTTGGGATTCTCTGTCACCTCCCTTCCTGGATTCAGGTTGCACCTTGGCCAGGAGAAGTCTCCATCCTTGACCCTTCCTCACAGAGTCTCCCTGCAGTGTGTGTAGCAGAAAGTAGGTTCAGACCTAGGTGGGAATCCCAGCTCTGCCCCCTAGTCCCTGTGTATTCCTCAGGACCTTAGGATAGAAATTGATAGAGAAAAGCTCCCAGCAGCTCAATTTCTAAAAGGCTGACTTTTGCTGACTCTCATAACTGAAAAGCACAGAAGTTTTCCTGACTCGAGGCAGGCACATTATGGAGCTGTCTCTTTCCATCAACAGCCTTTGCTTCCCTCTGATTAGCTGCATTCACAGCAGGCTCTTATGGCATGGTAGACAGATGGGCACTAGTGTCCCTGGGTTTATCCTATCAGCTCAATTACCTGTGCCGAAGCAGGATTTCAACAGAATCCTGGGAAGCCTTCAATGTACCAGCCAGGGTCATGGGCTCATCTCAAACAACCTCACCAGTTTTAGATGTCTGTAACAAAATACTGACTGACTGGCTGTGGCTCATGTGTCCATCAGTCAGAAAAGATCAGTTCTTCCCAAACCACATGGACTGTGAGAGCAGGTGGGTCATTTATCCAGAGGAAAATAGGGATTCTGTACTGGGAAGGACGGGATAGATGCTTGGCAGGCAAAACAGACCCAGGTCTGGTCTACAAGGTGAATTCAGCGCTCGGGATGCCAGTTTGCTGGTGCTCTCTTAGAGCTACATTGTATGTTCCATTAAAATGTAAAGAGACCTTATTTTTTTACAGAAGTTTTGAGTTCCCACATAACCTCTGTCTCTATACATGTGTAGCCTCCCTCATTATCAATGTCTTGCACCAGAGTAATACATTTTTGTATTACTCAAACTTGCATTACTATAACCAAATAACTGGGGCCATTACCTTATAAAGAAAAAAGTTTTATTTTGGCTTTGGTTCTGGAGATTCCAGTCCAAGACTGGGTGGCGACATTGCTTTGGGTATCTGGTAACTGGAATTCCCATTACGGCATGGGTAGAGGGAGGGGCAAGCAGGAAGACACTGGAGTCCTGTATCCTCCTTCAAGGGCATGCCTGTAATGTGAGGTTTCCTACAACACCCCACCTCAAAAAGGCCCACAGTACTTCCTGATAGAATCATCCTGGGGACCAAGACTTCAACATACAGTTCTTTGGGGGGAGATTCACTCTCCAAACCAGAGAAATTTGTTTCAACTGATGAACTTACATCAATATATCACTATGACCCCAAATCCATAGATTACATCAGGGTTCCCTTGTGGTGGTGTACATTCTATGGGTTTGGATAAATGTATAATGATATGAACTTCTCATGATGCTATCATCCGGAGTGGGTATGCTGCCCTGAAAATACTCTGTGTTCCTGCATAATCCTTTCCTCACTGCTCCCTCAACCCCTGTTTTTTATGAACCATAAACAAACATTGACCTCTAGTTCATGGGGAAGTTCTGAATTGAAATATACTGGTGCCTACCATTCATTTCAAAATGCATAAAAAGTGAAAAGAATTGATGGATAAATAGAAGAATGGGTAGAGTGTTACACATGATTTAAAGCGAGGAGATAAATCTAGAGAATTAAACCTAGTGAGTTTTCACTACAATATTTTCAATTTTTATGTATGCTTGGAAACTCTCACAATAAAATATAGGAAAAAATATCTTGTGTAATGTGGCTTGGTCAAATGTGTTATTACAAGCAACTGAAAACAACATCTCTTGGAGGCAGTGCAATTCTTTAGAAATTCAACCTTCAGAGTGGTTCCAGAGCACAATTCCTTCTCTGCTATTAGGCTGTCAAAATGGTACCTGGTGTTTTTCCCTGATGCTCCTGGTTGTCCATGACCTTGGCCTCTTCTGCTTGAGCTTTTACCAGTTTGTCTTTGTCTGCAGCCTCTTGTTTGCTTTCCAATAAGAACCATAGCATTGAGCCTCTTTGCCGTGTTTGCTTTACTCCGCACACGTGGCTTGTTGCGGGGACGTCTTGGTGAGCTGCTGAGGCCCTGTTACAGTGAAGATCATTCACAGTGGTTCTTTGGGGTGCACATCAATTTTCACAGCACTTGGATTGAGCTTCCCGGTGTCTGTCACTGACCTGTCAGATGGTCAGGGCTGACCATGTTTCCACAACTGCATACGCTTCTGCCTCTCATAGCCCAGCAAGGGGAAGAGACAAAGAATCCAAACTGTACCTGAATGAATCTCACCAGAATATGACGGATGACTGTGGATGAAGTTAAGGAGATGGGGCCTTCAGCTGAGAGGAAGGGAGAGGCAAAAGTAGGGGTGTGTGTGTGTGTACACGTGTATGTGTGTGTACATGCAAACATGTCTGTGTGTGCGTGCAAGCACATGTAAGTAAGTGTGTAAAGGTTGATGGATGCTAAGATGAAGGAGGATGCAAGTGGCCAGGAGAACAGTCTTTTATTTCTAGTTCAGAGAGATCAAGAGACTCTTAAGATCCTTCCAGACTCACTTTGCTCTAGGAAATGTTATCAGATAGGAGTAGAGTGAAAAAAGGGAGGATGGGATAACAGGGAGGGGGAAGGAAGGAGATGAAAGGAAGAAAAGAGAGAAAAAAGAAGTGGAGAAGAGGGAAGAGAATGGAAAGAAGAGGGGAAAATGGGGGAGAAGTGAAGAGAGAAGACAAAGGAAAGGAAAAAACCCTGTAACAACATTTATCGCATAATTACTGTTTTCCTATGTGGGGGTATGGATTAGGGAAAAGTAAAACAAATAAAAAATCATATCTGAGAGTGGAACACTGTGATTATTTAGGCATTTAACAAATCTCTGGGCAGTACTTACTTTGCATTTAGGGTCTGCTCAGACTCTTATTCCTCTTCCTAATAGATCCTGATTTTTTTTGGAGAGTGAGTCTCCCTTACTGGATGTGGTCTTGGTAGAGAGTGAATTCAGGCTCCCGCCATCCTGAAAGGACCAGATCATTAGATTCAGAGCAGTCCAGAGTGGATGGGCAGCTGTCCTAAACTTGGTCAGTCAGACGCTGTCTTCTGGGACTTAGAATCTTTTCTTTTTTCAGTACTGGGTATGAACCCAAGGAGCATAGAGCTATACTTCCAATCCTTTATATTATATATTTTATTTTGAGAAAAGTTCCCCAGGCCGGCTTTGAACTTGTAACCTTCCTGCCTCAGCCTCCTAAATAGCTGGGATTATAGGCTTGTGTCACTGCTTTTGGTTGGCGTGTGGAATCTTGAATGAGTGAAACAGGGACAGGAGAAGAGTTCATATGGTTTCACTTATTTTGATGAGAACTTCCCGGGAGGATTCATCAGCTCTGGAGCCATTGCTTTGTTTCTTGCTTCCTGCCCCTTCCCCGATGCATGGCTTCTTGCTCATCTGTGAACTCCTAATATCTCCTCACCCCCAGGTTCACCATGGCACTGCTTACTACACACAAAATATACAAACAACCTAAACACCTGTCAGTGGATGAATGGATAAAGAAAATGTGGTATAGACATAAAATGGAATTATTTACCCTCAACATGATGGAGGAAACTGAAGGATATTATTCTAAGTGAAATAACCCAGTCACAAACCTTCTTCCTGCAGGATTCCTCTGCAAAGCATCTAAAATAAACAAAGTCAGAGAAACAGAGAGTTGAATGGTGGTTGCCTGGGGTTAGGGGTGGGGAAATAGGGAGCTGATTCTCAATGGGTTTAAAGTTTGAATCAGCAAAGATGAGTGAACTCTAGAAAGCTGCTGTACAGCATGGTGCCTGCTGTCAGTAAGAGTGTATTGTACCCTGAAAATTGTGTGGAAAGGGTAGATATCATGTTAAGTAGTCTTACCACCATCTCCCCAAAAGACCTATAAATCAAAAAACTTAAAGATTGTCCAAATAAGACTCTATGGCGAATCTATGGCATACATGATATTTGTTTTACTTTTGAGACAAAAGACGTTAATGTTTCGTTTAGTTTTTCTAAACTAATACCTCAGTATTCAGGTTTAATTGCAGTGTGTTGGCACTTTGTGGTAAATAAGTGGGTTTGGGGTTACTGTTTGTGAACTCTGAAAGGTTGATATAAAAGGTACTCGTCCATCAGATAAATGAGTGAATGAATGAATGAATGCGTGCACACTGATGTCCAAGTCACTCAGGAAAAGTTGCTGTTGCTAGCAATCTGAGAACATGCATCTATCAGCCAGGGATCCCTGGTTTCGTTCATAATTGATAGACTTTACTTTGAACCAAGCACCGTCATGTCCACCGTTTAATTTTAATTCTTCTCATGTGAAGTGGCCAGGGCTGACATTGTCAGCTCCTTTCGTAGATGAGAAATCTGCAGTCCAGAGAAAGTGAGCAACTTGCCCTTGATTACCTAGTGTTTGAGAAAAATGAGACCCATGGAGATGATTCCATCCACTCCTTCCACTTCACAGGTGAGAGAATTAAGTTCAGAGAAGATACTGGAGGTCTCTAAGGGTTAGACCTGTGACACAAGTGTATCTTCTATAACTCAAAGTCTAATACCATTCATTTCATAACTAAGAACTGGCTCTAAAAGATGTAATAACAGTCACTTAAAGCAGGCATCATGTCTGCTTGTTGTGTGTGTAAGTTACCAGAAGTCATTTCCCCCTTGATTTGTACAGTATCAGAAGCCAGTAATTCTCGCACCCTGTGTGTAACATCCAGAACATTCCAGGTACTCAAGTTGTCAAAAGCAGAGGAAGAGACATTGGAACATTTGTTCCAATCAGTTAACCATGAGAACATTCCTCCAAACCCACATGCTTTCTCCCCACTCAGCTACTGCACTCCAACTGCCAAGAAGTTCAATTTTCTTTAAGAGCTTCAGAAATAGTCCTGAGAGGGAGGCATGGAATATTAAGAGCTGTGAGAGTGAAGGTACTTACTGGCATCTTCCCCGCAGGGAGAAAACACTAAGATGTACAGAAACCATGACTCATCAATGCACAGATAAGACCAGTTCCGCCAGCAGCAAGGATGACAAAAGCTGAACAGCCAGGAGGCCAGCAGATAGGCAATCTAGTGGCTGAGTGAGGATGGAGGAATGAGCTGTCCTGTTCAGGAAAGTTCCAGATGCCCTGAGTACTTGGACACCGGAGGCTTCCTTCTCCTTAACAGCCTTGTCTTCCAAGAGTCTCTGCATCCTGATCTAAGAGACCAGTTCCCAGAGTAATGTGGGGTTGAGGTACCACTGTCTTCTCTCTGAAGTTGACACTCTGTGTGCAGGGGAAACTGCAGGTCAGTGGACAGAGGCTTTGAGGCTTTGCCAAACTTGTGCCAGTGAGGGGTCACCATGCCCCTGGCACCTAACTTCTAAAGCTAGCAGGGTGCTAGAGCTTTAAGTCATGCACAGGAGGGTTTTCTAAGGGAACACCATGATCTGTCAGCATGTTAAGATCTCACACAGTGAAGACCAGGGAAACTGGATTGAAGAGTCCTATGTGACCTTAACCAGATCAGTTCTCATCAGTGTCAGTGTTGCCATATGCAAACTGGAGGCAAAAATGGCAGTTACCTGATAGGGTTGCTATTAAGATAAAAAGAAATGCTGCTGCTTGGTACTGGCAAAGAAACAGACCTGAGGACCAGTGGAACAGATTGGAAGATGTAGAAACAACGCCAGACACACTCAGCCATCTCATCTTCGACAAAGGAGCCAAACACCCTCACTGGAGGAAAGCTAGCCTCTTTAATAAATGGTGCTGGAAAAATTGGGCTTCAACTTGCCAAAGATTAAAACTAGACCTATATCTCTCGCCATGAACTAAACTAAAATCGAAACGGATTAAAGATCTAAATATTAAAATAGAAACTCTGAACCAGTTGGAACAGAGGTTTGGTAGAACCCTTGAAGACATTGGTGTAGGAAAAGATTTTATGAACAAAACCTCAGTTGCCTGTGAACTAGCACAAACAATCAACAAGTGGGATCTTTTCTTATTAAAAGGCTTCTGCACAGCAAGAGAAACCACCAGCAGTGTGAAGAGACAACCCACAATGTGGGAAAAATCTTCACCTGCTCTTCCTCAGACAGAGGTCTACTATCTCGAATCTATAAAGAACTTAAAAAGATCAGACCTCCCAAATTTGAAGACCCAATCCAAAAATGGGCATCTGAAATGAACAGACATTTCTCAGACAAAGAAGTGGAAATAGCAAATAAATACATGAAAAAATGTTCAACATCACTGGTCATTCGAGAGATGCAAATGAAAACAACGCTGAGATTCCACTTCACTCCAGAAAGAATGGCTGCTATCATGAAATCAATCAATAAGAAATGCTGATGGGGCCGTGGGGAAAGAGGAACCCTGCTCCACTGCTGGTGGGAGTGTAGACTGGTGTAAGCACTGTGGAAATCAGTATGGAGATACCTCAAAGAACTAGGACTGGAAGTCCCATTTGACCCCGCTCTTCCACTGCTGGGGATCTTCCCCAAAGAATTAAAAGAATCATACCACAGTGATATATGTGTGTCCATGTTCACAGCAGCACAGTTTGTGATAGCTAAAACTTGGAAACAGCCCAAATGCCCATCAACTGGAGACTGGATAAAGAAAATGTGATTTTTAAAAAATAAAATGGAGTACTACTCAGCCATAAAAAATGAGAAATCAGAGACATTTATAGCTAAGTGGATGCATATTGAGGCGATAGTCTTAAGTGAAATAAATAGGACACACATGTATAAATACCGAATAGTTTCTCTGGTGTGAGAAACTGAAAGTGTAAATAAGGACTAAATGTATAATAGGTAATGTGAAATAGGAAGAAAAGGGGCAAAGGGGAAGGAAGTGGGAGGGCTAGGGGAAAGGATAGAAGGGAATGGGATGAATATGAGAAAATGGCAAAACAGGAACAAAATCTTTGTAAATAGGGAGGACTGGAGGGGTTGAAGGGAGGGCTGGGCAAGGGTGAAAAATAAGAACCAAGAGAGACTGTGTAAAGGTGCAAATTTCCAATGATGAATGTCATTATATTGTATACCTAAAATGTACCTATGATTAGAATGAATAATCAATAATGCAAAATAGGAAGAAAAGGTCCAAAGGGGTAGGGGTAGGGGTAGTGGGAGGGGTGGGGGAAAGGAAAGAAGGGAAAGGAAAAATAATGAGAAATGGAAAAAATGGAAATAAATTCTTTGTAAATAGGGAAGGGTGGAGGGGTTGAAGGGAGGGCTAGGAATGGGGAAAAAATAAGACCCAAGATGCATTATGTAAAGGTACAATTCCCAATGAGAAATATAATTGTGTCGTATACCTAAAATGTACCAACAAAATAATTTAACAACAACAACAACAAAAAGTAATGATGTTGGGTGTGGTGGTGCCTCAGGCTGAGAGGCTGAGGCAGGAAAATTCCAAATTTGAGCCCAGCCTCAGCAACTTAGCTAGACCCTGTCTCAAAATAAAACATAAAGAAAAGACTGGGGATGTAGCTCAGTGGGATTTTAATCATTCTTTTGTGCAGTGTATCCACAATGTATATGCTATCCACCTGATAGTAGCCATCTTGGTTATCAGATTGACTGCTCCAATATCAAAGTGTTTGCATTTAAGAAACATTTATTTTACTTAATAATGTCCTCAAAGTGTATGAATAGTGATGTAAAGGACACATCAGTGCATAAAACATGGAAAAAAATTACCTCTGGTGTATGTGGCAATGTTGTACAGCAAACAGGAAAAAAGCAGAGTGCTATATACATATATCTGACTCAGTACTATTGGTGGTTTCAGGCACCCATTGGGGGATCTGGAAATGTATCCCTTGCAGAGGAACAAGAAGCCATATATCAGGAAAAGGGCAAGAAACAAGGACCATGGCAATGGCTCTGGAGCCAACAAGTACTGGCAGGAAGTCCTTACCAAGAAGAACAAAATAATACAAACTCTTCCTATCCTTGTCTTGAGTGACAGTGGGAAGTTGACTTCTCCAAGTCTCAGATGGTTTTCACCTGTGAAATGATAATATTATTGACTGATTCTTATTGTTATGGTGAGATTAACTAAGATAATGTAAAGTACCAGACTCCTTACTAATCAACCTTCATGCCCCTGCTCAGTCACAGTCATCACAGAATAGTAAAGTAATGCTGTTCTCCAAAGTTACATTGAAAGATCTGATCTACCATTCACTGGCTGTGAGCCTTTGGGGCCAACAATGATAACTGATAACAATAGCTGCTACCTTTTATTGTGTGCTTGCTAAGTGACACCCACATTTGCCAATTTAATTCTCACTTCAACCTATTTCACCTGGGCAATTGGGTTCATTTTACACAAGAAGGGTTAGGTAACTGGACAAGATGAAAAAACTAGTAAGTGGAAGAGTCAGGAGTGGAAGCCAGAGACCCACACTTTTAGTGCCTACGCAATAGAGCCTCTATTTCCTAGTATGGATCTTAGTTTTAAATTTGCAAATGGACATAAGAAGATCTTCCCTTACCCACTTCTGAAGGCTTGGGGGAAAATCAAGTTATTCTGAATCTGAGAAATCCCAACGACAACTTTGAATTACTAGAAATCACTCTTGTTAGTTCGGATACTTGGTGCCAGACACAAGGAGCACAGTCTAGCACTGCCACATTGCTGCCACTGATGTTGAATTCCCATCACCTCCCTCCTCCTTTAAGGAGCTTGAATCTTTAGTCTTTTCCTTCTTTCTCCACATGACCACTCTGATGAATTCATAAGTCTCATTCTGTTTCATATGCCCTGGGGCCCTAGCTTTCTTCCAAGGTGACAATTAGATCATATGATAAATTAATCGATACCAACGGGCTAATGAGAGAATGCAGTTGGAGTGGCTGGAGGCATTATACCACCTCACCCCCCATGTTTCCCTTCCTTTCTCCGTCTTTCTCGTTATTCCTCCTATCCTTCAATATGTCCACTATGATGACAGCTTCTGGAAAATTCTCTCAGAGCTCCCATCTCACCATGGTCTTCTGCAGTGACTCTCAACCAGGAGTAAACCAGATGTGTTTGGTCCTTATAACTGGAAGATGGATTACTGCCACTGGGACCTTAGGGTAAAGAGACCAGGGACATTTCTCAACATCCTACAATGCACAGGGCAGCATCCCACAGTGGAGAAGTATCCGGCCCATAATGTCAGCGGTGTTGAGGCTGAGAAATCTCATTATCCAGTTCCTTAAGAACACTTTGTTATGATGATTAAACAGGTGTGAGAAAAGTAGTTAAGCTTTGCCTTGGTTTCATGTCTTTAAAGCAGTTTCATGGGCCACAGGTTTTGTTTGCCCTGTATCCAGGCCTCTCTTTTGCTAACAGCTTCCACCCTCTATGTATAGGAGTGGATCAATGATATCTCACTTATGACTGCTTTCAGAGACTTATCAAAGGGGACAAAAGCTAGAAACTCAGGGCTCCTTGTAGCAGATATGTAGCCCAGATCTGAGATGAGGAAATGGCTGTGCACAAAGAAGCAGCAGACGTGACAGGAGCTGTAGAAAGGCTGAAGACACTGCAGACACAGATCTTAGCCCCTGGCAGCATGAGCCCTTCTCTTCCAGATCCATCTTGCTTCTCTTTTTCTTTTGGGACTCCAATGACATCAATGTTAGATCTTCTGTTTTAGTCCTACAAGTCACGGAGGCTCTGTTCATTTTGGTTTTTTTAGTCTACTTTTTCTCTGTTGTTGAGATTGGGTAATTTCTGTTGTTCTATCTCCCAGTCCACTAATTTTTTTTTCAGTGCTGGGGATTGAGCCTAGGCTTCAAACATGAAGACTTTTTTTGTATTATGTTAGGAGACTGGATTTTGTGTAGACCCTCTTTTTAGTTACTTTTCTGTAGCATTCCTCTGGCAGCGGAGGGAAAGTGCCATCTATTAGAGGTAGAAGTGGAATGTTTGCTTATTTTATACATATAATCCAGGATTTTTAAGTTCTTCTTAGAAAGAAGAATAGATAAAAGTACAACTACTTCACTTTCTTGGGAGCCAATTTCTTTTTTTTAGCAGGCATTCTACTAAGTGTGATACAAAGTGCATACATATTGCAATTAGATTCAGCTAAGTCAGAATCCTGAATCTTCCACTTTATAGGTTATTCCAAGGATCAAAGGCAACATATAGCATTTCTTGAAAGAACTTTTATTTACATTCACTTATTTAACCTTTGCATCAAGTCTTGAGGGTTAGCAGCATAATTTTACAGATGGGAAGGCAGACTTGGGGAGACTAATTAAACATTTCAAGATTATTTGGTTCTAAACTTTTCATCATATAATAGATGAACTACAGAAAAACACAGAAAGAGGACAAGAAGGTGACACCTTGGTGTAAGTATGAAAAATAGAAGAGTAAGCAGTGTGGGGAACTGGAAATAACCTTGGGGTGACACCACAGACCTTAGATCTAGCCCCGTAGGATCACTAAGTTAGTTGTGTTATCTTGGACAAGTCAATTAACCTCTCTGGGCCATGCCTCCTACCAAATGAAGCATAGGGTTAGATGGTATCCAAGGCACTTTTCACTGCTATAATTTTATGATGAACCTAAGATATATTAAGTTCTAAAGACATTCTTGATGTAAAATATAGGAGAATAGTAATCTATTAAACTCATAAAGAGAGACACAATGAACATCAACATATGATATTTATGATAACCAACAGCCAGAATCCTATTAAGTGGGGGAAAACTAAAAGCATTTGTCCCAAAATCAGGAATGAGACAAGGATTCCTGCTATCACCACTTCTATTCAACACAGTACTGGAAACATTAGTCAGAGAAATCAGGCAAGACAAAGAAATAACAGGGATACATATAGGAAAGGAAGAACTCAAATTAAAGTTATTTTCAGATGACATGATACTCTACATAGAAGACTCAAAGAACTCCACCAAAAACTCTTGCAATTAATAACCAACTTTAACAATGTGGCAGGATACAAGATCAACATACAAAAATCATTAGCATTTGTGTACACCAATAATGAACTTGATGAGAAGGAGATTATGAAGACAATAACATTCACAGTAGCTTTAAGAAAAATGAAATTTCCTAGGAATTAACCTAACCATGGAAGTAAAGGACCTCTGCAAAGAAAACTACAGTACTATGAAAAAGGAGATTGAAAAAGGCATCAGGAAATGGAAAGGTGTCCCCTGCTCCTGGATAGGCAAAACCAATATTGTCAAAAAGGCCATACTTCCAAAACTGTGATACAGATTAAATGCAGTCCCAATCAAAATTCCAACAGCACACTTTATACAACTAGGGAGAACAATCCTAAAATTTATACAGAACCAGAAGAGACCCAGAATAACAAAAGCAATTTTGTTTGTAATAAGAGCAAAGCAGGAGGCATAACAATACCTAACTTCAAGCTATACTACAGAGCAATAGTGATAAAAAACGGCATGGTACTGGAGCAAAAGCAGATATGTGGATCCATGGAACAGAGTTGAGGACTCAGAAACTTCCCCAAACACATTCAGCTATCTGATATTTTTTGAGAAAGGGGCCAAAAGCATACATTGGAGGAAAGACAGCCTATTCAACAAGGGGTGCTGGGAAAACTGGTTCTCTGTGTGCAGAAGACTGAAACTGGACCCTCATCTCTCACCATGCACTAAATTAAGATCAAAGTGGATCAAAGATCCCAACATTAAAAATGAAATATTAAACTTCCTGGAAGTTAAAATAGGAAAAACATTTGAATACATATGTGCAGGGAAAAATTTTCTAAACAACCTCAAATGCACAAGAAATAACAGCAAAAATCAACAAATGGGATTACATCAGACTAAAAAGCTTCTGTACAGCAAAAGAATCAATTAGTAGAGTGGAGAGACAGCCTATGGAATGGGGAAAACTTTTTGGTAGCCGCTCCTCAGACAGAGGACTAATACCTAGAACATATAAAGAACTCAAAAAAATTCGACCACCACTTGACTATTAAAGAGCTAGTCAAGAAATGGGCAAGTGAAATGAACAGTCACTTCACAGAGGAAGAAGTATAAATGGCCAACAAATATAAGAAAAAATGTTCAACAACTCTGGCCATTAGAGAGATGCAAATGAAGACAATGCTGATTCCCTCTTCCTCCAGAAAGACTGTAAATCATCAAGAAATCAAAAAATAATAAATGCTGGTGAGGCTGTGGTGAGAAAGGAACCTTGCTGCATTGTTGTGGGAATGTAAAATAGTACAACCATGATGGATTTCAGTATGGAGATTTCTCAAAGAACTAAAATTGGAAATTCCATATGACTCAGTTACCCCCCTCCTAAGTATCTTCCCTAAAGAGCTTAAGACATCATACTACAATGATACATGCCTACTAATGACTATAGCAGCACAATTCATAATCGCTAAATCGTGGAAACAGCCTGTATACCCATCAGCAGATGATTGGATAAAGAAATTGTGGCATCTATATATAATGGAATGCTACTCAGCTGTAAAGAAGGACAAATTTGAGACATTTGTAGGAAAATGGATGCACCTAAAAAATACAAGATTGAATGAAATAAATCAGACACACAAACTTAAATACCATATGGTATCTCTCATTTGAGTAAGGCAAGGTACAAGCTAAGAAAAAAATGAAGGATGGAAGGAGATGAGGGGATGGATCTCTTACAGATGGGAAGGGGTCCGGGGGAGCAAGGGGGAGGGGATGGGAAATATGTAGAGTGAAAACATGCCAGGTCCGAGTTCCTAGTAACCTCAATGAATGTGGACATTATATGCCATAAACATGAACTGAGATTAATAATATCAACAAGAATGAAAAGGGCCAAAAGGAGAACTAAAGGAGGGGGAAAGGAGGAGGAGGGAAGGGGGAAAAAGAAACAAGCTGTGTCATGTACATGTACCAACTCCTCAAGATGATTGTAAAATGAATGGACTGCAAACATACTAATAAATGCATGGACTTCAATGCATGTACTAACAAAACAAAATTTTAAAAGAACATCAGCATATAATTGAAGTACTGAAAACCACTTCAGCAAAGACCTTGGTCATAGGGTTATTATCCACAAAGTCATTTCAGATGCCTCAAGGTCATCAAGTAATTCAGACTGACTTCTCTTGGAAGAGACATCTTATTACGAGAAAAGGAGTGGGAATTGATGTCTTTCTGTCTTGATACCCTGGACTGACTGTAGATGTCTTGCTTTATAAAGGAGGTGCCTCCCAAATACTCCCAAGTCCCTCTAGGGCAGAAAATGGTTTTATAATAACAGTGCTAACTAAAGGTGTTACAGCACTCACTAAAGACTCAATCTTGTATTCTCCAAACAACCCTATGAGTTATACATTATGTCACCCCCTTTTTAGGCAGGAGGAAAATGAGGCTCAGAAGACTCAAATTTTTCCAAGGGCATCAAGGGACAGAGTCTAAGTGTTAACTTGGTTCTCTATGCCTCTTGATCCTCGTTTTTGACCACTACACTATGTTATGTCCTGTGTCTTCTTAATCTCTGTGATCCCAAAGCCCAATACAGTGTTGAAACAAAGTAGTTGATCAACAAATGTTCATTGAATGGATGGGTACAAGGAAAGACTGAGGAAAGGAAGAGTGATAATGGAAAAGTAGATTGGTAAAAAGGCAGATGAAAGAAAGGCTGTAAGGTTGCTAGATTGGTTGATATATAGAAAAAAATGGGTGGATAGATGGATGCATGGGTGGATGATCCTGAAATATACAGTGGGGACATGAGATGTGTTAGCAAGTCCAGGCCACACTTAACAGAGAACTAATAAATCTGCACGTTCCCTTCTTTCTTCCCTCCAACCACTTATTCCATGAAAGAATGATAGAGCTCACACTCTGGTCTGTCTGGTGCAAAAGCCCATGCCTGCTCTTACCCCGCCAGTTTAATTCTGCAGATGTCCCCATATCCTAGGGGCCTCCTCTAGAGGTGGAGCTCTGTCACAAGAATCTTTGAGGGTAATGATTTGGGATATTGGGAGGGAACTATCCAATCAACTCGGAATAGATACAGGGACCGGATCCAGTTCTTAGTGGAGGGAGCTAGTGAGTGTTAAGTCACTCAAAAGCAACAAACTGAATTTCTGATATTTGTTAGCTAGGTGACCTCAAGCAAGTTATATTATCTCATTGAGCCTCTGTTTCAAAATGAAGGTATTATTGTACCCATCTTACAAGGCTATTTAAAGAATTAAGTGAAATCGTGTATGCATACTGGGGGCTGATATGAATTCTCAATAAATGGTAGCTATAATCATCATCATCATGATCATCATCTTATTTTTATTATTATTATTGTCATTGAAAAGTCTCTGGATTCAAAAGGACTGTGAGTGACCCTCAGGCCAGGGAGTTTCTAGCTAGCTATATGGCTGTAGATGGTGAGTTAATCTTTTAATCTGTCCCTGGCTCTTTTTTTCATGAACCACATATGTACTGTTCTGAGTGTGACATTCTGTACTAGTTGGAAAGTTTGATAGATACTTCTTGATCTTTGCATGGACGAGCTCACAGTAAAGCAGAGGAGATGACATAGCAAGAACAACTTACTGAGTGAAGGCTTGCTAAGGTTATAAAAGCAAACTGGTTTGCACCCTGGAGTCGGACACATGGGAATTCCATTCCTCGCTCCGTCTCTTCCTAGCTCATGAGCAGAAGCAGACCATTTAATCTTCATGGACTCGGAGTCCTGTCCTCATTGGTAGAGCGAGTTGATGGTGATACAGCATGTTCCCTAAGTTATTTTGAGTTTTAACTGATACAATAACATGTCAAGTCCTTCACGTAGTGCCTGGCACACAAGAAGCAAAAGTTTGAGAACTATTTGCATCCGTACAATGGGGACACTAATCCGTATCCTGCCTTCATATGTCACATGGATGCTTGAATATTAAATGGAATAATGCAAAGGTATGGGATTTTAAAGATGTTATATAAAATATTAGTTTTATCATTATGACATTGGAACAATGATAGAAATTGCACTGGCACCACTGCTATGCCTAAATTGGCATAGAGTGAAAATCTGCTGATGCATCGAGATAAGAAGAAGCCTGTCCTGTTCTCCCTCTTGTCCAAGGAAGCTGTTTCCAGAGATTCCACACCCAGGAGATGGGGGAGCAGAAGCAGAGATTGGGAGAGCAAGTTCCAGATGAGATCAGGACAGAATAGCAGGTAATTGCACGTGATCTGTTTTCTAGTCAGCTACCTTGACTGCGCAGCTGTTCCTTCACACCAACTCCAGGCCACCTCCTGCTGTCCTCAGGACAGGTGTGAGGCAGGAAAATGAAGGAGATAACAGAAATACAGAGCCAGCTGGGGAGGGTCTTCAGGGCAGAAAACTGCTGTGCAGGCTGGGGCTGGGGCTGGAAAAGGGTGGTGCTGGCATCGGGGAGGGTAGAGTGTGGGGTTAGCCTGCCTTACCTCTGCTTGCAGTTTATTTGGGCTCTTTCTGCTCCTGTCATGCATGCCTGGATGCATTCATTCCACAAACATTTCTGAGCATCCTCTGTGGGCCCAGCACTGTTCTGGGAGCTGCAGATAAAGATATGAATGAGACAACATCTCTGTCTTACAAGAGTTTATACAGAGCTTCCAAGTTCAAACACCTTTGGGGCTTATGTTAAGATAACATTAGATACTATGATAATCACAACAGCATTTCAGTGGCCTTCACAGGGGTAGGATGCTTGGTTCACTAGAGAAACAGTCCAATGCAGGTGCTTCTGGAGGGTGGAAGGTGAGTGACGAGGCCCCTCTTCCATGGAGCCACTCAAGTCCTCAGATTGTTGGAGGTTTTCCCATGGTCTAGGGCTTCCCAGGGCATCCTTATTAAGCTTCCTGATGGGGGAAGAGAAGAAAGAACAGGAATGGAAGTTTCTCATGGGCTAGGGCTGGAGGTGGCCCTCATCACTTCTTTTCAGAGTTAGTGGACTAGAGCCTAGTCACATGGTGTTATGGCTTATATCTAGATGTCCCCCCAAAGCCTCATGCAGCCATAGGTGGCTGAATCTAGGGAGTACGATAATGGGATTAAGGATGTGGTCCTGGGACTGATTCAGGATGTGATACTAGGATTAAGGCTGCCCCACCCTGGGTGTGAGTGCTACCCATCCTAAGGGTGGGTACCCTGGATAGGATATAAGGGACAGAAAGAGGATGCTGTTGTGTTTGCTGCTTGTTTCTTTGTTACTTTGGTCTTCTGCTGCTTCCTTTCTGCCATGAACTGTTTGTCCCCTGAGATGTCCTTCTGCCATGCCACCCTACCTTGGAGCCTGCCAGCTATGAACTGAAACCTTTACAAACTATGAGCTACAATAAACCTTTCCTTCTTTAACTTTGGGTATTTCATCTCAGCAACGAGAAAAGTAACAGACACATGGCCATGATAAACTGCAAGGCAGGTTGGGAAATGCAACTGAGCTGTGAGCTCAGGAAGAAGAGAAAGCTTTGGTGACTGAACGTTAATCTCTGCTATACTCCACTGTGTGCTGCTATAATGGTGTACCATTATGTTACTCAGCTTTCCATCAGTATAATAAAATACCTGAGACAATCAACTTATTTATTTATTTATTTTTTGGTACCGGGGATCGAACTCGGGTCCTTGCACTTGCACAGCAGGCGGTGAAACACTGAGTTAAATCCCCGGCCCTTGACAATCAACTTATAAAGAGAGGTTTATTTTGGCTTACAGTTTTGAAGGTTCCAGTTGGTGATTGGTTGGCCCTGTTGCTGCTGGGCCTGTGCCACCAGCACATGGTGGCAGGCATGTGTGGCAGAGCAAAACCTCTTGCCTCTTGGCCAGGAAGCAAGAACAGCCCCTCAGTGACCTCCACTGGGCCCTGCCCCTTAAAGATTCCACTGTCTCCCACTAGCACTGTCCTGGGGGCTCAGAGCTGTAACACACAGGCCTCTGGGGGACCTTCAAGATCCAAACTTTAGCAGCAATAGACTGGGGGATTCATGGAGAAGAGACATTTATTACTCACAGTGCTGGAGGCTGGGAGGTCCAAGATGAAGGTGCTGGCCTCTGGCCACATCCTTCCTCCGGCTGTGTTGTTTCACAGTGGAAGGTGGAGGGCCTCAGGGGTGAGAGGGAGGGGGAAACACAGCACCTGTGGGACAGGAAGACGGGAGAGGTCCCAGCCCATCCTTTTCTCAGGAGCCCCCATGATAACTCCATTATTAGCAATAATCCCCTCAGGATGGCCACATCCTCTCGGCCTAATCATCTCCACTGGACTGTGCCTCTCATCACTGGTGCAAAGAGGTGAATTTCCTAACACTGAGCTTTGAGACCCACAGTGTGGTCAGTCCGGACTGTGGTGGCTGGATAATGAGCTCTCTGCTCACATGGTGCCTATGTGTCTCAGCTCAGAGGATGGCTGCCATGTGGGAACGATTGCCAGCTGTATGGTTTTTTCAAGAGAAACTGAAAAATCTGGTTTTGAAGTGTAATTTACTAGTTCTTAAATATTGGCAGTTAATTCACAAATATAGAGGCACTGCATGGACAGTATTCTACAATCCAAACTAACCAACCTGTAGGGTGTGGGCTATGAATGGCAGATTTTGGCTCCTGGCTTGAGGTTCAGCTGGAGAGATATGAACAAGGAATTGCAATTCACTGTGATCAGAGCTGGCCCACTGGATTCTGCCATTCATTTAGCTCTCTGATATTTATTGAGCATCTACTATAAGCTTCGTTTTGTTTCAGGTGCCAGAGTGAAAGGTGAATAAGACAGACATGATAGTTTCTAAGAGGTTACAGTCTATTGAGCAAGGCAGATATGGAACCATAGATACAGTGAGGAACAGGTAAAATGAGTGTGCTTCATAAGGGAATAATCCTTAGCCAGGTGACTTAAGGAAGGCTTCCTAAAGGTTGGGAAATGTAAAGTAAACTGTGATGTATGAGGAAGAGTTATCCAGGTGAAGAGTGCGGAGTAGTGGTATTCTTGGTAAGTATTCAGCACATGCAAAGGTCCTGGGGTAGGGTTAAGAGAAAAGTTTGTGCATTTGAGACACTCCAGAAATTCCAATGGCATTAGAATGATGACAATATTTGGAGAGCCCAAAGACACAAAGGGAAATCCACATATTTTATGTCTAAATATTTTTAATTGTTTATGAAGTTTAAAAAGCAAAATCTGAGCCCGCTGCAGACAGGCAGGTCTGCGCACACCCTACCGAGGTTCCAAGTCGTGTGGAAGACACCAAATCACCCCGCTGCAGACAGGCAGGTCTCTGCATGCCCTACCGAGGTCCCAAGTCACGCAGAAGACGCTGAATCACCCTGCTGCAGACAGGCAGCCACCTGGATCCACACTACAAAGACCCCGAGGACACCAGACCACCAGACCACAGTACTGAGTCCCACTGCTCCCAGCCCAGAGGAAAGGGCTTTTGGGCCACCATCCCTACTGCTGCTCCTGGCCCCTGTCCCACCTTTCCCAGCTCAGAGGAGGTAATCCCTGCAGGTGCTAACAGCCCCCTGCCCCAGTTGAAATGAGAAAACATGTAAATAAGTCTCAAAACCAGACTTCCAGATCACCTACAGCAACCCCAAAGGGAAATGAGAT
>NW_004624782.1:3430837-3458176 GCF_000247695.1 Heterocephalus glaber
AAGAAGGGAAAGGAAAAATGCTGAGAAATGGAAAAAATGGAAATAAATTCTTTGTAAATAGGGAAGGGTGGAGGGGGTGAAGGGAGGGTTAGGAATGGGGAAAAAATAAGAACCAAGATGCATCATGTAAAAGTACAAGTTCCCAATGAGAAATGTAATTGTGCTGTATACCTACAGTGTACCAATAAAAGAATTTAATAAAAAAATAAAAAGCAAAATGCAATAATTAATAAGCATCAAATCCCAAACTACATAATTTTTTTATTTATATAGTTTATTGGTACATTTTAGGTATACAATACATTTACATTTATCATTGGGTGTTTGTACCTGTGCATGATGTATCTTGGCTCTTATTTTTTCTCCCATTTCCTGTGTGCCCTTCACCCCCTCCACCCTTCCCTATTTACATAGACTTTAATTCCATTTTTTTCTTTATCATAATTTTTCCTTTCCCCTTCCCCTCCCACTACCCCCAAACCCTTGGACCTGTTCCTATTTCAAATTATCAGTTATTCATTTTAATCATTTTCATCCTTATTTACACTTTCAGTTTCTCATACTAGAGAAACTATTCGGTATTTACACATATGTGTCCTATTTATTTCACTTCAGAGTATGGCCTCAATGTGCATTCATTTAGCTACAAATGTCTCTAATTTCTCATTCTTTATGGCTGAGTAGTATTCCATTTTATAAAAAAGACCACATCTTCTTTATCCAGTTTCCAGTCAATGGGCACTTGGGCTGTTTCCAAGCTTTAGCTATTACAAACTGTGCTGCTATAAACATAGATGCACAGATATCGCTGTGGTATGATTCTTTTAATTCTTTGGGGAAGTTTCCCAGCAGGGCAATAGCTGGATCAAATGGGACCTGTAGTCCTAGTTCTTTGCGGTGTCTCCATACTGATTTCCACAGTGGTTGCACCAGTCTGCACTCCCACCAACAATGGAGAAGGGTTCCTTTCTCTCCACACCCCCCGCCAGCATTTGTTACTGGTTGATTTCTTGATAGTAGCCATTCTTTGTGGGGTAAGGTGATATCTCAGTGTTGTTTTCATCTGCATTTCTCAAATGACCAGTGATGCCAAACTACATAATTTAAATAAAATCGAAATTCATTTCAGTCTTAACTTAAATTCAAATTCATTAAATGATTTTGGTGTTCAGAGTTCAGCCAGTGGTCACTATGAAGCATAGAAATTTTACCTCACACTTGTCATGAATGGAATCTAGACCTACACGCACACTTCAGAGTAATACAAATCATTTAATATGCCAAAATGCTTCTCAGCTGTCATGCCTGATCACTGCAAATACTGTGCTAATTCATAGTTACCTCTGGACCCACGAATTAAAACATGAAGGGAAGCAAGCAAATGGTTGCTCAGCATTACTAGCAAACGACGCTCCATTTTGTAAGAATATATTGCATTCATCTTATCAGAGAGGAAGGATGTGACAAGTTAATTAATTTTATTTTACCTTGCTGAAGTGTTTCCAGTGCCGAGATTTTCTGTCCCTTCCAGAACAGTGTTTGCTTCTGCAGTCATCAGGGCACCATTGACGATTCTTCCAGACATTCAGATGCAGTTGCCTTTTGCTTTAAATATAGAAAACAAAGGGTGCCGAGAAGCATTTCCCTGGGACCAGTGGTGTTAGTTATGACAATGAGCAATGTGTGGATCACACTGAATACCACAGCTCAAGAGTTGGCCTCATCCTCTTTACAGTTACATGTGCGTTTGTGCCTTGCGTCGAAATGATGCGGACTCCTGGTGCCTAGCTCTGTAGTGAGAAGAGAGACACAAGAGACTCTGCAGGAAGCTGGACCCATCATGCAGAACCTCACAGGCCATACAAAGTGGTGGCTTTTGTCCTCAATGCTATGGGAAGTCATTGAGAGGTTTGAAGCAGAAGCATGACACAATCGGATTTGGACTTTCAAAAATACAAGCCCCGTGTGTAGGAGACATTTGAGCCAGGCAGGAGTGGATGTGAAGGAGACTCCTTCCATAATTATTTTCTTCTTTTTTGTGTGGTGCTGGGGATGGAAGCCAGAGCTTTGCATATGCTAAACAAGCGCTCTGCCACTGAGCTATGTACACCCCAGCCCTGCTATTTCCATTCTTTCTACCTGTGTGTGATTCTCTGTTTCTATGGGTATACTACCCTTGACTGGAGTCCCTAACATGCGGAGAGATGTCAGCATTCATGCTAGATTTGTTTTCAGTTGGGGGTCGCTTTCGTATGCCTCGGCAAAACCCTTCTTTAAGCATCATTCTTTGAAACACACTAAGGTGTAGAGGTTTGTCGTAGTCTTTAGGGTTGCTATGATCACTTACCTCAGCCTGGGTGGCTTAGAAGCAACAGCAACTCATTTCTCAGTTTTGGAGGCCGGAAATCTGAGCTCAGTTGCCAGCATGGTTGGGCTTGTTGGAGACCCTCTTCCAGATTGCACACGGTGGGCATAGGTGAGAAGTCTCCCTGGGGTCTCTGTTGTAAGAGTTCTAATCCCATTCATGAGGACACTACTTCCATGACCTAATTCCTCCCAAAGGCCCCACATCCTAAGGCCATTGCCTCAAGGGAGAAGATTTCAACACAGAAACATCGAGAGAACACAATACATCGGTCTATAACACAGTTCTTGAATTTGCTATGGGGTGGAAGGCTAAATTAAACCACAATTTGCTCACTAGCCAGAATGTTGGAAGAGCATTAGAAAATATTTCAGCCAAAGGATTTGGATGCGTCAGGAATTAAGGTGGGGGAGCAGTGTGAGGAAGAGGCGAGAACGATCCCTGGACCGACCAAAGCCGCACACCGCTGCAGCTCGCGTCCAGCGCCTGCGTCCCGCCGCCGCCACCATGCCCAAGAGGAAGGCTGAAGGGGATGCTAAAGGTGATAAAGCCAAGGTGAAGGATGAACCACCGAGAAGATCTGCAAGGTTGTCTGCTAAACCAGCTCCTGCAAAGCCAGAGCCCAAGCCTAAAAAGGCCCCTGCAAAGAAGGGAGAGAAGGTACCCAAAGGGAAAAAGGGAAAAGCTGATGCCGGCCAGGCTGGGAATAACCTTGCAGAAAATAGAGATGCCAAAACAGACCAGGCACAAAAAGCTGAAGGTGCTGGAGATGCCAAGTGAAGTGTGTGCATTTTTGATAACTGTGTACTCCTGGTGACTGTATAGTTTGAAATACTATTTTTTATCAAGTTTTATAAAAATGCAGAATTTTGTTTTACTTTTTTTTAAGCTATGTTGTTAGCACACAGAACACTTCATTGTTGTTTTTTGGGGAAGGAGCATATGTCACTAGTACAATATCTCCAAAGCTGGATTGATGTGGGGAAAGCACCTTTCCCTGCTAGTTTTGAGAGACTTCCTCTTGGCTCCCAGGAGGAGGGATTCCCTGATGTTGACACCTGTAGCCACCTTGGCACAAATGCCTTGTGGTATGGGAAAACTCCCAGTTCAGTTTATGTCCTCCTTTCCTCTGCCATCAGCATAGACTTAACTCCCTTAAGCCCAGAGACCTACTGGGACCTGACTCCCCAAAATTGATGTTACCAGTGTGTCAAGCATTCTGGACTTGCCAGTGACGTTGAGATGCTGTCCCACAAGAACAATGATTTCCTTTTCTAGATTGTGGATCTTCAGATTGATAATTCTGCCGTTTTCATTTCATTTTCTGAAAGTCAGGGTCGGCTTGTGAAAAGTTGTTAAAGAACATGCTAAATGTGAAGTGTCAACCCTCACTCTAAATTTTCCCTACTCAGAGCATCAAATGAAGACTTCATTGGATTTTATAGTGGCTTTCTGATTTTTTGGTAGTCCATCCAAGAAGGGAGTTTGAAAGTTGTATACTGTTAATGATTGTGTGCCCATGTCCTGCCTGAAATACCATGATTGTTTATGAAAAGTATCTTTGTTAAAGCTGGATACAGTTTGGCTTGGGAAAAAAAAAAGGAATTAAGGTGGGAGGAAGTGCCAGTCCTTCTCTGAGACTCTGAGACAGCTGATCAATTCCATGAAAGAGGACGGAAATGAAGAAGGTGAGATGGGAAAAGGAGGAGGATGGAGAGGTCAGGTGTGCATGGGTGAGAGCTGGGAGGAGTCTTGGGCCTCTCCAGAACACAGAGATCAGCAGCCTCCTACGGCCACTCCTTCCCCATGGACAAGGAGCATTTTATTTGGGGCTGTGCCTCTGGTCTCAGTCTTTCCATTTGGCGATGCCTGCAAGCCTTTGGGGTGAGGGCACAGAGGAGGGTGCTGTGCGGTTGGACAGGTCAGCCCCTTCCTCAGACATTTGGAAGTTAGTCCCCAAATAGATTATTACTGAGATAAGGACAGTGAGTGACTTGCGCATGATTGGTATGGTCAACTGGAAAATTCTGAATGACCATGAACATTGTCTTGCCTCTTGATCCAGAAGAGTAACTGAGGCTGGCAGATGATTCCTCCATTCACCTCTTCAGTCACTAGTTCCTCAGGTCAGGACTTTACCATCTTGTGTATCATGCTGTTAAAAAAGAGCTTGAGTTCTGTGGTCGTACATGACTGTCTCTGAATCTCAGCTTTCTTTGGGTCTTGACATGGCCTTTACAAACCACTTTACTCATATATATTATGGGAATAATCACAGAGCTTATTGAAAAACAAATGAAACCATGTGTTTCAATAACCTCGCATGGTGAGTTCTATCCTTTCCTGGGCTGTTTAAGGACTAGTGACAGATCAGAACTAGCATTCAGGTGTCCTGGAACTAATAGAGGGATTATTTTCTGCTATAGATCCTTCCTTCTCCCAGGCATTGACTGCTTACTCTCAGGAGATGTGTGTCTAGTTTTTTGAGCCTCAGACTTATCCAGGTATGGTTATTATTTGTATAAGTCAGATTTGAGTTACTTCAACCAAATGCCCGAGGCAGCTAATTTGTAAAAAGAAGAGTTTTATTTAGTTCACAGATTTGTAAGTTCAAGAGCATGACACCTGTATTGGCCCAGTTCTGGTCAAGGGCCCCTTCTTTAGCTGCGTCATACCATGATGGAGGCATGTCCTTGTGTAAGAGTTCACATGGCCAAACACGAAACCAGAGAGAGTCCCACTGACCTAAAGACCTCTTGTTATGCCCCATCTCTCAGAGGTTCCACCACCTTAGGGACCAAACCTTTAATCACAAGGACACTTGGGGGACACAAAACGTATTCAAACTGTATTACTATTGGCCTTCCAGCTAAGAACCCGCTACCTTCTGTTTGATAGTAAAGCTCATAGTCCTGAGCTCTGGGAAGGAAAACTGTGTCCTCAGCCTTAGGGTGAGCCACAATGGGCCCAGCTGTCACTTGCTGGTTGAATGACCTTGGGTTAGTTACCTTATCTGCCTGAATCTCAGGGTCGATAGGTGTAAAGTGGGGAGAGGGACAGATGAGAAACTAAACGGAAGGTCTTTGGCATTCAAGGGGCCCTTGAGAAAGTGTAGTTGTCCTGATGCTTCCATGGGCATCTATTGGTTTATTTTTAATTAAATTTAGGGTAATAGGTTTCTGGCTACCTTTCCTTGCTGTGGTTCTCTTCAAACTGTGCTTATTGCACACACACGGCTTTGCATAGGGTCACCTGGAGATCTTCTTGAGATGTAGATTTGGACCCAGTAAGTCCAGGGTGGAGCCTGAGATCTTGAGTTCTTAGCGAGCCACTTGGGCTATAACCTTAGCTCCTTGGAACGTGATTGGAGTTGTCAATGCTGCTTCTCCTATTACTTCTTGTCTGGGTTTTTCCTCTCCCTCCTCACTGCTAATGTTGCTTTGAGTAGCAGTATCTAGAAAAATATGGTATGTTGATGGGGGTGGACAGGGCAGGAAGAGCAAAGAGGGGTAGGGGTAGGGAGGGATGAATTAGTCTGTCTCCTGTTTGCCTTTTGCTTCTTATTCAGGATCCTGTGTCTTGTAGCCCCACTGAATGGGGTCTGTGTGGAGTACCAGAAGTTGTAGTTAGAGTCCAAATCTTGGAGGTTTTGTACCTCAAGGTCACACAGATCCAGGCAGAGCCATGGGTGATGGCCCAATGCTTCGAGGCCAGTTGGTGCGTTTCTGAGTGATGGCTGCTTATGAGTAGCAAATTGCTCTCTGAATCTGAGTTTCCGCTCAACTGCTTCCAGCGAGCCTAACCTTTCCAACATGAGAAAGGTTGGATCTGGGTATGCAGAGGTGATCAGGGCCTAGGAAGAGGTTACTCTGATTCAGGGGATTGCAATTAAGATGTAGATTCTGATTGGTCCCTGCAAATAGCATCACTGCCAAGATGAATGTGTCTGGAGGTTGTGGCTGACAACTCAGTCTCCTGATGAGGTGATGAGGGTGGGTGCCATCTGATGTCCTGGAATGAAGTCACCTGGGCCTAACCTTAGGCTCCTGGGAACATGGCTGGAGGGCTTCGGGCTGCTGGGCTCTGAGTTGTCAATGCTCCTCCTTCTGTTGCTGCTTATCTGGGTTTTTCCTCTCCCTCCTTACTGTCCAGCATGTGACTACAGAGAGTGGGCTCCAAGGACTTTTGTCTGTGTTCTTTCACGCGCTACTTCCTTGGTTCCCCTAACCCACACCCAATTTGAGGAATAATCTAGGCTTCCGCAGTGTTCCTCTGGGTCTTTTGAAGCTATTTTAGAATTCTTCTCTCCCTGGAAGCTGCTGCCTTCCCCGCCTTCTTTTTCTTCTCCTCCTCTTCTTTCTTTAGCTCTGTATCATGGGTATCAGTGCAATGGCTGCCATTATAGTGACTGTTGTTAGTATCATAATTGTTAGTGTTTATTGCTATTTCACTAGGTCCTGAGCACCAGGATGGGAGTCTTTGATTCTCTCTGCAATTTATTATCATCTCCATCTCACTGGTTGTCAGAGAGACTAAGCTGTGTCTCTAAGATCACAGAGTGAGAAAGTGGTAGAGCTGGGATTGGGGTTAAATTTATCTCACCCCAGAGCCCATGATCTAAATCTTCATATCATCACTTACCAGTCTTAGAAAAAGAAAAGTGGGGTCTTGTTGTGCCAAGTCCAAGGACCTCTCCTTCATTCTGTATCCTAGCCGTACACTAGGTAGTAGAGTACTTGAAATTTTGACCTTGTTGCTTCTTAGATTCAGGACTGGGAGCAAATGTCTGAACCTTTTTGGCCTGTGTTTGCTCATCTATAAAATGGGGACAAAATACCTTCTTCTTAGGGTTGCCATGGAGATTAGATGGGTTAGAAAACTCTAGAAATGTCTTAATGTTTTGGTACATTTCAACTACTGTTGTCTCTCAGTTTTGTTGTTTCAACTGGGCTTTACTAACAAGTTATCTATTTTGGCTATTTAGCAATTCAGCAAATGCCTACTGAATGCTATTCCTTCTAGATGTAGATCCTGTTGACTTATGATAGGCATGTCCCAATAAACCCATCATCAGTTGAAAATATCCTAAGTGAAAAATGCATTTAATATACCTAACCTCCCTGGCATGATAGTTTAGCAACATAGCATGCTGTAGAGTATCAATTGTTTCCCTTGAGATCATGTGGCTTACTGGGAGCTGAAGCTCATTACTGCTGCCCAGTGTTACAAGACAATACTGGACCATATTTTGCTTGCCTGGGAAAAGAGCAAAATCCACACTCAAAATATGGTTTCTGTTGAAGATGTATCACTTTTGCATCATCATAAAGTAAAAAATCCTAAGTTGGGAATCATCTGTGCTATTCTTCTTTTCAGGGCTATGAAACTGAGGTTCTGAGAAGGTAAGACGTATGCTCAGGGTCATCAACTATATAGTGGCATTGATGGGATGGGCTCATCTTGATTGTCAGGTTGATGGGATCAGGAAACACCTTGGGATTTAGTAAAGCACACTTCTGTATGTGTTCTTGTGCATACGTGTGTGTGTGTGTGTGTGTGTGTCCAGAGATGACTGGCATATGCTATATAGCAAAATAAGGGAGGAGGAGACCTGGACTAAATGTGGGCAGCCCATTCAATATGGTGGGAGCCTGGATGGAACAAAAGAGGAGAAAGGAGGAGGCCCACCGGTGCTGTTCTTTATGCTCTCCCTCCTTCCTGCCCTCCATGAGGTGAGCCACTTCCTTTCCACCACAGATTTCCTGCTGTGATGTCCCGCCTCACCACAGACCTGGAAGCGAAGGAGCCAAAACAAACCCTTTTTCCTTTAAGTTGTTTATATCAGGTATCTTGTCACAAGGTTCAAAAACTAGCACAAGAACCCAGGTCTATCTGATCTCAGAGGCTGGGCTCTTAATCATTTTATTATGCCAATTCTCAGGCCTAGACCCGGATGACCTTTAGGATTTCCTTGAGCTTGAAAACATCACCCCACCTCCTCAAGTTTCTGATATTCAGTGGCATATCCTAGGCATTCCTCTACTCACCTGGTGGCCTAAGTTGAGAGCTTTGAACTTGGAGGATATTGTTCCATAGAAACTGCATTGTGAAATGTGTAATGGTCTCAAATTACCAGACTACTGTTGAGTACTTGTACTATAAGAGAGATAGTGAATTTTACGTGTTAATTTGATCAGTCCAGATATTGGTTAAACATTATTCTGTGGGTATCTGTGATGATGTTTTTGACTGATATTAACACTAAACTGGTACACAAAGTACAGCAGATTGCGCTTTACCTGTAAGTGGACCTTATCTCTTCCTTTGAAGGCCCGAATAGGACAGAAGGCTGAGTAAGAAAATTCTTTCTGTTTTTGAGCTGGGACATTGGTTTTTCTCCTGTTTTTGGATTCAGACTTGAATTTACACCTCTTGGTTCTCACCTTATACCTCTTGGTTCTCAGTCCTTCTGATTTGGACAGGACTCAAACCAGCTTGCTGACTGGAGATCTTAAACTTCTTAGCTTCTGTAATTGTGTAAGCCAACTTCTTATGGTAAATATCTGTACCAGCTACCTCCATATTTTCAATCTGTATCTTACTTCCTGCATTTTCAGTTGCTAGGGTGAGGCTTCATCTGCATATACATTTATGGAAACAGCCCAGTTTGTTACAAGTTATATAGAAGAACTTGGCCATGTTGTCTGTTTGCAGTTAATATTGGGCAGGATGGAAAATGGTTTGATTTTAAGTGGTTTCTAATCAGTGACAACAGATGTTCACAGAAGGCAGAATTTTCTTTGAATCAGTGTTTTGATAATAACATAAACACCAATTTTAAGGTACAAAGAAGAACTTTAGTTTAGGCCATCTGTGCTTTGCTGAGAGATTTTGGCTCACTGGGTGAGGGATCTTTCTATTGGAGCTCATGAACTAAAGCTGGCTACCCTGAGATCACTGGAGCTGCTCCTTGCTTCTCCTTTGGCTCTGAGGATAGAAGAAGGGATGTCTTGTGAGTTAAGATTATAAGACTTTCACTTAAAATGTAAAATACAAAAGGGATAAAAAATTCCTTTCTTCTTTTAACTACTTCCTCTTGCAAGTGTTTTTTCCTTCTCCTTCCTCCTCAGGATGTTTCCTTTGGAGAATATAGGGATGACTGAAACTAGTGCCTCTTTGCTCATGAAAACAGAGTAGTAAATGTCAGAAATTTTGGAAGCATTGTTAAAACAGTTGGCAGTCTGAAATTAGCAGTGGTGGGATCATTTGCATCACTGATGCCGCAACGCATTAGAAATTGGGGCTTGTTTGTTTTCCTGAGAACTGTTTTACCTGTGTACAACTAATTATAAGCATTACAGTTGACATTTGTGGGTTTCGCCTATAGACATCCGTTCTTTACCCTCTCCAGATAATAGCCAATTTCTTTTGGAGAAATACTCTCACTCATATCAAGTCATGTGATTTGGTTGAGATGGAGCATGCTTGCGGAAGGGGGGGGGTGTCTAAGGGTGACTGTTTGCCAATTAGAGCACTCTTTCTGAGCACAGTGATTGATTGGTTCATAAAGGGTCATGTGACACATAGATAGGCAAGTTTTTGTGGTCTCCTGGCAAGAGAATCTTACCTTTCCATGAAGAAGAGTAGTTTGAAGAGCTTGGGGGAGCCCCAGGGAGCAAAAAGCTTGAAGAGATGAATACACAAAAGAGCCTAATGCTATGAGTTGAGCGCTTGCAAGCTATGCCTTAAGCCAAATATCTCAGAGTTTTGAAATTGCCGAGGCAATAAATGTGACCCTATCTTTATCTCTGTTTGCATTAAACTTGTTCATGTTGGATTTTCTGTCCTGTGGACATTATTAAATTGTAGCTGAAATTATTTTGACTCTTACAGAGTCCTTCTAGTTCTCACATTTGAATCAAATTCCAAGAGAACAAGCAAGAAACACCAACAGAGGGTCTGCTAGAGAGAGATGATGAATAACTTCTGTCTGAAATTCTACACTGGATTAAAAAAACACCATGGTTTTCAGCCTGCTTCTCTTTACCTATATAAAGTTTGGTTCAAATGCCAATTTCAGCAACTTGTTTTGGCTATGTGAACTTGGGCAACTCCTAAACTGTCCTGAACCTTAATGTCTTATCTGAAAAGTCAATATATTAATGTCTAACTCCCATGGTTGATATGAAAAATAAATGAGCCAATTTGTAAAAATGCATAATATTTTGTACAGAGTAGATAATGTTACTGTGATTATTGGTTAAGTGAATATGTGTAGAATAGTCTGAGACCCTCTATTTACATTGTATAATGGAGCTTCAGTGGAAAAATGTCTTTCAAGCTCCAAGACCCTGACTTCCTCATGTGCTGACCCCAAAGAAATGGAGAAATTCGTAGACTGTGCCGCTGGAAATCAGAAATTTGGAATGAAGTGGATGCTTTAGAGATGGAAGGGATCAAGAAGCTGCTCGTAGTCTACCTTAGTGGGTTCTGTGTCATCTAATTTACCCTTTTATCTCAGGGGCCCATTGCATAGTAGGGTTCTGTCTCAGCTGCTTTCTCATTGCTGGACACAATACCAGACATCTAGAATTTAATGGAGAAGTGGCTTATTTTAGCTCACAGGTTTTTGAGGATTCAGTCCATAGGAAGGGCATGGTGGAAGGCCCTAGTGGAGGAAAACAACTCATGCTATGGTGGGAGGAGCTGGGGAGGGAGATATAGCTCTCCAGGTCGCAGCCTGCCATGACCTGCTTTTCTACCAGGCCTCTCTTTCCAACAGCACATTTAGCTATGGATTCATCAGTGGACTGACCTACTGATGAGTATAGTGCCCCCACGATCCAATTACCTTCTAAAAGCCCCACCTGTGAACATGGGACTTTGAGGGGGACATTCTAGATCTAAATCACAGCAGGTTCTGAAACTGCTTTTCAAATGAACACCTGCCTCTCCCATTTTATCACTGAGGAAAAAGACTTAGAAATGATCTAATTCTGTGCTATGGTGCCTTCACCTTACAGTCTATGGAGAGGAGCTAGGTAATAAACACCATCTTAAAACCTTGCACTGGAATTTCTCCAGGGGAAACGATTATGATTGATGAGCTCAATAGTGCAGACAAATGGTGTCCAATAGTAATATAATGTGAGCCAGATACACAATTTTAAATTTTTTAGTGGCCACATTAAAAAAGTATGGGCCGGGGATTTAGCTCAGTGGCACCATGCCTGCCTCGCAAGTGCCAGGTCCTGAGTTTGATCCTGGTACCAAAAAAAAAAAATAGTAACGTGAAACTGTTTTCATAATCATTTACTCAGTACCTCTGAAAATGATTAATGAGATATTTTAAATTTTTGTACCAAGTTTTCTAAATCCAGTGTGCATTTTACACTTGGTAGATCCCAATTCAGATTGGCTGCCTTGCAAGTACTCAGTACCCACATGTGGCAAGTAGCTACCATATTAATTTAGGGAATGAGACCCTAAGAATTTGCAAAGCTGTTTTGCAGGAGATAAGGAGGGAGAGTGGCAGAGGTGATGAAATGAAAAATATTCCAGCAAAATGGCAGAAGGATGTGAGCTCCTACCTCTTGAGAAACTCCAAAGAATCCCTCCTAAGTTTGTGAGAATAGCTTTTAGGTGGAAAAACTAAACAAGGGTTCAAATTTTCCATTGGACATAATGTGTTCAACCGGAGGTGCCTGCAAAGAATTTCTTCTTGTTCCCTTGGATTTCACAGAGTCTTTGGGAGGACATTGAATGGGAGAGAAGGTAATTGAGAAATGATAGTTTAATGCACACTTATTGAGGCATCACAGCTGATGATGGGATTTCACAAATAGCAAAGTGTACTGAATGATAAAGGGAAACCCAGGGAGTTGGAAAAGCAAGACAGGTTTCCTTGAAGCTGTGATGTTTAGGCCACATCTTGGAGAGTAGAAGGGTGGGGGTGAGGGAACATGTGTTCCCTGAGAAGAGGCCAGTACGTGTGGAGGATTAGAAACCAGAGAGGAAAGGAAATTGCAAGGACTTCCCCCTGGTCTGGACTGGTCTGGTCCAATCTGAGTATGATGAGTGGTGACCAAAGAGGAAATAAGAGAGGAGGGTAGAAAGTGGATCCTGAAGGTACCCATGTGCATCAGGGTGAAGACTTTGGATTCTATCCTAAGGCTATGGGATAGAATTTACATGTTTAAAAGATCACTCAGGTGGTGAGAATGGTCAAAGGAGGCAGCAGTAGGGGCTGAGGGGTCAATCCCAGGTATCGAGGCCTTTTGGCCGAGAAGTAATGGTGACCTTTTGTGCCATAGGAACAGTGGAACTAGAGCAGGAGGTTCTAGAGTGATGGTCAGAAGGGAAATGGGAAAACATGGTGACTGGTTTGTGCCTGCGGGTTCCTGGGTCAGCAGGTGTGTTTGTGAGTGTGTGTGTGTGGGGGGGTGTGGAGGTAGAGGGACATGAGAAACACGCAGGAACCCAGGAGAGTTTCCAAATTTCTTGACTGGACAATTGCATAGAGGACGATGACGTTTAGTGAGTAGAACCAAACTCTGACCTGAAGTGAGCTCAGCAGAACAGAATGATGAAGGCATTATTTTAAGCCCCTAAATCAAGATGCCCAGATTTCTAAGGATAAGAGTAACTGAAACCAAGTTTCTCCTAGAAATTCTGAAGAGGCTGTTGCCTTGCCCAGTTGAGAGAATTGCATTTCCTCTCTTGGCCTCGGTAGTTTTTTTTTTTTTTTCCATTTGCAAAATGAAAATAATAATTCTTACTTTTATAAGGGTGCTGACAAAATAAAAAGCAGTGATAGATGCAAAGGCATTTTTAAAGTAAAGTATTCAATTATCATTATTGTTCTGCTTATCGGAAAGAGTTTGGAAAGTCCCATCATTGCTATCGAAAATCAAGTTTTAGGCCCTGGGCTAGTGGATTATGGAAATAATTGTTCCAAAATAAATTTGCTTTGAGGACAAAAAGCCTGAGTTCTGGAAATGTATGACAGTCCTAGTCTAGCCCATTTGTTCTTATATTTGTTTATTCACTAAGTTGTTCAACATTTATTGAGCACCTACTATGTATCAGGCTTTGTGTTGAGTGTCAATATACTATGGGAACAAAATGTGTCCGCTGTTGTCAAGAAGTAGAAAGGACCTGTCTCCAAATAATTGTAATTATATATATATTTTAAATTATAGCTACCCATAGAGTATTCCATACAGTATTTATGTTTAAATGAATCCATCCATAGTGAACATTATTTTTCCTGTGTTGTTGACAGAAAGATTGAGCTGCAGAACAAAAAGAATGCCTTGACCAAAGATGCCTATCCGGAAGATCCAGGTCTCAAACTAGGGACTTTTTCATCCCAGTTCAGTGCTGATGGGAGTTGGCACTGTTAGCATCTGCATCTTGTGGATGGGAGTGCTGATGGGAGCACAGAGAGGTTAAGTAACTTGCCCGAGTTTACACAGCAAGAGATACAAATGAAATGTGCTGAGAGTTCAAATGGGAGCCACTTAATGGTTGACCTGAAAAGGTAGGGCAATGCTTTCAAACCCACAGAAGTGAATATGCCTCTGGTGGATGCTGGTAATAGACAAATGAAATGTCTGCATCAAGTGTGAGACCTTGGGCAGAACTGACCTGGGGTAGATATTTCAAAGCTCAGGCATTGTCATCTTCCCCCACCCAGCAATGCAGTCACCCTCCTGTCCCTGTTGGTTTCCAGAACACCCTGGGGAAGACCTATTCCTCTCTCAATAAAATGGCACTGGCAGTGTCTGGTGCCTCAGAGCCAATTCTCTGCTGTGAAGATGAGAAAATGTTGCTTAGTGTCATTGACTTCCATTCCCTTGGTCGTAAAATGGGCTTAATAATATTTATTGCACAAGATTATCATGAGGAAATAGATAAGCCTGTGCAGTACCAGTACTTTTCACAGCGCTGGGCACACAGCAAATACTCGGAAATGTTGGACATTATGGTGGTAGTGCCTCACAGCTTAATTCTCTGTGAGATATCCTTTAGAGAAGTTTTGCATTAAAAGCGTTTCTGTTTGCAGGTGGGATATCTGACACAAATCTCTGGGGGAGTCAGGTCCATCTTACGCATTTGGCCTATTTTATGAGTGGGGATTGAGAGCAGATCTCTCCAGATGTTGACTCTAATGGTATCTCTTGTAACAAACCTGGAAATCCAGTAGCTTAAAACTACAAAGGCAATATGGACATTCTTGATCACTTGGATGATTGTTTATGGGATGATTCCAAGACTGAGGTTCTTTCCATCCTTGACTTTGCCCCCCTCCACTGGGGCCTTGGAATCTTCTGCATCCATCCAGAAGATGAGAGAGAAAACATGGAGGATTTGTGAGGCAGGTCCTCATGAGCCAGGCATAGAAACCGCTATTTCACTTCTGTTCATACCCATTGGTGGATTGTGGTCACATGACTGCATAAACTTGTGAAGGAAGCTGGGAAATATAGTTCAATTTTATGCCCAGAAAGATGAGGGAACAGACTTGGTAAATAATTAGCTCATATCTTTCTCATTAATTATGTCAAAGAGATTTTCTCAGTTCTGATTAGTCTGGAAAGACTCTGGAGGAAGAGAGAGTTTAGGAACTGCTAGATAAAATGAGATTCATCTCTTTGAGAACCTGATACATGCAGAATATGCCCGACACTCTTTCTACTATCTTGTTTAATCTTTGTGTCAACATCAGGAATACAATTTTACTGCCTCATAGTGCAAACCGTGGTAGATGTGTAGCTACCATTTGTTGAGGGCCTTCTGTGTGCTAGGGGCCCTTTTCGTATTTGTGAGCTCATTTTAGCCTCATAAAACCCTACCCGGAATACAATGAGGAAAATGAAGCCCAGATGTGTATGGTGACTAGCCTAAGATACACAGCTCATCTGTGGCTGCACTGAGCTATGTTTTGATTGTGGAGTTCTAGTTCTTTCCATGAGGGTTTTGGATGAAATTCTAAGCTAAGGTTTGTTGGAACACAAAATTGAGTTCATCCCTGCCCCTGCCCCAGTTCCTATCTGTTCTCCCCAGCAATGGGGCCACTGTGGAGCAGCCTGGGATTTCCAGTCACTGGGGAGAGAGGGAATTACTGAGGTCTTTCTCAGCAAGGCTCAGCCTCTGTGTTCAAGGCCTTTCTAAGCCAGCCCCTGCTACATGCCAAGAGGTGACTAAAACCATTGACTCACTTCTCTTATGGCCTCAGCAGCCAACTGGATAAAATGTGCAGTGCCTGGAAGTCAGCCACTGGCTGGCCTCTGGGCTTGATGCTGGGGGCATCCCTTGGGGGTCAGTAGTGGGGACATCTAGAACCTTCACTGGGGTGATTTTCCACACTTTATACAATCAGTGCTTATCTGTGCCCTTTGCAGGCTATTATATTGGCACATTTTCTTGTTTCAAACCTTTTCATTTCTAAACAAATATTAAGATAACAGATTTTAACATTTTTTTGCAATCCTTAGCCTTAATACTACTAATTCTAATTATGACACCAATACAATAACTAATGTTTCTTAAGTGCCTATTAGGTAGGCGTTGGGCTTGTAGTCCTTCATACTAATCACTGTCCTACTCATCTGCACAACTCTTTGAGTTGAGCACTCATATCCCCTGTGTTAGTTAATCTTCATTGTCAACTTGACTGGAGCAAGAGACTCCTGGAGAGGTGGCTGCATCATGGGGATCCTATGTTCATCAGTGGATTAATCAACTGATAGTCATAATAGACTTCGAAGTTAATGGTAGGGCCCAGCTGGAGTAGGAAGGTCACTGGGGATGTGCCTTTGAAGGTTATGTCTCTTCTTGGAATTCTGCCCCTGCTCTGCTTCCTGGCTGAAATGAAGTAAAGAGCTTTGCTCTTCCACCACGATGTTTCTACTTTGGAACCAGCCAGCCAGGGGCTGAACCCTCTGAAACCATGAACCAAAATAAACCTCTCCCCCTTTAAGTTGTGGATATTGGGTGTTTTGTCCCAGCAATGAGAAAGCAGACCAATATATCCCCATTTTAAAGAAAGGAGGCTGAATGTTAAGAGAATGTGAATAATGTGTTCGGAGTTGGCTTATAGACCTGCACAGATTGGTTAGTCTTAACCAAAGGGCCTGTGCTGAATGATATTCAGTATTTTAATGATATATCCGTGTTTTGTCTGCTTCTTGAAGGGCATTCAGGAGAATAGGGATTTATTTTGGCTCATGGTTTTGCGGGTCCCGAATCAAGAGGCCATATCTGATGATGGCCATCTTCCTGGCAGGGCCTGGAGGTGGCCCAGGGCACCGCATGTCAAAAGACGGGGAGTACACGTGTGTTTGTGTATCTTCCTGGTCTCCTTATAACACTGCGAGGTCAATTGTGAAACTGCCTTAATGCCTTATCTAACCCTAATCACATCCCAGAGAGCCCACCTCTAAATACTAGTTAGATTAACTTTCCCCCCCTAGTATCTCCCAAGAGTAATTAAATTTCAACACAGAAAGTCTTGAGTGAGACAGAGACCATGGAGCCAAAAGGCAGGTGCACTCCTAGGCCCTTAGCCTGTCACGCATTGTAAATATGGTTTGTGTTTTCTTCTGAGGCAGTTAGGGACTTATGCTGCCTCTGTTAAAAAAACACAACAACAAAAAAAACGTGACTCTTTACCTGAGCCTCCAGATTCCCATGGGTAAATAGAAGCAGAATGAAGCTTGACCTTCATTTTGTATCTGTCTCTTTTCTATCTTGAAACTTTGGTTCAGATCCTTGCTCAGCTCTGCCTATAGCATGTTAATCATTTAGGGAGTGTCTGTGTAAAAACTGCCAATACAAGGTTGATTAGCCCAAATTTATAAAAGCTGTCTCAGCTCCCCAAAAGACCGAGGACACTAAGATAAGAGATTTACAAGGACATTCAACTACCAACGGGCACCCAGAAGTGTCTAGTCACTGCCCTGAACCTATGGTCACCTTGGATTCCAACAGATCCACTGCAAAACCGAGACTGCCCCAGGCAGAAGGGGTCACCTCACAGAGAGAGATTAAGTGGTAAGTACCTATCCAGGGCCATCTTGGGAAGTTAGCACTGACATAGCAATCGACTGGACCCTAGCCCACCTCAGCCTCTCCCAAAAGCCCGGCCTTGTTCCTTTGTGAACAGGCCAGTCTGATCCTCTCATCAGAGCTGTGCCCCCTTTTCTTCTTAAGCTGAAACCTCTTCTTATTTCTGTTATTTTTTAACTCTACCCAACGTATCTGCCCATTGCCTCTCACGGTGGCCTCATGAAATGCTTTTCTGGGATGAAATGTCAAGAACCTGCCTGGCCTGAGTTGAGGTCCCTATCTCCTCTTTAGGCAAACTGCCTCGGCTCCTGTCTGGTGATAAACTAGTTCCAAACCCTAGCAGGAGGGAGCCCAGAGTCTTCCTTATCAGCAAGATGCTAGGAAGGGCTTCTAGTTCCTCCCTTTTGCTCCTGGGCAGAAAGCTGTGCCCCAGTGAGAAATGAGGTCTTCTGTGGAGGGACACTTTCCCTGCTTTTTTTATTGAATCCAATCATTTACATCTCATTGAGCCCAATCAAATTAGCCACTTAGCACTTTAAAATGGCAAGAGAGGGATTGTGTGAAGCAGTGCTAATTCAATAGGAAAGAGGGGCTGCCTGAGAGCTCCACCATGTCAGACAATTCTGACAGCTGACTTCAAAGGTGGAAGGGATGGCCCCTCTGCCTGCCATGGTCAGGATGACCTGCCTCACATGCTCTACTGGATGCCTGGCCTTGGCAGAGGAAAACAGGATCCCTGAGAGCCACTGAGACCTGGGGGAGGAAAAGTGGAGCAAAGGAAAGTGATGACATAACATTGTCACCAGAGTCCAAGGTCCGGCAGCCTGCTGCTCCAGTACCAAAACTAGGGAGAGGAGTGTTGGTAGGGAGAAAATCAGGTTTATTCAAGGTTGGCCCTGAAGGAGATAAAAGGATAGTTCCTCCAAGCTCTAGCCTCCAGGCCCAGGGGCGAGAAGGGCTTTTATGGGGCGGAGAGAAGGCAGTAAGCCTGAGGTGGGGTGCTGGGGTTCACCAATGAGGACCTGTGTCTTACTGGACCTCCTGAGGCTGGCTGTACAGAGGAGCATCACAAAGGCCACTTGAGTCTGTCTCTAAAGAAAGGTTCGGGGCCTTGACTATTCAGATGAGGCCCCTCCTCGGAATTTAGACTTTTCAGTGGAGCCAGTGAGAGGGAGGGGATGTTAAAGGATTAGGAAGGGAAGATGAAAGTAATCCTGCCAAGGACTCCTTCCAGGAGTGACTGCTGTGTTACACTATCTTGGGGGAGAACTCTAATTCCAAGTTAGATTGGTGTGGAAAGGCTTGAGGTTTGGGGTCAGACAGACTCTGAAGCTTTCCAGCTGTGTAACTTTGTCCAAGTTATTTGACTTTTCAGATGCTTAGCTTTTTCATTCATTAAATGCAGGATGATAATATTTACCACAGGTACAGAAAGCCTTTCCTTTTCTACTCTCTTTTAATCCTTCTCATTATATCAGAGAGAAAAGCTGTGTTTGGCGGTAGGCTGCCTAATATTGCAAACTCTCTTCGGTCCTTTCATGGGAATTAGGCATTAGGACATGACGGAGAGTTGGAATCAACCAACTTGCATTTGAGTCCCCCTTGCCATCTTTCCTAGCTGTGTGATCTTGGATAAAGTGACTTAATCATTTGATGTATCAATTCCTCAAATGTAAAATAAAAATAATAGTATTTGCGCTTCATAAGTATGTGTGCTGCCGAAGCAAGCACAGTTTGCAGTTCATAAGTTTGTGATAGAGTGTGAGTTCATGAACTATAGGGCCTGGTTTATAGTAAATAATAAACACTAGCTCATATTATTATTTTGTTTATTTCTGTCGCTTCCCTGCCACTTCCTCTTTCAGATGCTCATGGCCTTGGTATTCTACCAATTAGAACAATCTATACTTCCTAACTCTGCCATGGTTTGTTTTGCTTCAGGGCCTTTGCACATGCAGTTCTTCTGACTGGCACAGTCTTAGACTCCTAGCTGGGTAGCTCCTACTCATCTTCCAGGCCTCAGCTAATAGATTGCTTCTTCCAGGAAGTCTGCACTTGCTTATATTCCCCTTCTCCATGGTCCTTCCCTATTGAAATATTTCATAATTTTTCTCTTCTTCTGGGAGAAGACTTCTCCTGGGACTGAGAGCTTCATGAAGGGTAAGATTTAAGGCCCTCATCTGTCTTGTTTGTTCTTGTATCCCAGTACCTAGCATGGAATCAGATGCCTGGCAGCGAGCTCACCTGGGGCCTGAGAAGATTCTGGTATTTCACATGTATCCACCCATTTAACCTTCACACCTTTCTGAGATAAATTTTATCTTATTATCCACAACTTTAAAAAATATAATTGACCTGCAATAAACTGGCCATGTTTGAAGTATAAAATATGATTAATTTAAACATGTACCTACCTGAGAAAACAAAACTACAGTAGAGACGATGACCATATCTCTCAGCTATAGACATTCCCTTGTGTCCTTTGTAATCCTTCCTTTCCATTTTTCCTTGCTACCTTGCTTCCTACCACTGTGAATCTGTTTGCATTTTCTAAAATTTGGTGAATGCAATCACACAATATGTATTTTTGGCCTGTCTGATTTCACATAGCATAATTGTTCTGTTGTGTGTGTCAGTGTTTATTCTTTTTTCCTTATGAGTATTCCAGCATGGACATACCACAGTCTGTTTATCTGTTTACCTTTTGGTGGGTATTTGGTTGTTTTCAGTTTTGGACTATTACAAATGAAGCTGCTATGGACACAGGTTTGATTTTTACTTCATTTTACAGATGGGGAAACTGAGGCAGGAAGCATGTCAATTGCTTAAGGTCCCCAAACTAGTAAACTGGAAGAGCCTTACACAGAACTTGGCACTGAAGGAAAGTTTCCATCATAAATCAAGTCTCTCCAACATAAAAAGAAAAGGATAATACACAGCCATAGATCCATTACTCAGCTCCAGCAATTATGAACCCCTGACCAATATCTTTCTACATTTTAAACATTTTTGCTAGAACATTTTAAAGCATACACCAGACCTGATGTCCTCTCACTTATAAATATGTCAGTTTGTATCCTTTACTTATGTGATCATTAAAAAATTGTTTTGGAAATTTGAAACCTATACAAAAGTAGAGACAATGGTATAATCACTCCCTGTACCTCTTGTAACCTTCCTCAGTTACCAACTCCTGGGTGAGCTTGGTGCTTTAGACTCTCACCCATTCTCCTTCTTTTCCTCTGCCAATTATTTTGAAGCAAATCTCAGGCATTCTATGATTTTATCTCCAAATACTTCAGCATGCTTCTTTAAAGACAAAAGATCCTTTTAGGAAAACATAGCCGCAGTACCATTATCACACCTAAACATTTTGCAGTCATTTCCTTACACCATCAAAGATTCAGCTGACATTCACATTTCCCCCAATTGTCTCATATTGTTTTATTATCTCTCCTTTTCTTTCCTTCTCTCCCTCCCTCCCACTCCCTCTCTCTTTTCTTTCACAATCTGTTTGAATCAGAATACAAACAAGGACCATATGTTGCAATTCTTTGTGATGTCTCTAAAGTCTGTTTTAGTCTATAGATTCTCTCTCTCTCTCTGCCTCTCTTTTTTCCCTTGCATTTTATTTGTTGGAGAAACTAGGTCATCAAGGCTATATTGTACATAACATCCATGGCATTGTCACTCTTACAAAATTAACAGTAATCCTTAATATCATCCACTATCCATCTGCAGCCAGACTTCCCTGAATGTGTTGAACATATCTTTGGATTTTTTCCTAATCATATCCACATGGGTCCCTCAGTGCTTATGGTAGTGACATGATGTTTCTGAGGTCTCTTGTTACCTTCTGGTGAAGCCATTGCTGTGGCCTGCAGGAGGATCCAGGGCCTGGGTCTTAAAGGGTGTGCTGTAAACCAATGGGTCCACTTGCTGTTATCCTGCTCCCTTTCCCAGTAAGGACACTGTAAACAGTTGTTGAATGAATGAACGAACATGTAGGAAGAAGCAGCTAAGAGAGCAAAGGGTCTTAAGACTCCTGGAATACAGAGCTAGTCCCCTTGCCTTAGACCAGATGAATGATTTGGGGGTATGTGTGTGGACATGTGCATGCAGCAAAATGGAATCTTATACTGATATCTGCACAAATAAAATGGCAACTAAGCACGCCAGATCCTGAGCTCTGACTCCACACTGCCCAGCTCTGAACACTGGCCTTGCCTGTGTGCCAGGCATGGTGGCACACACCTGTAAACCCGGGAGTCTGGGAGGCTGAGGCAGTAGGGTCTTGAATTCAAGCCCAGTTGGACAACTTAGTGACTTAATGAGACTCTCTCAAATTTTTAAAATAAAAGGAAATAGTGATAGGTTGGAGATGTAGTCCAGGGCTAAAGTACTGGATTCAATCCCTAGTACAGTGCTGACAAAAAACGTCTGAACTCCAGTCACCTACCAGGATCTCGTATGCCGTCTTCAAAAAAAAAAAAAAAAAAAAAAAGGAGCTAAATAGCTTTGGCCATGTTGTTCAGCCTCTCTACCTTGGTTCCCTTTTCTGTGAAAGGGGGCTTAGAATGGTACCTTCTTCTTGGGGCTGTGGTAAGGATGTGATGCGTTGATTTCTGCAGACTGCTCGGAACAGTGCCTGGTATGTTGTGAGTTCTTAGTAAACGCTGGCTCTGATCATGATAATTAATGTTACCAAAAAAGAGGGTGGAGTAGCCCTGGCAGGGCTTGCGGGTCTTTTCCAATGCCCTGCAGGGCTCCGGGATAACCTCTGGCCTCACGACATACCAGTTCTCCCTCTGCTCTTACTTCCTTTGGGATCCTTTCAGCTACCAGACCCTCCACCTGCCACCCTGCAGTGGTCTGCCTCTAGGGGTCGCTGCATGGGCAGGGAAACAAGAAATCACATTCCTTAGACTGTCCTGATTGAGGCAGAAAGTACCTGCTCCCCGCCAGCCCTGTTCACAAGGTCCAGGGAGCATTTTGCAAGCAGGAAAAGACCCCAATGCCAGTGTCACATTTGGAAACCCAACCCTGAAACCTATCTCCTGCAACTTGGCTGTTAAAACCAAGGACATCTGTTAGAAGCAATTAAGAAATTACAGCCCGGTGAAGGAAAACATGCTGTTGAATGGGCTTCTGTGTGCTATTAAATATTCACGTCCCACTGACAAGGCGTCAACAAATGGGGAGCGAATCTTGGTCCCTTCATGTGGAAGCGCAAAGCAAAAGGACCATCAGATACCCGGCTCTTTTTTAAAACGGTGAAATGGTTATAACTAGAGCCAGGCTGTGTGCTCTGCTAAATTTTATGTTTATGGTTGAATCGTTCCCATTTTACAGATGAGGGAAATGAGGCTGAAAGCAGTTAAAACAGATGTGCAAGATTTCCACAGGGGTAGAGCTGGGATTTGCACCCACTCCTGCTCTGGGCTTTTAGCCCAGCCACTCCGCACCCTCTTGGGCAGGAAATACCCATTTTGTAGAAGGCTTTGTTCATCAAAGATCTGAGCGCTTGCTCAGCTGGGATTAGAAACATTGTTGTCTCCCCAGGATGGGACATGCCCGTGCCTCTCAAGATGCTTTTGTTTCAAAAATAAATGTGATACACAGCAAAACAGCACTGCAGAGCTATAGAGGAAGAAATCTATGCCACTGTGATGATTAATGTTTAAAGATGTTCCCATAGATTTTATATACATTTATATGCATACTTAGACACAAGTTGGGCATGTGTATGTATGTGTGTGTGTGTGTGTGTGTGTGTGTGTGTAATGCAACCTTGAGACAGATGCTTTGGTTTTATTTGTTGTTTTATTTATTTTTATTTGTGGTGCTGAGGATTGAGCCCAGGGCCTTGCACATTCTAGGGTAGTGCTCTACTCCTGAGCTACGCTCTCAGTCCCGAAACTCCTGTTTTAAATTCCTCTTTCTTGATACCCCACTGCTTATTGGCTTGCTGTCCTGAACCCATAGGTGTAACCTCCCTTAGCTCAGCCATGATTTCCTCTTCTCTAATCTCTAAAACCTTTGATTTCAGCTTGTTCTGGGAAACAGTGTGTATTACACACACACACACACACACACACACACACACACACTGGAGTACTTCTGGTGGCCTGGAGTACCAGAGTTAGTTTACACATTTTCAACTAATTGTCTGGCAGTATTTAAGCAGTATTTTGCCTGGGATGGAAGCCAGAAAAACATATTTTTGCTTGAACTTGGTGCCCAAGAAAATAATTTCTTTGCATGTGTGGGGAGGGGTTGGGCGGGTGGTGGGAGAAGGGCCTGGTCGCCGGGGTCTGTAAGTGGAACGGGCATCTGTGCGTGGGGAGGCGTGATCTCACCTGCATCTCCTCTCCCAAATCCTTTGGCATTTTTAAGTTGTAGACAAATGGGTTTTGAGCTGGCTTTGTTAAAGAAAAGGCAAATATGTGACGTGAAGAAAGACACAGCTTCAGCCTGCAGTGTGGTGGGCACGGAGGAGACGGGGTGGCGTTCTGAGAGCCTTGAAGGTTGCACGATTAGCTCAGGCCGAACCGTGGTGTCCCCTGGATTCCTCTCTCTGTCTCACACCCTGCACTAATCTGGTCACTTGTCCCTTTTGAAGAAGGTAGAAATATGTCCATCTCCACTGCCACTACTCAGGTTCAAAGCACATGCGCTCTTACCTGGATTATTGCAACACCCTCAGGCTGGTTTCTTGCTTCCTTGCAGGGAGGGTGGCTGTAAGGCACAGAGTAGCATGTCACTCTTCTGCAGGTTCCCTTCTGACCCAGAGTGTTTGAGGTGACATTGAAGGTCACTTAGGACCTGATTCTCTGGCATCTCCAACCTCACCTCCGCTGCTCTTCCTCTCCTTCACTTACTTCCCACACTGGTCTTCTCTCTGTCCCTTGAACATATCTGCAGCCTGGCTCCTACCACAGGACCTTTGCACATACTGTTCATTCCTCCTCTACCAATGTTTCCTTAGCTACCTCTCCATTAGTGTACTTCAATTCTTTTAGTGCTTTATTCCAGTGGCCCTTCCATGCACCACCTCCTACCTCCCAACCTAAAATTTTAATTCTCTGCCTTCAACACTTCATGTTTATTTTTTCTCCTTTATTATTTTCTCTGTAGCACTTACCATGATCTCTTATGGTTTAGATCTAAATTGTCCCCCAGGGGCCACATGCTGGGGCGTGGCTGCCAGCTAGCTGATGGGCTTTTGGAGAGACTGGGTCACGAGGGCCCTAACTGTATCAGTGAATGAATCCACTGATGACCTTCTAACTTGATGGCATTATTGGCAGGTGAGGGACACTTAGGAGGTGGGGCCTTGTTGAAGGGAGTGAGTCATGGGGTGTGACGTTGGGGACTATATTTTACCCCCAGCCCCTCCATCTCTGGCTCCTGCTCTCTTTCTGTCTGCTTTGTGGCTGCTGTGCAGTAAGCAGCTCCTGCTGCCATGAGGTCCTGCCTTGCCCTTCACAATGGAGCCAGCTGACTATGAAGCAAAACCTCTTGAGCCAACATAAACCTTTCTTCTCCTAAGATGATTTTCTCAGGTATATTGTCACCGTGATGGAAAGTGAGCTAACTGTCTAACATACCATACCACTTTACTTGCTTTTCTTATCTACTGACTGTCCCCTGCTCTCCCCGCCCACCCAGCACTAAGCTCATAAAACCAGGCCTGTTTTCCGGTCATTATATCCTCTGTCCCCCACACCTACAGCCCTGCTCAAGAAATATTTGTGAAGAATGGAATGTGTTTGTATTTTTGGGGTAGTCTACACAAATCCACCTGTTCTACACAAATGAGTAAAGGATTTATAATGAGGCTGATTCATTTGTTACTTATGGTCATTGACAGTAACCTCCCTTGTATGGGGACCACAATGGTCAGTGTGGTCACTCAATTCTGTTTTGTGGCTGGTGCATGGACTGACTAAAACCAGTGATTCCCAGGGAGATCACTGCAGAAGAAAGACACTTAGATGCAAGAGGAGAAAGAATCATCTTCATGACTTACCATGGCTATGGGGCAGGGGAAGGCTTGAGTGACCCCACATGGTGGGGCCATGTGGAATAATATAGGCTTTTGCTTCAGACTCTCTGGGTTCAAGTCCTGGCTCCATTTCTTACTAATGGGGGATGAAACCTGGGCATATTGATATCTTCAGACTTCAGCTTCTGTATCAGAAAAATGGGGATGATGACAAATAGTGCCCACCAGAGGGAGGCTTCAGAGGTTCAGAGAAAGAAGCCATGTGGAAGAAGGAGCAGGGAGAGCAGCACACACAAGGGCCCTCTAAATGTCAGCTGGAGAGAGAGGGATCAGTCACTGATGTCACCATGACAGGCGCCAGGCAGACTGCAGAGGGTTTGGGGTGTGATACTGGGACTTCCACATGTTGGGAATTGCAGAAGGGACGTGTTAAGGGCCAGAGCTTGAAGTCTCCAGTTTGAGTCACCCCTTCCTCAGCTCTGCCTGCGAGCAGAGGATAGGTTTTGGGGTGTGGGCTGAGACGAGTCCCCCTTTCTTTGAGACCTGCTGTTTTCTGTTTCCCATGGGGTGTTCCCGTAGGTAGGTTCCTATTACATGACCCTGTCCTTAGGCTGAAGCTAATTACACTTCACCCAGACTGGACAAGTCAGAGCCTGTCTCCTGCGAGTTTACATGAGAGACTCACTTCTGTTGGTGTTTGAGCTGGGAAGATGGGTGATTTTAGGAATGGTGGGGCAGTTATGCTAGGCTGTGTGCACTGAGAAATATGTTTGAGGAGGAGAAAGGTACAGGGAACACTGTCATTTGACGACGTGGAGATGCTTTGTGTCCCTCTCCTCCCCATGTTTTGGGAATTTCTCCTCTCATCTAGCTAGAGAAATGAAACTGCTTTGGGACACAGAAGATCCAGTGGCCAGATCCTTGTTTTCCAGCTCTCAGCCAGCTGTGCTTAGTGGCTCGGGGACTGAGTCTGGAGCAAGTTGCAAAGGCACTGGGACATGCTAGCAGGAACTAAGGCTCCTTGGAGAACAGACAGATACCTGGTCTGGGCGGGGATATGCACGCAGTGACCCTGAAATGACTTGTCGTACTAGGAGGCAGGAAGCTAGGCAAGACACAGGGTCCATTGAGAGGACTCAGAAGCCTCCTTACAGGGTCCTCGGTGCCCATCGATGGAACAGTCTGAGCAGCAAGAACATAACTATTGTGGACTGAAAACACCTCTAACATGTTAAAATTCAGTGCTTTATGATGACACCAGTCTCACACAGGGCCCCTTTGGAAGAGGCTAGTTTATTCATGCTTTGTTTTAAAAATTGCTAAGTTCAAGGAGAAAAATCAAGCATTTCTTCTGCTTTCCCTACACAATCTATTTGTCAAGATAACCCAATAATGGAAAGGCATGCTAATCTTTATAGGTAGTCTAGTTATAATTGAAGAAGGGCTAAGGGAATTTTATCATTTTTAATCTCTAATAAAATGAGGATTTAGGAAATGACTGGCAATGGTTTCTGATAGCCAACAAAAGAAGCAAAGGTGCTGTGGCTTTCTAATGGAAGTGTGCTCCAGAACTGCAGGGCAGTTAATGTAGAACAAGCTTCTAGATCTTATAATGAGGCGTAGAGGAGTAGAGGACAATGTCAGTCAAGCCACTGGGACAGAGTCTGTAAGTCAGACTGCAAGGAACTTCGCAGAACCTGACTGCTTCTTTCTTTCTTCATTCTCTCTCTCTCTCTCTCTCTCTCTCTCTCTCTCTCTCTCTCCTTTTCTTATTGTAGTGCTGGAGATTGGACCCAGGGCCTCACACATGCTAGGCAAGTGCTCTATCCCTGAGCTATACTCCCAGCCCTATTTTTATTTTTTATTTTTTGTATTAAATTCTTTTATTGGTACA
>NW_004624782.1:3460709-3537300 GCF_000247695.1 Heterocephalus glaber
GGTTTTTGTCCTTGGCTCTATTGATATAGTGTATTACATTAATTGATTTTCGTATATTGAACCATCCCTGCATCCCTGGGATGAATCCCACTTGATCAGGGTGTATGATCTTCCTGCTATGTTGGCTTTTGCTCACTCTGGTGAAAATGTTCCATGAATATTCCTCTAATGAATAGATAGTCATGATTTTGGTTCAGACAAGGAACAAATATGCTATTTGTGCCAGAAAAGGTATTGTGGTCCTTTGGCACTTACAGTAATTATTGTAATAGTATGTATTACATAATGAAATTATATAACTATGCATATAACTATGCATTCATTCTGGTATAGATGTCAGTCTCTGGTGAGTTTTTCCAATGTGTGACAGTCTCCTTGAACGCTACAGACTCTAGGATTCTGGGTCACTGTGTTCACTGCCATCACTATTCCCTTGCTTCGTGGCTACTCTGTAAGGCAGGTAAGGCAAGGATAGGCTGATTGGGGCTGGCATTTTTGATCTCTAGTTTTCAAGGCTGATTATTTTTTGGCTAGATTTTATTTTTGGGGAAACCTAGTAGATAGGGAGGAATCCACCAAGATAAATCCCTTTCAGGGACAGTTCATCCTTCTGTCTGGGTGACAGTCTTGTATTGATGTACACAACCTGTTCGGACTTTATTGACATGTGGCAAACAAAAAAAAAATTTACAGGCAATGTAGCCTTGGATTTATGAGAGGCACGTTTGAGTCAAACGGTCACTTTCTGGTATGCTATCTCAGGTAAGTCATTTAAGCTCTCTGTGTCCTCAGTTTTCTCATCTGTAAAGTGGATCATTTTCAGGACCAAGCAAAAAAAAATATGCACAGATTGTAAACAAATAGTAGTGCCCTCTTATCCATGGTCTCAGTTCTGTTGCCTCGTTAATGCACAACTAAGCAGGGCTCAAATATATTAAGTGGAAAATTCTGAAAATAATAATTTGTAAGCTTTAAATAAGTTTTATTATAGCACATTATAATTATTCAATTTTATTAGTAGTAATTATTTCTTACTGTGCCTAATTGGTAAGTTTACTTACTATGCCTAATTTGTGTGCATGTATAGGAAAAAGCAGCAAAGCACGTAAAAATGGTGAATATTTAAATTAAAACAATGTATTCCAGTAAAAGACACACTGCCATTAATCCCCCTCAAAATACCTTCCCTTGCTTTGAACGTACTTATCTCATATTCTTGCCATTTTCTGAAGTAGTTCTAGAAGTCTTCCTTGAGTGTCTTTACTTGTGCTGTTGAGGCTGCCTTGATGTCCTGAACTGATTCAAAATGTTGATCTTTCATGGTCATTTTGACTTTGAGGAAGAGCCAAAGTCACACGGTGCTAGAGGTGGCGAATAAGATGAATGAGGACACACTGTCATGTTTTTATGAGCCTGCCTTTCTGTTGGATGGCACTGGGCAGCAGCATTCACCATATTTTTGACCACCTTGTAGAGAAACTCACAAAAAAGGACCTCCAGAACTGCTGTAGAAAGGGGCAAGAATGATGGGGAAAGTGTGTTTGAAGTGAGAGGGAGTCTTCTGAGAGGGATTAATGGCAACATGTCTCTTACTGTAACGATTTTCAAAATTTAGACACCCTAGTTTTTGATCATCCCTTGTATACGGGGCTTGGTATTATCCGCTGAGGTCTTGGTATATGCCCTCTGTGGATAAAGACACACAGGAGCTGGCAGATAGAGGGCGCTCTCTCTAATAGTATTGCTGCACATTTTGGTTATTACTGTCACAGGAAGGTTCTTTTGGTTCATGGCCACCAACCCTGAGGAGTAGAAGTGATTATCTGCACTTCACAGATGAGGAATCTGTGGCTCAGAGAGGTTAAGCACATCTTCAGAAGATGTGGTGTTGGCAAATGACGGTGTGAGGACCCATAACTAAGCTTGTCTGATTCCTACACCCACTTTCCCCTAAACCTGCCCTTCTTTCTCCAATCTCTAATGTCTGTGTTATCTCCAACTCCTCAGTTCACCCTTCTGTCCTTGTCAGTGGATGAAAAATACAAAAAGCCAAACAAACGAGAAACCACTTCCCTTTGGAGAAGGAACAGTCAGGAAACAAAGGGACACATTTGAAAGATTATGTATTTAATGTTGATGCCTCTTCTCCTGTCCCTCAAGTTCAGTTCAGCATCCAACTGTGGAGGCTGGCAGTTTATGAAGATCTTGGCCAAGGAACTGTGTGGAACTTCCCCAAGGCTCTAGCTGTGGCAGGCGATTCGTTTTATAGACTGGGGCTTTTAGGGTAAAATACTTTCCTAATATTTTTTTCCCTTCTGCTCCTGCTTTTCCCAAAGGGCAACAAATGTCAGCAGTTTGCCAAGAAAGTGTTGTGCATGGTCTTGAATGAAGCCATCCTTCTTCCTGGAGACACACTCTAAGAGAAAGGGAAGGTTCACCCCTCCCCAACTTCAAGCCAACACCAATGGCCTTTCCAAAGCTGTGTCTTTCTAGGTCCATTCAGTCCTCCTCCCCTTTGTGTCTGTGGCCAGGGGAAAGAAAAAAGTGCCTCTTTATTCCCTGTTAATCACCTAGAATGAGCTCTTTTTGGAAGAAGAAGAAAAAGGAGAAGAAGAAGGGGAAGAAAGGAAAAGCCGCTTCTCTGCTGCTGCTTTGGGTAGGGGTCAGGATGGCGTGAGAAGTATTCTTGGTGTGGAGGGTTAAGGAAGGAGACCCACAAGTTTGAGTCCAGTTTGGACAACTTAGTGACTTAGTGAGAGATTTTGTCTCAAAAACCACAAACAAACAAACAAACAAAGACAGGCAGGCCTGGCGGTATATCTCTGTGTGAAAGCCTTGGGTTCAATTCCTAGTGCTGAAAAAAGAACTGTCCTTGGAAGATTATAAAATTGGCTAAGGTGATATTGACAAGGGAGGTTCAGGACCAAGGAGTAGACTCCTCTCCCACCATAGCCAGGTGGCTTCCAGGTCCTGTGTGACACATTTTGTCGATCCTCATTCTCCATCCAACTTGGAGGAACGGTTAATTAGAGGCTTGACTCTCAGATGAGGGACTTGCCAGTGGCCCTACTGCTGAGCTAGTGAGTTGAGGAAAGGATATCACAGGGCTGGGAAAGAGCACTGTGTGGCAGCAGTGAGAACCAACTCGCAATTGAGTATGGCTGGAGAGCCTGGCATGGGTTCCTAAGTGGCAGAAGGTGATATTGGGAAGGGCTTTGGAAGATGCTCTGACCATGAAGAATGTGGGAGACCCTGCGGGATTCCCAACCTGGAAAGCAACATCATTCAGTGGACATTTTCAGAGGTCATTCTAGAGGTTGAGCTGGAGGAGAAGCCACATGGAGATGGGATCGTCAGAGAAGACCTTGTCTCAGAGACCTTGGTGGATGGTGCAGGGGGTTTGAAGGAGAAGACAGAAAGATCTGCGTCCTCAAGGAAAACACAGACCTGGGCAGAAGAGGAAGTGTGCGTGAGGGAGAGGATGTGGTCAGGACATAGTACATGCCAGGCTTGGCCTAATCCATTACCAGGAGGCACAGTGCTGAGCCTCACATGCAGGAAGCAGAACATGTGGAGTCTTCCAGCTCTGCTTTGACCAAGGTACAAAAGAGAATGAGCGGACTGCCTAAACTCTTGCTTTATTCTCATTGCTCTTCTTTTCCCAAGGGATGTGTGTGTGCACACATGAATATAAGGGAACAACATCATGGTCACATATCAGGACAGAAATATTTTTAATTGTGAGATGAGACTCCCTTCTTATCCCAAATCACCACCCCTCAAAAATCATCTCAGCATAGTCTGCTTTTAGCCAGACCTGAATTTGGGTCAACCCTGCCACTTCACTCTGTGAAATGAAGCAGATCATTTAATCTTTATGGGTCTCAGTTTCTTTACAGAAAAATGGGGTTTATTATGTTGCCTTCTTTCTGGGGTTATATGAGGATGAGATAATATGTATTTATATCCCATTATGCCCTTCAGGACGGCATTCTTGGTGAAGATAGATCCAACTATGACAGTTGTCCAATAAAATTATATCACCTGGTGGTGTAGTGGCCGCCTTCGTTTGTGTAAGTCACTCCATGCTGTTCTTATGGTGATGAAATCACCTAGTGACACATTTCTCAGAATGTATCTCTAACCTTTAGGTGTATATATCACTGAGCCTAGCAGGGAGTAAATGCAAAATGAACATCACCATTGTTTTTTTGCCATGTTATTTCTGGCCTTATTTTCAGGTGTGATGCTGCTGGTTCACACCCAAAAGGTAATCTCTTTTGAACTATACAAGGTTCTCAGTAAATATAGGAAAGCCCACATTTTAATGGCCAAACTTAGGCCATTAAAGCTCCAAGAAAGTAACTAAGACGCAATATTTGATATCCACAACTTAAAGGAGGAAAAGTCTATTTTGGCTCACAGTTTGTAGACATTTCAGCCCATAGTCGGCTGCCTCCAAGGCAGCATGGCATGGCACAGGGGAGATGCTTATGACATGGCAGACAGGAAGTAGGAAGAGATCCAGGGAGGAGGGATGGAGATAAGCCCTTCCGGGGGCAGGCCCCCAGGGGGTCACCTCCTCAGACCAGGCTTCCCCTCCCAACATCACATTTAGCTATAAACTTATCAGTGGCTGAATCCACTGAAGCGTATCATGCCCTCCTGATCCAGTCACATCCCCAAAGCCACCCCTATGAGCACATGAAGCTTCAGGGGGACATCTGGACGTAAACTATAACAGGCCATCCTCAGTGGTCTAGAACATTTGATCCCCAAAAGTGGCTGAGGATCTGTTGGGGGAGCAGCTTCAGTGAAACTAGATCAGGGACATTCAGGGATACTCTCCTCTGTTGTCAGAAGCCCACAGCTGAATTTCCCTGCAAGCGCCATGAATCACAGCAGCCACTGATGTTGCAAGCAATGGAGCAGAGGCTATTCATCAGGCATCTATGATTAACACGGCTCTTGGTTATTCTCTTTGGTTTCCAGCCACTGGGGTAAGGGGGAGCCAACTTACTTTTCTGCATTTATGGGGCATTGTTACTGGGGAAGAATGGATTAGCCTCAAATTTAACTTAGAAGCTTAGTCTTTGCTTCCTTCCACCCTGTTCTTCCACCAAACAGCAGCAGACCTGCTATGACGTATGTGATGGCCCCAAGGGGGTCAGTGTGGGAGAGAGACAGTGTATGTCCTCTACCCTCTTGCATGCAAACCATCTATTCATTCCAGGTTTTACTGAACATTCACAGCCTCCCTGTGAGATAGGTCCAATCGTTCCCATTCCAACTTTAACGTTCACAGAAGGAACTAAACTCAGAGAGATGAGGTTCAGTACTCAAGGACACACCGCTAGTAAAAGCCTCAAGTAGTACTACATTGTCCTTCTTTCTTACCATTCTCACAGTTCTATGGTTCTACTTTAACACATGGGAACTCGGAGGCTGGAGGGTGTTAGGTAGTAATTTCCTGAAGGACTGAAAGCAAAACATTAGTAAAGATGTATTTTGGACTTAGGTCTTGGGATTCTAAACCCCGGGCTACTTCTTCTATAAAGCATGGTCTGCAGGCCAGCAGCATTGGCGTCACCTGAAACTTGCTACAAATGGGATTTCTGAACAGTTTGGACTTCTGGTCTCTTGGAACTCGGCTGCCATGCTATGAGAACCCCAAGCTACATGGAGAAGAAAGACCCTTGGATGAGGACTGAGGTATCCTGGTTGATAGTCCCATCTGAGCACCAAGCCAACCCTGGCTACTGACCAGAAGAGGAAGTCATCTTGGATGGTTCCTCTTGATTGAGCCTCTAACATCCCTAGCCAGTGCTGCATGGAGCAGAGCATTTGCCTAGATGAACCCAAAGAATCAAGAGAAATAATGAAATAAATGGTGGTTGTTTGTAGTCACTAGGTCATGGGTGGTTTTTATGCAGTACAGTGATTGATAACTTGAAGAGACATTGGCATCTGGAAGTAGAATGTTTCTGTCACATATGCCTAAAATGTGTGGCACTGGCCTTGGAATCAGGCAGTGAGTTGAGCCTCACAGTACCACTAGGAGACCACTAATGGAGGCTGGAAGGGCCATGAGGACACTGCTATGGAAGCCAGGTGTATTAGTCAACTTTCCCATTCCTAAAACACAATACATGACACTCAGAATTTAAAGGAGGAGAGGTTTAATTTAGCTCACAATTTCGGGGGATTCAGTCCATGGTCAGCTGGCTCCAAAGCAGGAGTGTTATGGTGTATGACCCTAGGGGGAGCAAAGATGGCTACATAGCAGCCAGGAAGCAGAGCAGGGGAACAGAGCCAGAAAGGAAGGGGCCAGGGACCAGATATAATCCACAAGGCGACTCCTCCATGACCCAGTCAGATACCCCCAGAAGTGTGCTCCCCAAATGGATCCCAAAGCCAATCAGGCTGACACCACACCCTCACCACCGCAGCAGGAGATAATGGGACTTGAGTGATCAACCACCAGAGCAATTAACACAAGTGTCCCCTGTGGTGGAGACGAACACAGAAACAGCAATGGTACCTAATCAACCTGTCAGTTGGTTAAGGAGATTTCCAGGTAGGATGTTAAAAGTGCCCACTGACCTTCATTAGCTCGGAGCTAATTATTTTTACTCATTAAATTTAACAAAATTAAAAATCCAGCTCCTCAATGGCACTGGCCACGTTTCAAGTGTTCACAAAACACTCACAGCTTCATGAAAGAGCACAGAATTTTAAAGAGCATTTCTATACCACAGAGACATCTACTGAACTGCTCTCATCAGAGATTAGTCAGGGAGCTACCAGGAAGTAGATGGCAATGCCTGAATGCTTACACTAAAGCACGGCTTATGGCATGGACCTCAGACTGGCAACATGGTCTTCTAGGAGCCTGTTGGAAATGAAGCTTCTCAGGTCCTGCCCAGATCTCCTGAATTTAAATCTCTGGGAGTAAGGACTGGAATCTATTGTTTCAAAGAAACTTTCATTTTTAAGTGACTCTCCGTAACTGAATAGTGGAGTGCAGTGTGATGTTTCAATCCCTGTTTATATTGTGTAGTGATCACATGAGGGTACTCAGCGTATCACCTCAAACGTTTATTATTTCTTTGTAGTGAAAATATGAAAAATCTTCTCCTGTAGCTATTTTAAATGGATGAATGGAAAAAAGAGATGTAGCATGTATACACAGCGGAATATTATTCAGCCATAAAAATAATGAAATTCTGTCATTTTTGACAGCATGGATGGAACTGGAGGGCAGTGTGTTAAATGAAATGAGTAATAAGCCAGGCACAGAAAGGCAAAGGCTGCATGGCCTCATGCTTATGTAGAATCTAATCTAATATCTAATACAGTTGACTCTCAGGGCAGGAGAGTAAAACGTAAGTTAGCTCAGAGGCCACGAAGGCTAAGGGGGAGGTAGGGAGGAAAAGAGATGCATCAAAAGATACAAAGCTACAGTGAGATAGGAGGAATGACTCCTGCGTTCTGCTGCATAGCAGTGACTATAGTTAACAATACTGTAGGGTACAGGAATCTGTGTCTTTACAACCCTTCCATTCAGGTGATTCTTATGTACAGAGATGTTAAGAAGAACTAAAATAAAGAAGGTTTGATAAAGGAACGATGGCAGACTTGAAGGCAGAGTGAAGAGAAGCAGCAAAGGACAGTGAGACAGGAGCTGGCGAGGGGAGACAGAATGAATGGGATCCACGGAGATCAGGGGCTTGGTATCCGGGCTCTTAGGATTGAGGGACAAGGACACTGCCACTTTGGAGCTGGGACAAAGCAGGAAGGAAGGGCAGAAGATGGCAATCACTCCAAGCCCTCTTCCTCCTGCACCCTCTGATTTTTTTTAACTGAGTCCCTATTGACTCAAACTAACCAAAAGCCACAGAGCAAAGCAGCCTCCTGTGCCCGGAGTGGGCAGGGCCCGTGGAGTGTGGACCTGGAAGGGCAAATGAAATCTAACCAGCTCACATGGTTTTCATGTGTTACCCATACTTCATACATTTGATATGAAAATGTATAACTATTGATGCAGAAAAATATTAGTTACAGTGCTGTGGGGGAACTGTGTTCTGCAAGCAATGACATTGTACCATACAAGTTTAAGAGGAGAAATAATCTCGATCCATTTTCCTCCCTCCTCCCTCCTCCCCGACCTGTCCTGTTTTTCCCTCCCCCATCTTCCCTGCCCACCTTCTCCCCCTCCCTCTCCCTGTCTTGTTTTCCTCTCCGCACTCCCTATCTATCTCTGTATTATGTAACAATATTATAGTAAATAAAGTATTGTATCCTGTCTTTTTCATTTAAAGTTATGTTTTAAGCATTTCCTTGTGCCATTAAGGATTTGCTGAAAACATGTTTTTTAGTGTCTGTGCAGATGGTTTAAAGATGATTGTTATTGTACGCTATCTCAAATCCTTTTGGGAAGTAGGTGGTGGATAATGCATAAATTATAAATGAAAAGCAAATGGTTCTTAATTTTACCCTCAACCTCCAAAGTGCTGTAGCTCTTTGTGGAACTGTTTCTCCAAAGCCACCGAGACCAAAGTGACAGTAATGGGACCCAAAGGGCGGCACCAGGTGGAAGGGTGTGAACCGGACCAGGCCAAGTGTTCATGCTCAGGCCCTGGCCATCTGGCCTGCTCAAACAAGGTTGCTCCCCACCAGCGGAGGGTCAAGGTCCCTGTTAGTTCTGACTATGATATCTCATGCAAATCTAATGTCCCATTTTGGAGACTGCTTGCCTCCTCCATCACATCCTGGTCTCAGGCACCGTCACTGTCCCAGGGAGACAGCAGTCTCCTCTCCATAACGATCATCCCCTTCCACCCTGGCTGCCAGCGCCCTGTTCTCCAAAGGCGGCTAGTGGTCTGTTGACGGCCGAGTCAGCTTTCTGCCCTCTGCTTATCACCCTTATCATGGCTAAGACTGTCCCCTGTGCTCAGGTGCCCCCCTACATTCTGATCTCACCTCGTCCCCTGCACCCCTCGTCACCCTACTCAGGCTAAAGTGGCTGAATGGCTGTTCTTGGATCTCCCAAGCTCACTCCCACCCAGAGGGCTTTACACCTACTGTTCTCTCTGCTGTGAATGCTATTCCCGCAGATTCCCTCACAGCCTCTACCTCCACTTCCTTCAATTCCTGCTGAAATGTGTCTGATTCAAGAAACCTTTGCTGACTCCCTTCTATTTTGTCCTCTCTCAGCCTCACTTCCTGTCCCTTTTCTACGTGGTACTTAGCCCAGACCCAGTCTTGGTAGGGGCTGATTTAATTATTAGCCTCTGTCCCCACTAGGGCAGGAGTTCCATGACAGCAGGATCTTGGTCTGTTTTAGTCATTGCTGGCTTCCCTACAGCTTGGGGTGAATCTTAACAAGTGCTCAATAAAATGGTCTTTGTAGGAAATCAATAAATACTGTGTGTGGGCCGGGGATTTAGCTCAGTGTTTTCGTCGCCTGCTGCGCAAGCACAAGGACCCGAGTTCGATCCCTGGTACCAACAAACAAACAAACAAACAAACAAATAAATAAATACTGTGTGAACAAATGAATGAATAAACGGATGCTAGCCTCCTGGGGGAAGTGAGTCCTTGGGAGGAGGTGTGCAAATGCCTGCACTTAGTGCCTGTCCCTGGTAGTTTGATGCTTAGCTCCTGCTTAGGGCCTGGATGTTTTACACAAAGGCCATCATGATGCCACTCCCTCTGTCACTCATGTGTCCATTCCCCGGGGTCACCGTCTTAGCAGCCCCTGCTGGCATCTCTTCTAGCTCTCTACATCTGTTCTAGCTCTTCTCTTCCTCACGCCTGCCCTGACTGGTCCTCCTCCTGGCCCACCTTGAGGTCTCTGAGCCCCTCTGTGCCTCACAGCTCATGGCAGTACTGCCTTTCCCTGGTTGTGCAGCCTTTAATGGCTTATAATGCACTTAGTGGCATGTGATTGCCTATACTTCCTCTCAGTCCTGGAGATGGGTGCTTGGGTCTTTGTTTCAATATCCACTCAAGCCACACAATTTATTGAGCAGCCCTTCTTGTGAGCACTCGGGGACAGGAATGAAACAGGCAGAGATGGTTTCTATTCTCATCAAGCTCAAAACCTGGCAGGTCACACAGACATAAAACAATAATAGGATAGAGATTTTCTAAAATTCCATTGATTCTAAGTGCTGGGGGTTGACGGGTACTGCTTATCCAGGGTCCATGCATCTTATGTAGTTTATATCACTGAATCCTCACATCAGCCTCCTGCTGTGAGCCTCATAGGTGTCCTTCTCTATGACTTTTCCCAAGGTCAAATGAGCCAGTGACTACTGGAGCTGGATTTGAACCCAGGCAAACCATGCAGAGCTTGTGTTCTCACCACTAGGCTACCTGGCCTCCTGACTTGCTTCCTGGGATTCAGTCAGAGCTAGAGGTCATCCAGGCAGCTTCATGGAAGAAGTGATCTATCGAGTAGCATCTAGCCAGAGTAAGAGAGAAGAGAGTGTGTGAAGAGGGCGTCAAGAAACATGAGCTTGGTCCTTTGAGGAGAGGTAGGAAGGCCAGGGCTGGAGCCAGCAGGACCAGGGTGCAGGGTGACAGGAACAGAAGGCGCAGGTGAGCAGCGACTGGAATATGCAAGCCCTTGTGGGGACTAGGCACCAGGGCTTCCGTGTAAAGTTAGCTCTCCATATCCACAGGTTCCGAATCCGTGGATTCAACCCACTGCTGACAGAAACACTTGAAAAAAATTGTGTCTGTCTGGTTGTACCTGTATTCTTGCTCTTGTTCCCTAAACAACATCGCATGTATATTGCATTAAATATTATAGGTAATCTATGAATGACTTAAAGCATCCAGGAAAGTATGTGCAAGTTAAATAAAAATATCGCACTCTTTTATATAAGGGTCTTGAGCACCGGGGTTTTTTAGTGTCTGCAAGAGTCCTACAACCAAACTACTATGGATACTCAAGGTGATTGTGTGGATATTTATATAACTTATATACAGGTGAGTATGAGCAAGCTGTGCCCAAGGCAAATGAGTGACTTGCCACAGATTCTGCAGCTCATCTGTAAACAGCTGGGATTCAGGTCCAGGATCTAATTCCAGCTGGTGCCCCTTTTCCTCCAGCTCCGGCATCCCAAGGCCCTGGAAACCTTTTCCAGGATCGATGGGAGCAGAACCTCCCTGCTGTTCCAGGTACCATGCACTGTACACACACTGTCCTCATGCTACAAGTATTAATTCATTAATTGAGAAAAATCTAACCCCAGAGCACCTGGTGGTGCAGCTGGCATTATTGTACCCATTACTCAACATCCCGCTCAGAGCCAGCCTCCTCCTAGGGTTTCCTCATGAAACCCAGGCAGGAGAAGCAGGGGCCAGGTGCCACAGCCATGCCAACTACTGTAGGGTCCTGTGCAGGCTGTCACCTCCTGTCTGCATGCTGGACATCAGAGTGCATCCTTGGAATGGCTGGCACAGTTCATAATCCGCGATGCCGTGGAGCCCCCATCTGAAGGCTGCGCTGCACTCGCTGACTGTGGAAATCTGTTTTAATGAGAACATAGCTCAGAACTTGACTGCCAGACTGAGGAACGAGGGGAGAGGCGGAGCTGGTGTCCTGGGAGTCCACTGTGAATGAGTAAGCAGAGAGGCAGCACTGAGCCCAATCTGTCTTCAAGGGAGGTAACGTGATTAGATTTGCATATATTCCTTCAACTACCTAGACACTGCATGAGGGATTCTACAGCTTTATTACACATTCTATGCATTCTGGTTGTATTTTCTGTCCTGTGTTTTATTACATGTTTACATAAATTATAGGTGCATGTATGAATATATACACTTTTTTCTGGGTCATTCATTTATTAAAGGAGAGAGTAATGAAAGTATGTAAGTCAGTGGATGAACTGGCAAGGGAATTTTACATTTTCAGACCAGTCATAGAACCTGGGATTGCTGGCTCTGTTCTGGCCCTTTAAGCCCTCAGGTCCTCTTGCTTCTCATCCACAACGTGGGCGTCATTACTGGCCCTGTTTGGGGACGCAGCTAGGCATATGAGGGGCTCTGCATCCCTGGAGCCTCATCTTGCTTTGCTGTTCGGTCCTCCAGGGTTTGTGCAGACCATGGACACCTTTAAGGTGTAGCCCACCTTCTCTCTCACCACCTGGGGTTTGTTGGTATTGCTTCTCCTGCTACATTTTGATGTTTTCTGAGGTGGCATCTAGTTCCAGGTCTTGCTTGACATCTTCTTCACTTCGAGAGTCCTTGCTAAATGTTCAGCGCCCCCAGGGTCCATTCCTCCTTTACCGGGTGCTTCTGGTCCCTGAGGGCAGAGTGGGTGTGTTCTCTGCTGAGAGTATTTTCCCACTTCTGCTCAGCCACAGGTACCTTCTCAGGGGCTCTGCTCTCCGAGCTGTGCTCAATGCCTGTGCTCTCCACGGACCCACTGCCTGCCCTGGCTCTGATTTTGCCATCCCAGAGCTTTAGGTCATTTCAAAGAAAGTCAGTTACTGAATGGCAAGTTTAGCAAACTGGCTTTGGGGAACTGGTTGTTGTTGAACTGCCACTTAGCCCTCGGGGGTCTGGCCTGGGACAGTAGCTTTGCAGCTGGACCTAGTAGTGAGGAGTGTGGGGAGCCATGGATTATCTCAACCCTCCTCTCAGAATCAGCGCTTCAAAGCCAGTTCTCGAGACATTATCAGGTGAATTGTTCTCCCCAGACACCACTTGTTCAGCCTCCATCAATAATTTTACAGCCCCAACAGCCACACCATGAAGGGGGTGGCTTGTTGTTGCTGCCGCACCATCTGTTTTTCTCCATCAGGCTTAATGTGTGTGCCTGGGAGACTCAGGCAGAGGGAGTCCTCCCTGGGCACTGCTCAAAGTGACCTGGCTGGCGGTCATTAGGGCTGCTGATGGTGCCGGGCCCATGTGAAGGCAATGCCTCCCTCTGTACCTTTGCCTGCTGGGTTTCTGGAGCACCTCCCCTCCTGTGTCTCTGTGCCTGCCCCATTCTCTAGCACTGGATTCAAAGCTGAGCTGTACCCCGGCCTCCCCAAGTGACCCTCAGGCCTGGCCATTTGGCTCCAGAATGCCTTCAGCCCCTTGGCTCATGTTTCTGACCCATGTCGTCTTTTGTTTTTCATCCGTCCTTGTTTCTAGCCTTGACCTACGCTCTCTCCGTGCACCCCAGCCAGCAAGGGCACCCACTCATTATGATTTCTGCAGCTGCCAGGCCCTTCCCAGGGGTCAGGAGTGAAACTCTTTTGCAGCCCCCTCTGCCTCTGTGAAAGGCACGTCCCTCCTTGCTGGTGCTCAGGCCTAGTGACCTGGGGCTCCCGCACCCACAGCCAATCTTCTGGCAAGTCATATTGGCTTCACCTTTAGGCTACATCCAGAATCGACCACTTGTCGTCCAGCCTGGTGTTTACTACGTCCTTGTCCAAGCCACCACTGTGAATAGCTGGATGGTTGCAATAGCTTCTTAAAGATTTTCCCTGCTTCCATGCTTGCTCCTTGAAGCTGGTGAACTTTTAATAAAAACGACATGTCCTGTCTGCCTTCTGCTTCCTACCAGCAGCTCCTTATCCATTCAAAGGAGAACCCAGTCTTCCTGCCTTGATCTACATGGCCGAGCATCATCCGACTCCTGATGCTCCCACCACATCCCCATCGCTGCAATCTGAGGCTTCTCGGAATGTCCTTGGAGTTATCAAAACCCCTGTCACCACGAGGCCTTTGTGTGGTTGCTTCTTCCTGGTGTAACCTTCTCCCACATTCCTTCCACGCTTCGTTGAAGTCTCTGTTCACACGTCACCTTCTCTGAGAGACCTCATCACTTCTTTTCCTGTCCCCTTCCATTGTTTATTGCCTTCCGTGACCTTCTGACACATGATATATTGAGGTGTTTGTCATTGTCTCTCTCCCTTTGAGACAGCTCCACAAGAGCAGGGACTTTGTTTTATTCTCAGCTTAGTTTCAGAGTTAACAGCAGAACTTGGCACACAGTAGCTTCTCAGAGAACATGCCTAAGTGCTTTGCTTTGAGAGGCAGGACAGCAGAGTGGTTAGAGGAGGAGGCTCTGCTGAAAGCCCTTCAGAGTTCTAATCCTAGCTCCACTGGCTAACATCTCATCATCTTGGACAAGTTACTAGACCTCTGTGTTTCATTGTCTTCATCCACATGCATTTAATAATGCCTCATAGATTTTGAGAGAGGATGCGATGAATTACTACTTGTAGAACAGTTAGACCAGTGCCCAACACATGCTTACTGTGCTCTTTAAATGTGTGTACTTGTCATGTGGCAATGAATCTCTGTATTGTGTACTTGAAGATGTCTGTTCTCCTGGCTGGAGCTCATAACAACCATGCCCTTCTCTGCCGGCTAATTGCCTTATTCCTGGCATAATGCCTGCTGTACAGGTGATACAGAATAAATGCATAGTGAATGGGTGTCGAAGGCAGGTAAGACAGGGCTCAGTTATTTAAATATTCCTCTGCATTGCAAAATGCTCTGGGAATACTTTGGAAGGGATTCAAATAACCTTCTCACTTAGATGGTGGCAGATTGGTGACAGCAGTGTTTTTTACAGTTTTGTCCTCCAGCTGGGAATTTGGCATGCTTCCTCAGGGATGGGTTATTTCTCCTAAGTTGCTGGCCAAACTTGAAGCCGCTCAACACCACTTGAAGCTCACTGTCACCTATTCCTGGCCCTGACATCATTTCTCCAGGCTGAAGCAGCAGTTAATTCAAGGTAGCAATTAAACAGAACCAAACTGCTCTTTAAATACCATAAATGATTTAATGGAATAGCTTTCATCTGCCCAACAGAATTAATCCCCAAAGCTAGAAAAATGCTCTGAGAGCATACATGTGTTTATAGTTTTTTTCCTCCTTTGAAAAGAAATGGAATTCTTTACTGTGAAAACTTTCCAGCACACTCAATAATAGAGAGCAGCATCTATGGAAACTTCTGCACCAAAACCCACCCAACAACTGTAAACACATTGCCAAACTTGGTTCATCTCAATCTTCAATTTCCTTTTTTTCCATTCATGGCTGGAGTTTGCCAGAGTAAATCTCAGATATTATATCATTCTGCTGCAAACATAAAACACAGACACTTTTCTTTCTCTACAGTGTTACAATACCATTATCACACCCAGGAGACCAACCATCCTTTTCTGATAGCTTTCAATACTCAGTTCACACTCAGTCCTCTGAAATGGGAAGTTACGAAAGACATGCCACCAGTCTTATTGAAATAATACCCGACATCCTCTGACATCCATCTCCCTGCTGAATGCACCTTCTTTCCGGGTGTCTGTTCTCTGTCTTTTATCTGTTGGGGCTGTTAGCTTTTCCCACTGCAGAAACTTCCCTGAGTCACCCTCTCTCCTGCTTAAAAGAGTCAAGTTTTCTTCAGAGAGGTCAGAGAAGAGGCCTGGTGTTCTGTAGATATGCTCCTGGTAGAAGAATAGCTCTTCCTAATCGCCCTTCAGGATGGAGAGGATTTTGCAAGGATGTGTGTGGATCAGGGAGGGAGAGAGACATGAATGTCTGTCTCGCTAGCTAGCAGAAGTGCAAGGTCAACAGCCAATCATTCCAACAGCAAACGCCATTGTTGGGGCACCTCAGGGTACCATTTGCATCAGTCTGTTTAGATCTGTCTGTCTGTACTTCATCCATCTGTTGTTCTGATCGTCTGTCTATTTTACCATCTATCCAAGCATCCACTCATGTGGATAGAGATGTTTACTTTCTTACATCTATTTAAATAATTGCTGTAAACTGCCTGTTGGCACAAGTAATTCATCTCATTACCAACAGTTTCCCAAGAGCCTTTGGACTTTCCCTTACTGAAAGCTGGAGAATCCCAGTCTCCTGGAAAATTCTCTTAATCATCAGACTCACTCGATAATTTATTTACTTGATTTGTTGTTGCTCCTCTCCGGACTGTAAAGTCCACGAAAACAGGAATTTTGGTCTATTTTGTTCCCTATTGTATCCTTAGATGCTGGTTCAGGGCCTAGAATACGATAGATACTCAGCACATATTTGATAAATGAGTGAATGAATAAATAATTTCCTATCATCTCCATTTTACAGAGGAAGAACTGAAGCTCAGGGTGATTAAAGAACTTGTGTAACTTCAAGTGTCTACAAAAGAGAAATGTTGAGCTTCGAACACAGACCTGTATACTACATAAGGTAGATGCTGTAACAGATCGTCGTATTGCCTCCAGGAAGTTAGATATTCCATGGCAGACATTATACTCCAGTTGCATTGAAAATTACTTGGATTACTGATGTTGCCATCTTTCTCCATATGATGCAGGCATTTGCTTGCCTTGGTTAGAAGCAGGAAAGTTGAAATGGCTGTAGTGTGACAGTGAGAAAAGGTGTAATGAAAATAACCTAGGGGCAACAGACCTTGGGGATGTGTGTTTTAGGGGATGTGGTGGTCCATTTACTAGGTGTCTTCCTCGTTTGTCCATTTGAGCAGGTACTTATGGAGCAGTCATTATCTTTCCTGTACTCGACTGGGTACTGGGAACATAACCATGAACAAGACACAGAGGCCGAATTCTGTGGTTTCCAGTTGACTGTTAGCAAAATATCGGGCCACCATGAACATGTGTAAATGCGAACCATATACAGTTAAAATCTTTTGCAGACTTGACTAATCATTTTAATAAATTATTATTATTAAACTAAAATCTAATCAATTTAACCATTTGACTCAGTTTAAAATGAATCGTTTGTGCTTATTCATTTTTACAAGTTTTTTTTTTTTAAGTGTGACTTTCCAGAATGTTGAGGAAAATGTAAGATCCAATTTTTAAATTTTGCTTTTTGAGCTAAATGTGACTGGGATTTTGTTGGCTAAAAAAAGGAAACGTTGGAAATTTCATATGGTATGACCTAATCATTTTATTTGACTGTAAGCTAAAATATTGGGCCATCCTGTTTAATTCTGGGTCTCAAATACTGAAAATAATCCCATAGTATAATTTGGGGCTATAGTGTGGTAATCCTTAAAACTTGATCATTATGTATGGTACGGCTGCGTTTGGAAGAGGATGTGAAGCGTTGGAGAGATGATATGAAAAATCACCTTTAAAAAGACCAAGTGGTTATCAGCCCTGTAAAGTGTTAATGTAGCCTGACTGAATATATTAACAGAACCCAAGAAAGCATCGGCCACAGAGAGATGAGCAGGAGATCCATAGCCCTAGGCAAGGGAAAGGAGAGTGGCTACTGGGATACTCAGCTCAGCACTGTCCAGCTAGAGAGAAATGATTACCAAGAGAATTTTTCTTTATCTTTGAGGTATAATTAGCAGAGGATGAAATTTTCAGAGTTCAGTGAGGTGAATTTTGGTAATGATATGCAATTACTAAAAACAGGACACAGTACATTTCTTTTATCCCAGAAAATCCTCTCAAATTCTTATCCACTCAACACCCAACTCTCCTACCATCCCAGGAAGCCACTTGCTGATATTCTTCACTTTGGAATAATTTACCTTGTACATATTCTTCTATGTGAGACTTCTCTCACTAAATAAACTGTCTATGAGATTTATCCCTGTTGTTGATGTATCAAGTTTGGTATTTTTACATTGCTGAGTAGGATTCCGTCGTATGAATATCCTACAATTTGTTGATCTGTTTGTGATAGATTTCTTTTATTGTGGAAAAACATATGCACATAACAAACTTTACCGTTTTACCATTTTTAAGTGTGTGCAATTCAGTGGCATTAAGCACATTCACAATTTGTGCAACTATTACTGCTACACATTTACAGAAATTTTCATCTTTCTAAACAGAAACTCTTTACCCATTAAACTCTCCATTTTTTCCCTCACTTCCCAGTACCTGGTAAGCTTTATTCTATTCTATTAATAGAATTGTGTTTCTATTGGCATGATAGTGTTCCTAAAGATCACAGCATGTTTATTGAGAATATGAGAGATGATTCTATGAGGTACACACACTAAAGCAGCATCAAATAACAATGGATTCCACTTTCCCACTGGCAGAATTTTATTTCTCACACAAAAATTTTTTTTTAAACTTCGTCTGATTATAGCAATGAAAAAGTCTCAGTCTGATGCTACTGTATCTCTAACGCTGTCATTTTTTAAAAAAGAAAGAAGAGATTTTTGTTTCAGTATTTTTAACAAATGACAGTATCTGAATTTTAATGATACGGTCTTATTTTATTTGTATTTAATTTGCCTTCTATTTCTAGCAAATGGTACAGATTTCCACTTATTTTTGCCTATGAAATAATTATAGAGATAAAAAATTTTATTGTAAGAGTAAGTGTATTCAAGTAATATACAAGGGAGTTGATATTTATTTATTTATGTATTTATTTTTGGTACTGGGGATCGAACTCAGGACCTTATGGTTGCAAGGTAGGTGGCGGAACCACTGAGCTAAATCCCCAGCCCAAGAGATATTTGATACTTAAAAAGTCATGGAAATGTATTGGATTGATTAAGGGCTCACTTTCTAGTGTCAGAACAGAGTTTGAAGCAAGTTCTTTTCCTAACAAATGGAAGGGATTTGCACTGGGAATACAGGTATGATAAATAGATACGAATGTTGATGATGGCCCACCTGCCCTACACTTAATGAGAAAGAAAGAGGAGGCTGCCTAGCTGAAGAGAGGTGTAAAGAGCCATAACTTCTTAGTCTCCACACTGACTATTATGTGCACCTGCTCAGCATCATTTGTATCAGTGGGAGTCAGCTGAGCAACCATGCTGGGGTGGGTTGAGTGCATACCCTACTGTTGCTGGGTGCCTTGGACTGTTGGTCATCTGAGCATCACCCACACTTGTTACTGGTCGCTGTGACTTCCAGAGTGGGGCTGCCCAAGCATGTAAAACCGGTGCTTAAAATCCCATGATTCTGAAAATCAAGCACATTCTTACATTTCAGCATACAATTATTATCTCTGTTTAATTCTCATATAAATTTCAAAATATCACAAAGGCCATTTCACATTTCATGAAGACCTATTGGTGTCAACTATCTCAAAACTATGAGATAACCGAGGGGAAAACACTTGCTGAAAGAGGGTACAAATGTTTGGGAGCTCAAACACTCTTCCCTCAAAAGGATTGTCTAGGAATCTTTTATCAAGATAGTAAATAATTGTATCAGTGGATATAGCAAAAAGTCACCGAGGTGGCACCTGAATGACTGAAGTTTAAGAAATATGAAGCAAGACCATCTGTTACTGCAGGATGTGTACATTTTCCATCTTATCTTGATGTTGCTGAACATTTGATTCATGTCACTCCTCCAGCTCTGAGTGTGCAGTCACCAGATGACCTCTGAATATTACTTGGCTGACGAGAGGCAGAGAGAACGCTGGTCACATGGAGTTAGAGAAATCCAATCTGTGTGATAATGATTTTGCATTGAAAACTATTCAGTTAACTTTGAGGTTTTCAACGTTAATCTCGAGAACTTGGGCAAGTGAAAATGGATCCATTTGTTGGAGGGTTGGCAAAATTGGACGTTTACCATGCAAAGCTGAAGTTTGTAGGTGGGACTGCAGGATCGGTACTCAGGGAACCAGTGGCTTCCCCGTCCTTTATGGTCCCTGGCTGGGCTTGAGATGAGTGCTCAGAGTAGCTCTCTGGCAGACCAGCTGGATCCTGGTCCAGTAGAGGGAGCCATTTGGGGCCACCTGATGCATTTTTCAATAACTGCTAATGTGTCCTTATCCTCCTTCCCTAAATAACCAATATTGAACTCAGTGTGAGGAATTACGAAGTAGCTAGTGGCTGAGGATAGCTACATGATTTTGGCAAACCAAGACAGGTAAATAATTCCACTTGGTTGGAATTTATTTTTCTCCTTTTATTTAATTATTGGTAATTTTCTATGCATGTATTACCATTAAACAACTTTTATGTTCCCCTTCCATCCCCCTTCTCTCCCCTGCCAGTTTTTCCTTCCTCTTTTCATCCTCCTCTTCCTTCTTTCTCCCTCTTTTTCTTTGCTTCTGCTCATACTTACTGAATACTGCCTTGTGTTAAACCCTGTGCTGGGGGCAAAGGATCAAGTAAGCAGAGATGCACTAAGGTTTCAGACCTTATAACCTAGTAGAGGAGGAGAGATACAGATCAGTAGTAATACTTATCATTGCTAGTATTTGCTGGGTGATATCTGTGTATTACAAGAGCTTTATGTGTGTTGACTCATTTAGCTTCACAGTAACAGTATGAGAAAAGTATTTGTATTACACATTTTACAAATATGGAAAGTGAAGTTCAGAGAGGTTAAGTAACTTGCCTGAGGTCACATAGCTAAGAAATGGAGAATCTCAGATCAGAATTCCAGAAGTCTGGTTCTTGAATCCACACTCTGAAACACTAACCATATACAGCACGGAAAGGACCGTAAGAAGAGAAATGTAGGGTGCCACAGGATCTTAGAAGATCTTAGGAAATGCTATGGGATCCTGGGAGAGAGGCCCTGTGTGTTGTATAATGGGGGTGATGGTGATGGGATTGGCAGAGAGGAGCCTAGAAGTCATAGGGAAAAGATACAAGAACTTACTAACCAAGAAAAACACATCATAAGCTGAGGGTTTTCATGTCCTCAGGAAGGGATCCAGGTACCAATCACACTGCCTGGGAGGAGAGAGGAGTCAGATTGACCTCTGCAGAAGCTTTCTTGGTCATTGTCATGACATCCTGGACCCTCATGACACTTTTAAGGCTGCCCACCAAAGACTGCCCACCAAAGATATTCCTGGGTGATGGCCTGTACTTCCTGTGTGCTTACACTAGGGTGAGTGTAGTTGAAGGGGACTTTCTCCGTAGGGCCAGCCCCTGTAGGACCAAGCCTCATAATATAGGAATAATCATCCTGCAGCCACAAACCCAGTCTTTCTGCCTCGTGGGAATAAAGAAGGAAGTTCCTAGAGGAGGTGCCCTCTGAAGGGTGAATAGGAGTTTGTGTCACAACAGTGGTGAGAAAGGGAAGAGAGACTAGAAACATCTGGGATTCTGTAAGGAGACTGGTCCTCTGCATCCACAAGTTCTGTGTCTGGATTCATACAAGTATAGATAAAAAACGTTTGAGAGAAATATTATATCTATACTGGATGTACAGACTTAGCTTTTCTTGTCAATATTCCCAAACAATATGGTATAACAGCCACTTAGCATTTGCATTGTATTAGGTATCATAAGTTAGTTGGCCTTCCACTACTGTGACAATGTACCAGACATAACTCAAAAGGAAGAAAGGTTTATTTTGGCTCACAGTTTCAGAGGTTTCAGTCCATGGTTACTTGGGCCCAGTTGGGGCCATTGCATCATGGTGGAAACAAGTGGCAGAGGAAAACTGCTCCCTTCATGGAAGCCAGGAACCAAAAAGAGGGAGGAGTACCTCAGTTACCCTTCAATGATACACACCCACTTCCTCCAACCAGGCCCTACCTCCTAAGGGAGGAACCTCCCAGCAGTGTCTCAGGCTGGTGACCAAGCCTTTAGTACGTGGTTTTTCAAGGGCATTTTTGTTCCAAACAACAGTAATAATAAATAATGTAGGGATGATTTAGTCTACAGGAGAATGTAATGTACATAGGTTATATGCAAACATCATACCACTTTATGTAAGGGACATAAGCATGGATGGACTTTTCCTGGAACCTGTCCCCCAGGGATCCTGAGGAGACTCTAGCATGGCTCAGGAGGGACAGAACCAGACACAAGAGACAGGCTGGAGGGACAGGCAGAGGCAGGAAGTGCAGGGCCTTGAAACCTTGATCCTGACTTTCGGAATCCCATTGGAAAGACCCTGTATAATAATTGTGACTTGCATTATTAAACATTTCCTATCCACCAGGGACTGTACTGTGTTCAATAGTTTATTTATTCCATAGCAGCCAGTGGAATGAGCTCTATTATCCACCCCATTTTACAGGTCAGGAAACCGAGGCACTGAGAGATTAAGAAACTTGCTCACAGCCACTCATCTGGCGAGTGCTTGGCTTGAGCTGAGTTTGGATCCCAAGGTTCTAACTCAAGTCTACACGTTTACTTTTCATGTGATGTGTCCATACCGGTCAGGGTCCAGCAAGTTACTGGCAGCTGGAAGTCCTTGTCCTGCACTGGCCAGCTTTGTGTGTGCTTATCCAGCTCTCCCTCACCTTCATCTTGAACTCTCTGAGCAGCCGAAATTTCCATCCTTTGCAATTCAGTTTCAGAGCGCATATGACTGAGCTGAGATGAATTTGAGTTTAATCTTGCATGCCTAACGAACTCGCAGAGGTATCTTAGAAATTCTCCTGCTTCTATTAGTGAGATAGTGTGTACGACTTATTTCCACTGACAGGCAGTTTTATCATTATTTTTAAAGCAGGGACTTGTCTCGAACAGTGCAGGCGGTGTTAAAGGGAGAGATAACAAACCTCCTAGAATAAAATGTCAGTGCAGGAAAGGAGCTAAATATCAGTTAGTCCACCCCTGCAGTGTACAGGAAGGGCAGGGATTGTCCCTCTGGACCCTCAGCCATCTGTTGGCAGGTGGCCACTCTGGGTGTCTGCTGGGTAGTGTGGACTGAGAAAATAGGCAGTGGGTTTGGGATGAGGGCACTTGAACTTGAATTCTGGCTCTACTATCATTTTGGTAGTTGTACAACCTTGGGCAAGTGGCTTTACCTTTCTGGAACTAAGAATCCCTTTTTATAAAATAGCATAAGGGAATCCCATTTTCAGGGGAGTTAATCAATATTAAGTGCTTATCACAATGTCTGGGGCACAGTAGGCTCTCAATAAATAGTTTCTTGCTCCCAGATGCAAGGGTAGAATAGGGAGGAAAAAGCAGCCTGAGCTTGGGAGCTTGTGCTCTGTCAGGGGAGATGGGCCTGCAAAGGTGTGTACTCCTGGTTGGAATAAGGCATATTTGTAATGGTAGGCATAGGGAGGAGAGGCAGGGCTGATGCTGCTTGGGAATGAAGGAGTGCTAGAGTTTGATGCAGCTTGTCTCCAAAAGTTTCATACTTTGGAGGCTTGGTCCCCAGTGTGGTGATGTGAGAGGTGATGAGACCTTTAGGGGGTGGGTCAGAGTGCTGGGTCCTTGGCTCACTGGAGCATCAGTCCTTAGAGGGCATCTAGGCAGCTCTCATAGGAACCCTGAGTTTTTGTGAAAGTGCCTTGTTCTAATACTGATCCTTCTATTGCTCTCTGACTTCTAGTTTGGTATATGACCTCTCACTTCTCCTGTTTCTGCTCCATTGTTTGGCCCTTCCAGAAGTGGAATCAATGGAGCTGCCTGATCTCTTGAGCTTTCAGTCTTCAAAACTGTGAGCCAAATAAACCTCTTTTCTAAACAAAATAGCTTGCCTCGGGTGTTTCATTATAGTAGCAAAAAAATGGACTAACAATAGGTAACATTTACCTAGGGTCTTGAAGGATAGGTCGGAGTTTATCATGTAGGTGTCAAAGACAAGATTTCCAAGTAGAGGAGGCAGGATGTTGATGACAATGACAATAATGAAGAAGAAAAATAGGAGTTGCAAACTCCTTGGCAGTTGGCTCAGCAGGCTGAGTCCTGACCATGGATGTGTTTTTGATGGATAATTAAAAAGTTTAAATTTGAATGCATGTTCTTTCCAGTTTCCCACAAACCTCATTATACCTTGGGCCTCACAGCTGGCGTGATTTACCGCTCTCTGTGACCTGCCCAATATCTGAGCCATTTGACTTTAGAATCCCCAAGAACATAGTGGTGAAGGGTACAGACTGGGATAAAAGAGACCTAGACTGAAGTTCCAACTTCTCCGTGTCCTTATGTAAGGTATATAAAATGGTGATTGTGTTTATGTTATTCAATTTATGTTGTAAGATGGAAATTTACCACCTGGATGTAAATTTTGCACCAAATGATTGTGCTTTGGTGCTTATAGTGAATTCTAGGTTGTGTTTCACTCCCAAATTCTCACCATGGCATGTGTGTTAGTTTAGATCATCCAAAAAGTGAATCTCAAGAGGTATTGATATACTGTATGTTCTGAATGTTTATGTCTCCCCAAAACATATGTTGAAATCCAAACCCCCAAGGAGATGGTATTAGGAGCTGAGGTCTTTGGCAGGTGACTAGGTCACAAGGGTGGAGCCCTCCAGAATGGATTAATGCCCTTATAAAAGGGACCTCAGAGATCTCCTTTACCCTCTTTCTGCCATGGGAGGATACAAATGAAAAGTCAACCATTTGAAACTTGGCAGACAGTCCTTATCAGAATTCGACCACTCTGACATCTTCATATCAGACTTCTAGCCAATGTGTGTTGTTTCATCCACCCACTGTATGGTACATTGTTATAGCAGTCCAAACTGACTAAGATATGAGAGATTTACTTGGGGGAAAATTCCCCCTGAAAGATAAAGGGGGAAGGGGCAGGAGTCAGTGGGGAGAGATTTTACTTATACGTATTTGACATCTGTAAAAGGAGACAGGGAAAGATAATAGAGTAGGAAGAATCTCACACATGATGCAGCTCTGGGAAACTTTCTGCCAGGCTGATGGGGACAATCAATGTGATAGCTGCTCATTTGAGGAATCCTGAAGCAGCAGAAGAGGCTCAGATTTGGTAGCCTTTTGGCCCTCCCAGACTCAATGGTCAGCCAGTGGCTAGAGCCGCCCAGCAGGAGCATGACTCTGCAGGAATGCTGCCTTAAATACAAAGGCGTGATGCTTGAAAGCCACTAGTCAGCTCTGCTTCCTGAAGCAGGATCTGACCAGGGTGACTCCATGGTCTCAACAGCCTCTTCAATTCCTTGTTCAATGTAATTGAATTGTCTTTGCAAGCTTTAGACTCCATGCTCTGATAATTTCATGTAATTGAAATTCAGGAGAAGATTTAACAGCTCATAGGTGATCTTTAAATTATTAGAACCAGGGTGTGGAAGAATAGGATCATAATTCATTCAAATAATTTTAGAAAATAGGTGAACCTGCAGGTATAGCTAGATCCGGGCCTTCAAATGTTGTAATGAGCATTTGTTTTCTCTCTCCAATCTCATTACTTCTTTCCTCAACGTCATCTTTATTTTCACACAAGCTGTCCCCTCGTGGCGGTAAAATGTTTACAAGCAATTCTAGGGTTATATCTCATTCTCTCACTGATCCCAACTCCTCAATTGTTTGATGATAAAATTTTATAGATTAAAAACTGAGCTTCTAAAATGCCTTGTGATGTGGTGCCATCATCTTTCAGCTTGCTGCCAGTACCCCAGGTGTCAGGGAAGAATCCCTGCCCTCGGGTTATCCAGTTCCAAGTTTAGGTTCTCTCTACTTTCCCTGCCCTGGCTCCTTTTTTCCATTTAAAAGCCCTGGGCTATTGACAGGCCACTGTAGGGCTGTGATCCTAAGCTCTGGAGCCAGACAACCTGTTTCTACTTTTTCTATTTTATCAGCTGTGTGACTTGGGGCAAACTATTCAATCTGAGACTTGGTTTCCTCATCTGTAAAGGGAGAAAATACTAGTGCTGCCTCTTAGAATTGTTGAGAGGAAATTGAGATAATACATGTAGGAAAAAGTGACAGAGAGTTGACAGCTGACCAAATATCTACTATTATTATCTCCAAGTTAGGAAACAATGATGTAAAATCCTTTCATATAGGAGATACACGTTCAGGCTACAACGGTAATGCTTTAGGCCAAACATAATAAAACTTTAATAGAAAGGTCTCCGGTAATATCTGGGCATAGTGACACATGCCTGTTACCCTAGCACTCTGAGTATCTGAGGCAGGAGGATTACAAGTTTGAGCTCCACCTGGGCAGCTTAGAGGGGCCTTGTCTCAAAAAGGCTGGGGATGTAGCAACATGAAGGTCCTAGGTTCTATCTCCAGTAGTGTACTAGGAAAAAAAAACAGAAAGGAAAGAAGGAAGGAAGGTTTACAGTAGAGATTACAAGGGAGATGCAGAGTGCCTTCTTCCCATATCTTTTCAATATGGTGCTTTGCCCAGTGGGTACTGTGTGTAACTATTGTTAGGCAAATGAGAAATGATGCTCTGATAAACGGAAAAGCAGTTTGCTGTCTCCCAAGTCCGAGGCTCTCAGATAAAAACTAGACTGAAAATACAGCTCAGAACTAAGCCTACACTGGGGCATCTCACACTTTTAATCCCTCCCTTAAAGGCAGGTCATTTGTCAATAAAAAGTTGTCTATACTTATCACCCAGGCACACAAGGGAAGCACAAACACAGATTCTGTGGATGTGGAGGTGGGGATCCTTCTGTGGGTGGAAGGACAGAGATGGGTCTGCAGTGCTGATGTGTAGAAATTGCAAAAGTAAATAAGAGAGAAAGAGGCAAAGAGGATGTGGCTTGCATTAGCAATAGCTGTTAATCTGATTTCCTATTAACTTGGTAAAACAGTGTATTAGTCAGTTTTCTGTTGCTGTGACCAAATCCTTACATGAACAACATAAAGGAAGATTGATTTTGGCTTATGGTTTACAGGCTTCAGTGCATGGTTGCGTCACTTTGGGCCTGTGGTGAGGCAGACCATCGTGGCCGAAGCACATAGTGGAGCAAAGTTGTTAACCTTCTGGTGATTGGGAAGCAAAAATAGAGAAAGAGGAGGAGCAGGGTCCTGATATCCCCTTCAAAGGCACACCCTCAATGGCCAGCTTCCTTCAGCTAGGTCCCACCTCCTGAAGTTTCCACCACCTCCCAGTAATCCCTTTAACACAGGAATGTATGGGGGTCATTTAAGATCTAAACTACAGCAAATAGGTTCTCTCACTAGAGGAGGAGTCAGAATCTCTATCAGGGTCTCTGTCTTAGTTACTTTTCTCATTGCTGAGGCAAAACATCCAACACCTTTGATGATAAAAAAAAAACTACAGGAAATTGGAATAGAGGGTCTTTATCTCAATCTGATTAAAGCCATCTATGACAAATCAACAGCTAACTTCATCCTAAATGATCAAAAACTGAAAGCTTTCACTCCAAAATCAGGAACAAGACAAAGATGTCTGTTATCACCACTCCTGTTCAATATAATTTTGGACACATTAGCCAGAGCAATTGGGCAAGAGAATGAAATTAAAGAGAATAAGGATAGGAAAAGAAGAAGTTAAATTATCATTATTTGTGGATGACATGGTATTCTACATAGAGAACCCCAAAGCTCCACCAAAAAACTTCTAGAATTAATAATCAAATTCAGTAACATAACTGGATACAAAGTCAGTACTCAAAAAGCAATAGCATTCCTATTCAGGAGTGAAAAATTCACTGAGAGAGAAATTAGGAAAACCATACCATTCACAATGGCATAAAAAATGAAATACTTAGGAATCAATCTAATGAAGGAAGTAAGGAACTTTCACATAGAAAATTACAGTACTCCAAAAAAGATCAAAGAGGATATCAGAAAATGGAAAGATAATCTCTTGTTCTTGGGTAGGAAAAACCAATATACTGAAAAGGGCCATACTTCCAAAATTGTTATATAGATTTAATGGAATCCTGATCAAAATACCAATAGCATACCTCACAGAATTAGAGAAAATAATCTTAAAATTAATATGGACTTAGAAGAGACCTAGAACAACAAAAGCAATTCTGGGCAATAAGAGCAAGGCAGAGGGCATCACAATCCCTGACTTAAAAATTATACTACAAAGCTACCATGATAAAAACAGCATGATACAGACATACAGACAAAAAGTAGAGCCAAGGATCAATGGAAAAGAATAGAAGATGCAGAAACAACTCTAAACACCCTCAACCACCTTATCTTTTACAAAGGAGACAAACACCTTCACTGGAAGAAAGAGCCTCTTTAATAAGTGGTGCCAGGAAACTGGTTTTCCACAAGACGAAGAATAAACCTAGACCCATGTCTCTCATCATGCACTTAACTAAAATCGAAATGGGTCAAAGATTTAAATATTAAAACAGAAACACTAAATGTACTGTAAGATAGAATAGGTAGAACTCTTGAAGACATAGGTGTAAGCAAAGACTATGAATAAAACCTCAATTGGACTGGAAAAGCTACAAAGAACCAACTAGCGGGGATCACATCATATTAAAAAGCTTTTGCACAGAAAAAGAACCCACCAACAGAATGAAGAGACAACCCACAGAGGGGAAAAATTTTTTCCAGCTGTTCTTCAGACAAAAAACTAATAGGTAGAATATATAAAGAACTCAAAAAAACCCCAGATCCCCTAAATTTAAGGACCTAATAAAAAATGGGCATCTAAAGTGAATAGACACTTCGCAGATGAAGAAAAACAAATAGAAAATAAATATATGAAAACATATTCAACATCACTAGTCGTTCGAGGGATGCAAATGAAAACAACACTGAGATTCCACCTCACTCCAGAAAGAATGGCTGCTGTCAAGAAATCAACCAATAATAAATGCTGTCGGGGCTGTGGGGAAAAAGGAACTGTTCTTCACTGATGATGGGAGTATAGACTGGTGCAACCACTGTGGAAATCAGTATGGACATACCTCAAAGAACTAAAATGAGAGGCTCCATTTGACCCAGCTATTTTCCTTCTTGATAACATCCCAAAAGAATTAAAAGCATCATACCCCAGTAATATATGAATGTCCATGTTTATAGCAGCACAATTTGTAATGTCTAAGTCTCAGAAACAGCCCAAATGCTCATCAATGGATGAATGGATAAGGAAGATATGTTTTTTATGCAGTGGAGTACTACTCTGCCATAAAGAAGGTTAAACTTGAGACATTTGTAGGTAAATGAATGCACCTTAAGACCATACTCTTAAGTAAAATAAATTATATGCACATGTATAAATATTGCATTGTTTCTCTGGTGTGAGAAACTGAAAGTGTAAATAAGGACCAAAATATATAGTAGATATTGGGAAATAGGAAGAAAATGTTCAAATGGGAAGAGGAACAGAAGAGAGGAGAGAGGGAAAGGAAGGAACGGAAAAGGAAAAAAAGGGGCTAGAAAGAAAAAAAGGGGCTAGAAAGAAAAAAGTGGAAACAAAGCTTTTGTAAATAAGGAGGAGAAGAGGGGTTGAAGAGAGAGAAAGGGATTGGGGAAAAAAGAAGAATTAAGATATATTATATATAGGTACAAATTCCCTATAATGAATGTGATCATTATGTGTATCTAAAGTGTACCAATAAAATTAATTAAAAACATGAAGGGTGCATAGGCAATGGGGAAAAAAAATAATATACATCATGTTCAGGTACAAACACCCAATGATAAATGTAAATGTATTGTATACCTAAAATGTACCTTTTAATATATAAATTAAAAAATTAATTAAAAACAACAAAGTACCCAAGAACCAAAGTGAAAGGAGGAAAGGTTGATTGTAGCTCACAGTTTGTAGAGGTTTTAGTTCATAGTTGGCTGCCTCCAAGGCAGGGTGGCATGGTAGAGGGGCATTGCAAGGAGAAACAGTCCATGGCAGGCAGAAGGCAGCAGGACAGTGAGGTAGTGAAGCAGCAGCAGCAGCAGCAGCAGCAAGCCTGCCTTCTATCTCTTTATATCCATCCAGCCAATGGTGCCCTTTGGGTGGTGCCAGCCACACCCAGGGTGGGCCTTCCCATTATCCACACCCAGAACTGTACTAAACCAATCAGTGGGCTAATTTAGCAGTCACACAATCCCAGCATTACATATTATAGATCCAGCCACCTCTGAAATGCCCCACCTATGATGACAGGAGGTTTTGGGAGGACATTTAGACACAAGCCAGAACAGTCTCCTTGAAAAGGATGAAGGAGAGAAAGAGAAACAGCTCTCCCTGTAAAAACCTTTTAATTCAAAGCTGTTTTATGACCTTCGAAAGCCAAACTCAAATTAAGATAGTGTTGCTAAATAGAGACTCTCCTGCTGGTCTTCTATAATGAATAAATACCATTCATTTGTAATTAGCAGCACACAGCTGCAGAAGGGCAATTAGAAAGCTAACTCTAACTAAAACAAGAGGTCCTCTTAAGAAAGCAAAACATCAAGGCTTTCTGGTATTTACCTTATGTGTTTCTGAAACAGCAGAAGCCTTTTCATTGGCTCTTTTGTGATCCTGCGCATGTCAGTGTGTAAGATATAAAGGTTTCCATAACACAGGGGGCATTGCCAGGGAGCTAGCTGGACAGTGACCTGGGGTGAATAGCTACACCTTCCCTTCACACGCACAAAGTTTCCATTCTCTAGCCATAAGCTTTATGGGCTTCTGTAATTGGAAAGTCTAGTTGAAGATGTATCTCACTGTAAATTTTGCTTTTGTTTCATCCACCATTTGTGTTTTCTCCCTTCCTCTTCACAGAATAAGCTCTAGGAATGGATTATGTGGGAAAGCTCTGATTCCCTGAAGCCCTCAAAGGCCCTCGTTTGGTCAGTGTTGAGGAACTGGCCTCCCCAGGGCAGCAGAGGTGGAGGCTAGCTGGGATGGAGCTCTGCCCTCCTTCCCAGGGGCACTTGGGGGGTCTGATGTTGGCAGCATTGCTTATCTGTAGGGCAGGGGCGGGCCAACTTGGGCAGCTTCTGATGCCAGCACCTGGAAGACAATTAATTAGCTGCCAAAGTTGACGTCCTTTAGTCTTTTCTCAATACTTTTGGGGAGGCTGTTCCTTCAAAAGGGTGTGCTTTTCAAAAGCATGAGCTTTTAAAAGAACACATGCTTAGCATATGTCAAGATGATCCTACAGTCTTATTTTCACCCCTCATTTGCTAGGCAAATCCTTTCTTTAGAGCATACAGAGAAACTTCAATTTTGCTGCAAGTATCATAAATTCTGAATTACAGTAAAGGCACCCAAATCAATGAGGCTCTGTGGCACAACCTTGGTGTGGCCAGTGAAGTGAAGGAAGAATCAGAAGAATTTTTGATATAGGAAAAATGGAACTCCTGACTTGCTAGATGTCAGATGTGCCAAGTTTGGAGTCCCCCAAATATTGAAGAATGAATTCCAAGGAATGAAAGAAAGTTTTATTAAGAGAAAGCTCCTGAGAGACAGGAGGAGTCCTGAACAGATGACTACCAAAGCTCTTTGTCAGGGGTAATTTATACAGAAAAATCACAACGTGAGTACAACATAGGGCAAACTACAGTCAACCTATGAGATGACAAGCATAACTGATTAGCTAATACTGATCCAATGGGGAAATGAGTCTTGTAACAAAGGTACATAGAAAGAACAAAAGAGTCCTTAGAAAAGGAAGGGAATATGGGTCTAGGTCTAGGTGTTCTGGTCACCCACCTGTGTCTGATGCCTAACTGGGTCCACTGGACCAGGTGGTGCTAATTACAGTAGGATCTCAAGTTGCCATGCATCTCTCGGGAGACATGCAGGCCTGTCTGTTGCTTTTCCATCCTGAGGCCTGGATTTCTCCAGATCTGCCTCTAACCACAGCTTTGATATCTTTATTCTTTTGTGTGTGCTGACTTCTTTGGGGGCCCAATCCCTCTCTGACTGTATATTAATTTCTATCTAACTTAGCTGCCTATAGTATTTTGTCATTGCTTGGAGTGGGGGTGAGGGGGACACATTAGGCTCTGCAGCTGGATGCCAGGCAAGGACAAACACTCCGGACATCCGATTTGAGCTCCAGTCCCACCTCTACTCCTTATGAGCAAGTGCTTTGGGAATCCAATTTAGCTCCCTGAGCCTCAGCTTCTTCGTTAAAACAAGGACAGTGCTCTGTCTCAAAGGCAGCTGTGAGAGCTGTGCTTTGGCTGGGACATAAAGGAAGGCTCAGTAAATACCTGTAGTTATTACAAGAGGGAGCCAGGCACACTGGCATGATCTGGAGCCAGAATGACCTGACATCAAAGGCTGGCTCTAGCTAGCACTGTGCCCTTCAGTGATTTATCTCACTTTGCTGAGAGTTAGTTTCTTCATGAGCTAATTGGGGCTGCTATTCCCCACTTCGTGGTGCTGGTGGAGGAATAATTGTAGTTGCATATTTTCACAAGCCTGCCTAGGTACTCATGAGCTTGACTTCACTTGTACCCTGATTTTGGAGAAGCAAAGTAGTAGACTGGGGCAGAAAGATGTGTCTTTGAATCTTAGGGAACCTCTGTGACAAGTTGCTTTCACCTCTGTGAGTCCCACCTTCCTCATCTGTAGAAGGGGGAGTAAAATATTAGTTTTGACAAGGTTCAATGGAAAAATACAGTTAGTCTGTGGGACATAGCAATAAGAGCTCATATTCATTGAGTGCTTGCTATGTACCACTGTACCAAATAACTTATATATATATATATATACACATATATATACATACATACATATATATATATATATATATTTTTTTTTTTGGTAAGAGGGATCGAACTCGGGTCCTTGCGCTTGCACAGCAGGTGACAAAACCACTGAGCTAAATCCCCGGCCCAATAACTTACACATATTAATTCATTAAATCTTCACAGAAACTTTGAGAAAAAGGATTATAATTCAGCCTGTTTTATTTGGGGCTGTGAGAGTTTTATATCCAAGGTCATTTCCTAATGGTTAATGGGAACAAGATTTAATTAAAGCCAGGCTTATTCTAGACCCCAAACTCTACACTTGGGTTATGTGAGTTGGTTTCCATCCTGAAATTGTTAAAGACTCAAAAATGGAGTTAGAAAGGGAAGAACAAAAATGGCACATTGGGTCCTAGCCCCATGGACTGGATGCAGGAAGGCATTGCCTTTCTGGGGTGGCCGAGGAACCTTTCCGTGGCCAGTGTTGGTGATTGGATTGTGAATGGCCAGGACTGGGAAGGAATGGAGGATTCCTGCCTAACAGTGTCTACCGGTTCAGATGGCTGATTAGGTGTCAAGGAGGCTGGGTACTATGGTTTGAATATCTGCCCCTCAGAATTCAAGTGTTGGAAATGTAACCCCCAAAGTTAGCATTAGCCTGTTAATGATATTTGGAGTTGGGATCTTTTGGAGATGACAGGGTCATGAAGGGTGTGCTCTCATGTATGGATTAATCCTCCCATAAATTAATTGATTAATGAATTAATGAATTATTAAAGGGGTGGATCTGTCATAAAAATGAGCCCTCTCTGGCACGATGTTACAGCATGATCTGCCTTGGGATTCTGCAAAATCCCTGCCAGCAAAAAGCCATCACCAGATGTAGACTCTTGCTCTTGGAAATATAAGAAATAAAAATTCTTTATAAATTATCCAATCTTGGGTATTCTGCTATAGCAACAGAAAATGGACTATGACCAGGTTTAGGGGTACGTTCTTTGGATCAGAGTAAGCTCAACGTTGGGAGAGTGGAGGCAAGAATTCAAGGTCATCTTGTCTTGGGCTTCTAAAGATCAAGGCTCAGATATCCTCAGAGCCTGCCTCTCTTCTCCCAAGGACAGGGGCAAATGGATGGTCTCTTTAGAGAATCTGTCTGGGATAAATCTGAACTACTAGTGTTCTGTTTCTCTCCACCCTGAAAAAGTCCAATTGGCCTGATTTGGGTAAACTGGGAAGGGAAGGCTACTTTGATAGACATGTACCCTGTAGTAACCAGGAAAGATTACATGGGGCTACTGTAACTCTCTCTTCCAACACCTACTGGTTTATTTCTTATGTCACAGTCCAAGTGAAGGTTGGATGCCTTCTGAGCTGTGACTAAGGGATCCTGTCTCTTTATCATGCAGCCCTGCCATTTTCATCATGGTTGCCATAGAAAGGAAAGACAAAGTGTGGGAGGTCATGTGGTATTATTATTGTTATTACTTTTCTGTACCTCCCATTGGCAGAACAGTCACATGGCTTAGATGTCACAGCAAAGGGGACTGGGAAATACAGTCTCCCTTTGTGCCAAGGAGAAGGATACAGATGAAGAAAATATCCAACCATTTTTTGCCCCATCCACCAACAGTGTCTACAAGTGGGAATGAGAAGGAATGGTTCCTTCTGAAAGAGAAGTCATGGCCCTGCTAAGCAGAAGCAAGGTAAGGGAATCTAGTGGGGAACAGAGGTCAGGGGAGGCAAACCACGAAAGAGCCAATAGGTTCTGTGAGGAGGTAGGACCTTAATTTAATAGAAATAGGGAGCCACAGGATTCAAGCAGAGATAGGGGTTCTGACATTTTAAAAAGAGACGTTTAGCTCCAGTGAGCGGCACAGGGGAGCAAGGGAGGAAGCTGACTCAAGTGCTCCCCTTCGTCCATGCTAGCTGAGGGAGGGTGATCTAAAGTGGACACAAGCCCTCTTCCACTGCATGATACTCATAAGCCTGACATCACAACTAGGGGCCCACAAACACAGAAAGGTGCTCTGGGTTTATTGTAACGTTTTGAAGCAGTGGCCAGCATTTATGAATAAGGAGCTTCCAGACACTCAGATGTATGGGTCTACTTGGTCCGCCATGATCAAGCACCACCGATACTTCTTTTCTCGTAGTTCTGGAGGCTGAAAGCCCACGATCAAGGTGCCAGGGCCTTTCTCCTTGGATTGCAGACAGCTTCCTCCTCTCCATATCTGCATGTGGCCTTTTGTCTGTGTGCATGCATCTTCTCAGAAGGACTCCACCCATGTGACCTCATTTAACTTTAGTCATCTCCTTAAAAGGACTGAGTACAGTCACCCTTTGTCCAAGTACAGTCATCCTGGAAGTCAGAGCTTCAATACATGCATTTTTGGACGGAGGCATAATTTAGTCCATACACCAGATTTCAGTATTCACTGAACAGATGTTTATTGACCACTTAGTGTATGTCAGGCCCAGTTCTAGCTGCTTAGGATATAGCTGTTAAAAAACAAAAACAAAAACAAAACCAACAGACCTTCTCTTTGTGGGGTTTATATCCTGCAGGTGATAAATGCTATAGTTAAAAAATAAAAAGCAGAGGAGTAAAAGGTGTTCTGCAGGGCCAGAATGGGGGCTGGGAAAATGGTATGTTCATTGGGGTTAGTTAGATTGAGTCTCATCGAAAGGGTGGAGATTAGAGCACAGATTTGAAGGTGGGGAGTGAATAAACAATGAAGGTCTAGGGCAAGAGTTTGCTAGACAGGAGGAACAGCATGTGCAAAGGCCCTGCGATGAGAGTGTGGCTGGTATGTAAATGACCCTTTCGCGGGCACACCAGAGTGGCTGGAGCAGAGTGAGAGCAGGAGTGGTAGAATATGAAGGCACAGAGATAACCGCAGTGTGGGCAGAGGCATAGATCATGGAGGGTCCTGCAAGCTGTGGTCAGAACTTTGGCTTTTACTCTAAGTAAAATGAGAATGCTGCTTTCCTTAAAATCCCAGAAGACTGTACTTACTATATCGGGCCTTAGTCCCCCCCGAGCAACAGCAGGCTGGACCTCAGTATCAGCTCTCTCTTTAGATGTTTACTTCCATTTTGCCACAGCTCCCTGTACTCTCTAGTATCCCCCATTCTAGCATGCTTCCCTCTCTTATATTTTTTCTATGGCTCCCTTAAGCATTTAAGGTTCTGATTCCTGTTTTGCAGACTAATGCATCTCAGGCGATGGCATCTGTAGGAATTGACTTCTCTTGAGTGAAAGCTTGGCTTTGGTTTTCAGAGAAAACAAATATATTGTGGAGGCCCCTGCAAGCCTGGGTTGATGCTGGCTGAATTGCAAGTTGTTAGAAGCAAATTGGGCCTGGTGTAGAAAGATCTGTCATGGCCTCCATCTTGTCACCCTGCCTCATACTCCAGAGACTCCTCCTACACTCTGTCTCTGGGAGCACCTGGCACTGATGTGGGACTTAATTAAAAGAACACCACATACAGGCTTCCTCCACTGGAGATGGATGAGCTGAGCTGAGCTGAGCTGGGTTGGGAAGAGGACACAGAGCTCCCCAGGCTCCTCAGCAAGCCTGTTGCATGATAATGTTGCCAGAGCTGGGGCTGTAGGCACTCGGAAGGCACCATGGCTTAGGACGGAGAGATCTTCAAAGTGGATGTGCCTTCACATGGGGTAGCTCTGGTGTAGCCTTCATCAAGGCAGAGGGCACAGAAGGACTTTTTTGTTCTTATGTTCCTGGATCTAGGACCAGCCTCTCGGGTGTTGGGATGAAGGCTGGGTGGGGTGGAGGACATGATCATAGGAGAAGAGATGAATCTGAACTACAAATGAGGTCAGATCCCCTGGTTCTCAGCAATGGCATGAGGTAGGAATTTTGCCTCCATCTGAGTAATGCAGTACATATAATGATTTAAACAAAACAATGGGGTATTTCCAAGACTGTAGCCAGAGGTTCTCAGCTGTGGCTGCTCTTTAGAAGCACCTGGAGAGCTTTAAAAACACTGATGTCTTGGCCTCAGCTCAGCTCAAAACATCAGACCCTCCTGGGGTACAGCCTGGGCATCAATATTTCTGTAACTCCTGTACGATTCTAAAGCACAGTTGGGAATGGAAAAATCTGTACTCTGGTCATTTAGGTGCCAACTTTGTGGGTTTAGCTATATTTGGTTTTATAGTAAGAATGCAAACAAATGTTCTCAAATGCTGAGCATTTATCTTGCCCGTGCAAGGCTGTGAGCCTGAGACTTACTCTGTCCTCAGCAAGACTAACAAGTGCTAGAGGTCTGTGAAAGATTTACTAGCTCCATGCTGATGCTCTCTCTGGAGCTGAGAGAATTCTTCCTATGAGAGTCAGGCTTGTTAAGTCTCTTGGCCAGTGCTCCCTTGCATCATCTCTGTGTACCTGCCCCTAGATGTGTATGTCCTGCGCTTAGGGAAACACTGGGAGAAGGATGTGCCTGATACTCCTGCAAGAGTTCTTTCCTTCCTTCTCTTCTTTCTGTTCCCTGATTCTTCCTCCCTTCTTCTTGCCTTTTCTTCGCCCTTCTCTCCTCTTCTTTTTCCTGGGGTCCATCTTCTTCCCTCCTTTCCTCGCCTCTCTCTTCCCTCGCCCTCCTCAAATTTCCCAGTAGCTTCTATAAGCACCTGAACCTTCCTCCCCACATATCCCCTTGGGGCTTGCCCTTTCTGTTGCTCCTCTGCTCACATTATGCCCCCAGCCCCAAAGCACAGACCTGAGCAGGTCTCACTCCTGCTCTGAAACCCAGTGAGACTAATCCTGTTCATGGCTCAGAGTCTAAACTTGTTCATAGCCTGGTGCTTGAGCCCTGTGTTACTAATCTTCTCTTCCAGGATGCTCCCCACTGGCCTTGAAGTTGGGCTGCATCCTGCCCACTTGGCACTACCGTCTATCTATCCACTCATGCTCTTTCTTCTGCCTGGATGCCTGGTCTCCCTCTTCCCTCTCTGTCCAAATCCTTCCATCCTTCAAGGCCTAAACAGTATTAGATGTGAGGAGCTTTCCTTGGGCCCCGTTGTAGACTTTCATGAGCACTTTATCTGGATCCCTGTGACCTCAGGCACCCCCCCCCCCTCAGGAGAGGCTGTGCTGCCATGCTGTTTGGTTCCCATTTTTGCTTCTGCCATTACTGACTGTGATCTTGGGCAAATTTTTGAACTTTCGTAACTCACTATCCTCATTTGTGAAATGAGGGTAACTGCTTTTACTTCAAAAGGTAATACTGTAGACAAATGAGTTGATGCACAATGCCTAACACCATAGCTATCGTGTTTTGACAATTTGTATCAGAAAACTTTCCGTAACTAAAACAGTATACCCGACATACACAACTTAAAGGAAGGAGGGTTTATTTTGGTTCATGGGTTCAGAGGCTTCAGTCCATGGTCAGCTGGCCAAGGCAGAAACTTCATGAAAGAAAGACATGGTCAAGGAAAGCTGCTCAACTCAGGGCATCCAGGAAGCAGAGGGGAGGGGAAGATCCCAAGGGGAAGGGGGACAGGGACCAGACATAGTTGCCAAGTTCACTCCTTCATGACCTGCCTAAACATACCCAGAAATGTGCTTTACTAATCTCATAGGTGTTTCTCATGTCAATCAAGCTGATCATCCAGTTAACCATCACATGACCTGTGCATGTGTCTAGTCGTACCGTCAACTCTTTTTGTGCAGCACCCTGGTCTGACTCATCTCTGTACCATTTGTGTGCTCTCCTCAGTGCCAGGCATATCCATTGTAGGTGCTCAGGACATATTGACTGAACCCTCAACAGATAGAAGGAACATTTGCTCACCAAGCAGAATCTTAGTGTCCAGGGAACTTGAGATCCATGGATAGATCCTATAAGTCATTCTCTTGAGCAGTCACTGAGAGCACTAGCTTTGGGGCTAGAAACCCTCGGCTCACATTCAGATCCTGACGGTTCCCTACTGTGTGACCTGGGGGGAAAGAGGCCTTTCTGTGTCTCAGTTTTCACAGCTGTAAATGGGTATAATAAGAATACTTACCTCATAGAGCTGCTGTAAGACATGAGTCAGATCTCGCAATGGCCTTTGGATGGTGCATGGCAATCTAGAGGGTAGTTAAGGAATAGTCCCTGATTGTCTTCTTTCTTGCACGTAATAAGCGTTGAGCACAGAGCCTCAGCCCCCCTTTGCCATTCCTGACCCCAGCCCCCTGCGCGTGCACGGACACACACACACACACACACACACACACACACACACTTACTTCAGAGTGAGAAAGCAAAAGGGGAGAGAAATTCAGAACACTCCCCCCTGCCCAGCATGGCAAAGGGAGATTTGGCAGCTAATTCCCTCTTGCGCTACCCTGGCTCCAAGCCACTTTCCATAAGATGATGAAGGTGACATGAGGACATCCGGGCATTGTTACTCGGAAGATACCATGGACTCGTAAGTCATCTTGCTGACCCTGAAAAGCTTCCTCTCACATGTCATTTTTCCAGGAATCCCAGCTTCTTGTATTTCTCCACAGTGCCAGCTTGATGAGTGAGCTGTGCTGTCCTTCTCTTCCCCTGGGCCCAGAATGTGGGGTAGGAGTCTGCAGTCCATCCATCTAGGGCTCCAAACCTTTCCTTGTCTGGGCTGGCGACTGGAGCAATTTGTATTTCTGAGAATAGTTTGCCCAAGGCCAGAGCCAGCCTCTTCTCTCTCCCTTGTCATTGGGAGATAAATAAATAATAAGGAGGAAGTTGTCACCCAGCAGATTAACTGAAGCAAGCACCTTCCAGCCCAGGGAGGAAAGAATGGTAAGTCCAGGGATGAGAGGCACCTGGAAATCTGCCTCCTAAGGAACATACATGTGGATTTCATGTGAGGTGATAAGGTCTCCTTCCCGGCTGCTATGTTTTATGGCTCATGTCATTTGATTCTCACAACACAAGTTAGGGAATATTCTCCACATTTAAGTAAGTAGAATGGAAGCCCAGAGAGGTTAGGTGACTTGCCCAGGGTGTCACACACAATTAGTAAATCTAATTCTCTCCCCACCCCCACCCCTTTCTCTCCCTCATCTTCCAGAAGACACAAAGAACAGAATGACCTGCCATGTTTGGGTCTAAAAATACTCAGATTTGCGGGGGGCAGCCTCCACTACCACTACAACCAGCTGGCTTTTATTGAGCGTTTGTTACTGTGCACAGAGCTAAGCATTTCATTCATATCGCTTCATCCTATCATCACCACTATAAAAGTGACATTGTTGAGTCTGTTTACATCCTTGGGAACTGAAGCTCAAAATCATGACTCAACAAAGGCTAGGATTGTCTGGATTCTTGATCTTTTCCTATGCGCTGGGAGATTTGGGGAGGGGTGTATAATTCTGCCTCTGGCTGAGAGACCTCTTAACATAGACCAGGAAGCATCCCAGAGTATCTGATGAAGCAGTGGTTCTTGCACCACTTCACATCATGCTTCTAGGGCCCCCCGGAGGTATCTCTGTGGATAGGCGGACACCTTGGGAGGGGTCCAGAGTCAAGACAACCAGGGCTGTTCCATAAACCTGGCACTCCACCCCTTCCGATGGGGAAAGTACTCTACAGTGTGGACTGATGGCAAGCAGGAGTCAGACAGCTCTTTCAAATCCCTGTTCTCCATTTACTGCTTGAGCACATGACCTTGAGCAAAGCAGGTAATCCTTTTGTGCCTCAGTTTCTTCAACTGTGTATTACAGAGTTCTCCATAGAAGGAGAATCTATAGGACACACATAGATATAAAGAAAGATTTATTGTGTAGGATCAACTTATGTGATTATGGAGGCCAAGAAGTCCTTCAATGTGCCATCTGCAAGTTGGAGATCCAGGAGAGGCCGGGCTGTAGTTCCAGTCCAAGCCCCGAGGCCCAAGAATCAAAGTCAAAGGCCCAAGAACCAGAACCTCTGATGTATATGGGCAGGAGAAGATGGATGTCCCAACTGAAGAAAAAAGAGTGGATTTGTCCTTTCCTGCCCTTATGTCCACTGGGAGCACCACCTGGTTCATGTAGTCTGCCAATTCAAATGCTCTTCTCCTCTTGAAGCACCTTCATTGGCCTACCCAGCAATAATGCTTGCCAACACTCTGGGCATCCCTATCCCGGGCAAGTTGACTCATAAAATCATCATCACAAGCTGTAAAATGTGGATGATAATAGTAGGGCCCACATTCTGGGCTTCTTTGGAGAATTAAATGTAACAGACATGCAACTGATTAGTCTAAAGCATAGTAAATGCCAATAAATACTAGTCCCTCTCCTCCCATATGCTTTGCTTTACTTAATCCAAACTGTTTCTTGGGAAAAACAATCATTTTTCAAGAAGAAAAAGAAAGTTTTGGAAACATTTAGCCGTCTATCTTATCAGCTAGCCAGTTGGCTTAACTATTGTTTGACTATCTACTTGTGAGGTGCTGATGCCATGCCAGGGGTTTGAGTTATAGAAGTGAAGTGGGATGGGATACAGAATGTCCTATGCTATCTATTCAAGCAACCATCATAAAGCATGATCCACTCATCCATCCATCTGTCCATCCATCCATCCGACAGTTATTAACTGAGTATTTCCCATGTGTTCAGCAATACGCAGTTAGCATTTTGGGTATTTCACAATATCCCGAGTTGGTTCCTGATTCTGCCCCCATTCCCATAGCAGTTGGGTCTCAGAGGTCTTTATAATCCTGGTGCTAGTACACTCCATGTCCTCCTGGGGTACAGGGCAACCCAAAACCTGCAGTTGGCATACTGCCAGTCGTGAAGTGAGGTATCAGCTGCCCTAGTGATTATGGATGTGGACCTCTTCATAGACACTTGCATGATAGCTCTTTTTTTTTACATTGGGTTGTATTGCACACTCTTAATCTTGTTCTAAATACCTTTCTGAATAGAATAAAATATCCTTAACACAGAACAAGGGACGTCCTCAATGAGCAGGGACACATGAGGACTGGGATGTGTTTCTCACTATACTGCAGAATTTAATGACAGATTTTGCAGAATCTCTCTGTCTCTGTCTCCCCCACCCTGTATGTATATGCACATGAATGTTAAGGCCACAGCTGTATGGATATGTATGTGGTTTTTATGCCTATGAGACCATGCATGAATGTATATGTACAAGTGCATAGAATCAGAGTGTGTATATATTTGAATATGTGAGTGAATAGATTTGAATATACCAGTGTGGGTACCACATATATGGATTGATATGAAAGTGTGTGTTTCCATTTGAGCTCATTTATATGCAATACAGGGGAGTAGCTGCATTAATGAGTGTGAAAAAGTCACTGCTCATTGTTCACACATCCATTATTCTGTTTTTCTATGATAATAGACTTTTTGCTAGGTGCACGGCTTCTCAGAATAAATGTTGACCTCTGACTTCCTGTGCAGTGAGGAATGGTCATGTGACAAAGTTCTGGTCTGTGGGCGTGATCAGAAGTGATGAGGGCAACCACTGGATCATGCTTCCAAAGGGTAGGAGTGAGCTGTCCACATACCTCTCCTTCCTCCCCTCCCACTGGTGGGGATGAACTTGGAGACAGCCTTCGTGGGCCACAAGCCCTGAACTGCTTATTAAAGAGTGTTTCATGAGATAATAATAAACTTCTATATAAACTACCTTCTTCTGAGTCTTGGTTATGGCAGCTACACTAGCTACACTATGTTAAAGCGTAATACAACATGTACCTGTACATAGTTCTGGTACAGTTAATTTCCTCCTTGGGGAATTTTAATGTCTCAAATTAGATAACTGTGCCTTAGATGGCTAGAAAATCTCTGGCTGCAATCTTATAAACTGTATGGGTTCTTTGCAGAAAGACCTGAGGTTGCAGTGTTGAGGACTCAGCAGTATGATTGTTCAAGATGCTTAGGAGAGTCAAAAAGGGATGTCTTCTAGTTCCAGGGCAGACTGCTGCTGGAGTGACTTTGAGCAAGTCCTACTTCCCTCCCATCTAGCTTTGGCTTCTTCCTAGCAGAATTAGGGAGTGGGACTGTATTATCCCTAAGGACCCTTCTTAGTTCAGAGCTTTCATGATAGTGACTTCTGCACAAGTAGGACTTTTCCTGACTTCCAGCCCTTGGAAGCACTTATTATATTCCCAAGAAGACATTTCCAGCTGGAAAACATAGACATACTGATGCTCCAGGTTGAAGGATATGTGAGAGAAGCCAGCACCCAGCCAGATGCACAGAGGCCAACAGACCTTTGGGTTCTGATGTCCTAAATACATTTTTTAAGTCTTGCAGGAACTTGGCTGCCTTGCCAAAGATCGTGGAACAGGCACGAATTTGCTTCACAGTACCAAGGTGAAAAAAACTTCACATGTCTTCATTTTTCTCAATCAAATTAAATCTGGCTCTGAGCCCCCACCCACATGGCTGATGAGATGCACAGTATCTGTCATCACTGGGATGCCTCTTCCAACTCTCGGGATTGTATAAAATCCTGAAGCTTATTTTGGGGCCCAGAGAGGCTTGGTCCTCAGCTGTCTGTTTTGGAAGATGCTCCTCACAGTGGCTGAGTTAAGCAATGGCTTAGATACCAGGACCTCTGTACAACCTTCAAGGTCATGGCGCTTGGTGGCCACACCTAGCTTTCATACCTCACCACATCAAAGGTTTGGTTCTTTCAGAGAACTGCAAGGGAGAAGAGCATAGGCCTCCAGCACTTGTAGAATCTGTTTCTCTCTACCCTCTCATCCTAAGATCTCACCTTGTCTTCCATTTAACATCACTGGCCCTTCTGCAGCAACGCCAGCTTAGCTCCACGGTCAGTCTGACCTGCCAACTACAGATCTGGCCGGGGGCTTTGTTCAGAACAACTTCTGTAACTCAAAGATTTCGCTACCATTACTCCCTCAAAATTGGCCTAGACCTTCAATTGGCATTGTTGCAGAAAAATATAACTTGAGCCACATACATAATTAAAAACTTTCTAGTAGCTACATTAAAACAATAAAACAAAGTCGATGCAGTTTGTGTTAATATATTCTTGTTTAACTCAACATATTCAAAATGTTACCTTCTCACATGCAATTAATATGTTATTAGAGATATTTTCCATCCACTTTTGGTAGAAGTCATCGAGAACCAGTGTGTGTTTAACACTCAGAGCACATTCTCTTTGAAGGATCCACATATCAAGCACTTGATAGCCACATGTGGCTAGTAGCTACCATACTAGAAAGCAAAATTTTACAATAAAACGAAAACGAAAGTGTAACTGTTCTTCTAGGAGGTGGAGGGAAAGAAAATTCCCTTTCATTTTTCTCTCCTCTAGCTGAAACGCAAGACAGAAATTAATATCTCAATAGATTATCTTGACACATTGGGTTGCAGACAAGAAAAGTCACTCAAAATAACTTAAGTAAATGAAGAACAGCTTTGGAAAGCATCATGGGTGTCTCACGGGAACCAAGAAGGGGAAATATATGGGTGGCATGAAATGCTTTGTTTCCGTATCTGTGCCTTTCTGTGGGGTACAACCTGCTCTGCTTTGCTCAGGCCAAAGGATGTCTGCTGTTGTTTTGTACTAAGCCTTACTTTTCTCTCTCAGAGTTGGTCTTTCTCCGTTCTCCTCCTTGGAGAGGAGAGTGGTTGGCTCAAGCATGGCTTCTGGCCCTGCACTTACATGTTACACGAGTCCAGCACTTAAAACTAACTAACCTAATTTCCCAACAGCCGCTAATTCCAGATTTGATTTTGTTTGGCTCATTTCAGCCAGTGACTTAGCTTCTCTTGGCCAGGATTATTCCTCATCCAATCAGCTGTGTCCAGGGAGAAGCAGAGTTGCTTACAATGGAAAGAGTTGTAGCATATCACCCTTGTGATGAAGAGGAGGTTCTTAGAGAACAAGGGAATGGGCTGGTGAGTTTCCATAAACATTTACTTCAATGATGAGCAAAAGATTGGGTTGCTAACTGCCTATAGCTGAGATTTTTCTGACTAGAAATATCTAGGGAGAAACAAAATGGACTCCAGATATTTGTATTGGACAGAAAGTGGTGACTTGAATATGCTCATGTTCAGGGCAGCATAACTTTCGATTGGCAAAAGGGGGAAGCCATCCAAAGACCCATCTAGCTGATGAATGGGTAAACAAAATGTACTGCACTTACATACAATGGAATACTATTGGGTCATAAATAGGACAGAAATTTTTTTACCTGCTACAACATAGATGATTCTTGGGCACATTATGCTATATGCAATAAGTCAGCCCCACAAAACAACAAAGACTGTTGAGTCCACTTACACAAGTTATCTAGAGCAATCATAAGAGAGTAGGATGGTGATTTCCAGGGCCTGGGGGAAAGGGAAATGAGGGGTTGTTTAATAAGGACAGAGTTTCAATCTGAGATGATGGAAAAGTTTGAAGATGGATGGTGAAAATGGTGGCATAACAATGTGAATGTACTTAATGCCACTGAACCATGCACTTAAAAGTGGTTAAGATGATAAATTTTATCTATGTGTATTTTACCACAATTTTTAAAAATGTCAGCTTGACTCTTGGGCTTATTTTAAAGAACTAGTCATTGGTTACAGGAGTTAGGGAAAATCAGATCCATTTCTTCTGGGATTTTCTCCAGTCTCACAGAAGAAGGTGTTCCTGGATCTCATTTGAGCTAATTACATCTTCTTTGCTCATGTTAAATTATATAAAGTTCTTTTCTTTTCCTTTCTCTTCTTTTTTGCTCCAGTTCTAAGACTTATTTATAAATAGACTGGAAGTGCTGGGGATAATATAGTATTTGACACTGTAGACGTAACCAAAACACAACTGTGCTCAGAGTGTGCTCTTCTGGAAGGGAGAAAATATATTAAGTTATAAACCTTTGCGGTATTTTTGTGCCCCAGATCTATTTGCTCAAACTCTATTCTCATATAGACTCCAGGTTATGGTTATGGGAAAGAAAGAAAAATGGAAGGATCCAGATCAGGGAGAGGAGAAAAACCCAGAAAGACTGGGGAGGCTTGATTTATGACAGACATTTAGGGATCGAGGAAGGGGGAGAGAGGCAGGCTGGGAAAAGGAGTTTTGAGCTTTCTTGGGTAATATGCAGGTTTTTCTCCCTTGTCATTTCCAGCAGAAATTGCAGCGAGGATGTAAATTGCCTTTCCATTACTATTTATTTGAGTGTCATAAGGAGATGAGGTAAGGCCCAAGCTGACAAGGCTGTATGTGGGTCACATTTGCATGCTCAGGGTCTAGCATACTGTCTATCTCACCGTTGTGGTTGCATCAGTTACATTCAGCAGAGGAGGGAGTTCCAGGCACCATCACGAGGGTCACATCCTCATTAGCTCTCTTCTTTCCCAAAGCACCACCCCAGAACCTTGCAAAAGACCCAGCTGAAAGGAGCAAAATGCAAACCTCATGAGGAGAATCCTGTGGCAATTGCCACTTTATGTCATTCTGGATCTCTGTGAAAGAGCTGAAGCAGAGAAGATAATGGCAGTGACAGAAATTACATGGAGAATAGCTGTATATCACTTCATTTAGTGTGAGGGGAAGTCAAAATGTTCGTAAAAGTCCATTTGGTCTGAAAGCAAATAATTTAAGTCATTCAAACTCGATCTTGTTGGACTGTAAAGCCGCTGGCAAAATTTTCTATAAAGGACTCTATAGAAAAATAAATTATATTTATTGAATTGAAGTTCAAGTAATAACCCTGCCACCTACTCCCTTTTGTCTGGCCTTCCATGTCCTATGAATTTTGATGAATTACAAAAAAAGTCTATGGCAACATAATCACTTAAACCAAAAGCTATCCAGGTAATAACACAAGTACTTTTAAACCAAAGAAAAACTCATTTGACTTAGAAGCCTGATCATTATTTATTCTCTCGCTGCTCTGATTGCCTTTCTCCAAAATAATGTTCAGAGTAACCCCTATTTTTCTTTTTTTTAAGACTCCAGGTGTTTATTGGACTCTACCATTCTGGTTTACTTAGCAGTGCAACTCTTACATGCTATAGATCAGATTCCATCTACTTCCAAGCTCTGCATCTTGCCCTTAAAGAAGAAAAATGACATATAACATTTACACATATCTATGAGAGATGGTGTGACATTTTGATACATGTATACAATGTAAAATGATCTAGTCATGATGATTAACATACGCATTACTTCAGATATTTATTATTTCTTTCTGTTGGGAATAGCCCAAATCTTCATTTTTAGCTATTTTGAAATCTATAATAAATTATTGTTAACTTATAATCACCCCACTGTGCTACAGAGCATGAGAACTTAGTTCTTCTATTTAACGGTATTTTTGTGCCCATTAATCAACCTCTCTCTGCCCCCTACCATACCCTCTACCTTGCCCAGCATCTGATAACCACTCTTCTACTCTCCGCTATGAAATCTGCTCTTTTAGCTCCTGCATATGAGTACAGTACTAACATGTTGTATTTAGCCATTTCTGCCTAGCCTGCTTTAGTTCATAGAATATCATCCAGGCTCATCCATGTTACCGCAAGTGACAGGATTTCTGAATCCTGTCCTTTGCTGGTCAATCTTGAAGCTGCGTCAGGCCAGACCTGTGCCTCCTTCAGACAGAAAAGATACAGGAGCTTCCTTCTGCAGAACCATGCAAATCATAAAACAACACAGTCTTGGAATCTCACCTAATTGTTAAATCTCACTCTTCTCATCTCTGCATTTTTTTGTGCTGGAGACTTAGCTCTTGAATCACTTCCTCCAGGGAGCAGTCTCTGATTCCCTTCAGGCCAGGTTACGTTATGTGGCTGTCCCATAGACTCTTTGTAGTGACCCTTTGTTGAAATTTTAGATTCTCAGGATGTTTGATCTCCTTGTATTTGATGAATTCCTCCATTTTCTCATTTGTTTGAGAATATTTGCTGAGGGACCTCTGTTTTCCAGGGGCACAGCAGTGAATAAACCATACGTACTTTTTTTCTCTGTGTAGTTTACATTTGAGAAAGGAGGCATAGTCAAGCAAGTAAATAGACCTTATAGTATAAGAGCCTTGGGAATAAATATCTCATGGAAGGTAAAAAGGAGGATCAGAGTTTTAAATAGGTGGTCTCACTGAAAATGTGACAGTTATGCCAAGCTCAGAATCAAAACTCTTTGTGAAGGAGCTTTGGTGTGGGAGATGGACTCTGCTTCTACTGTATATAGAAACACAGTTGACACACTGACTTTCCCAGCATGCCTAGCAGCCGCACTAAGAATGGGTGATATAGGGTAACTGAATCCAAAGACTTTGCTCTGGAACTTGGAGAGCTACAGAACTTGGGACAGTGGAGAAGTCACCCTGGCACAGCTGTGGTGGCAAGGTGTCATTTCCAGGCCATGGAGGTACAAGTCCAGTACAATTTGCCATAGCCATAACTAGAGCAGAGATGTTAAACTGTAATGGTTGAAGTCACCAACTGTGGCCAGAGTCCTCAATATGAGGGATTTAAGATAGGTACTAGCTGCTGTTGAGTCTTCATTTTCCTGCTTGTTTTCCAAGCCTTCCTCTTCAGGCTTTTTGGTGTTCCTGTAAGCTCCTTGGTATGTTTCCAGTAAGTTTGTTTTCTGTTCAAATAAGCCAAAGTTGGTTTCTGTTGCTTGCAAACAATAGACCTGCTGGGGACTTTCCACATCTTGTGTTTGCTTCCACCAGTACTTCCATCTCAATGTATGATAATGCCTCATGTGCCCATGTGTATATAGTTTACTCTGAGCTCTCAGGGGTAGGGACACATACTTATTTGTTGTACTTCCAGGTTCTAGCCTGGTACTCAGCACACAGTGGGGACTCAGAGTGCTTTTACTGAATTTGTGAGTGAATGAGAAAAGGAATAAATGTAGAAACAAGCCATGCTTTTCTTCATGACATCCTCATCTTCAAACAAAGTCTAGAGGTCATATACCCAATCACAATAGGATAGACATGTCACTCCAGTCTAGTGCCCATATCTTGCAGCAAGCATGCAGATTGCTTTTTCATTGCTGGCAAAAGCAAGTTTCCATCAGGTGCCCTGCAGAATTTACTGCTTTTTAAAAGGGGAGAACATGTCAAAATGATCTTTCAATATCAGTTCCAAAAAGGAAATTGTAAATCCATTGAATGCGGAATGGAACTAGGACATCTGGGTGTTTGGTCTTGGGTGTGTCCTCAGCTTCTCCTGTAAGTGGGGAAATCGAGATTAATTAGGTTTCTCATAGGAACACCACTGACATTAGAGCTCCAGTAATTCTTTGTTGCTAAACGCTGCCCTGCTATGCACTGAAGAATGGTTATAGTCATCCCTGACTTCTACCCAGTAGCTGCTAGTAGTAGTGCCCTAATTGTTATCAACAATTTCCCTAGACACTGCCAAGTGTCGCCTGGGGTGTAAAATCATCCCTGGTTGAAACTAATGAATTAGATGATATCTAAGCTTGGTTGCAAATTCTGGGGTTGAAGAAGAGTTGGGGCTCGTTCTTTGCCATATCTCCAGTGCCTGGCCAAATGTGTAGCATTCCATATATGCTGAAAGAATAAGAAGACATATATAGGTCCTTGCAGCTAGATGACCTTAGCACCAAGCAAATCATTTCCATGATAATGTTAGCCATTACACATTTAACCACTTCTCCATGGGCAATGGGTAGCATTCTTGTGTAGAATTCAACTAAAGTAGCTATTGTGACCCTTTTACGGGAGCCCACCTTGAGTCTCCTGAACCCAGGGAGCACTTTTATTTTTGCTCTTTTTCTCTTTTCTTCTCTTGTTCAGCCTAAGTTCACTCTGCAGAGCCAGTTGTTCTCTTACCCCTTTACCCCTCATTTTTCAAATAAACTTTTGACACTACTCACAGAAAAAAGAAAAAAAAGAATTTAACTAAGGCACTATTCAGAAATGGATCCAGGCACTTACTTTGGTAACAAAATAGTTGTTGTCACTATCAGGGAGAGACCACTCAATTCTGATGGCTATCTCAGGCCACACCCCAAAAAGGCCAACTCTGTGTTTTATGAATATGATAGAAAAGGTTATTTGAGAAGTCTGTGTCCAAATTTTGGAGTGAGAACCATAAACATTTAATTGTTCAATTAATATCAGATTATATATAATAATGATCATGAATATTAATATATAATTCCAAAATTGTTCATTAGCTTTTGCCAAGTATGACTAAGAGAGCTGTTTCCTTTCCAGTCCATCTGAGACTTCTCCTCTCTTAGGCTGCAGCTTCTACTCATCTCCTTCTTGGCATCTGCACTGTCTGATAAAGACTATTGTAAATCAGTTTGGGAAATATTGCCATTTTCACAATGTTGAAGTCTTCTGGCCCAGGGACACGGCATGAATTTCCATTTACTTAGATATTCTTTAATTTCTTTCAAAAACATTTTGTAGTTTCCACTTCTTTCATTAAATTTATCCCCAAGTACTTTATTGTAAATGGAATTGTTTTATTAAATTCCATTTTCAGATTATTTTTTGCTAGTGTATGGAAATACAATAGGCGTTTATAAATTGACTTCTTATTCTGCAGCTTTGCTGAACTTGTTTATTTATTGTAATACTTTTTAGTAGATTTCTTAGGAATTTCTGTTTCACGTCTCCTGCCAACAGAGATTGTTTTACTTCTTCCTACATGGATGCTTTTATTTCAGATTTCTTACTTAATTACACTAGTGAGAGCCCCCAGTATAATGCTGAATAGACACACCTGTTCCTGTTAATGATCTTTAGGGGGAAACATTCAGTCTTTCACTAATAAGTATAAAGATAGCTTCATATGATTAAGTATGAAGTTTTCACTATTAAGTATGAAATTGAAACAGTTTCCTTCCATTCCTAGTTTGAATGTTTTTATCACAAAGAGGTGTTAAATTTTGTTAAATGCTCTTCCTGTGGTCTTTTCAGTTAGTCACATGTCTCTGTTCCTTTTTCTGTGAATGTGGTGTATTAAATTATTTGAGTTTCAGATGCTAAGCCAATCTTACATTTTCTGGTAAGCCCAACTTGGTGGTGATGCAGTCCCTTCTATGAACTATGGATTCAATTTGCTAGTATTTTTAAGGACTTTTGCATGTATATTCCTAAGAGACATTGATTTGTTGAGTTTTTCCCTTGTGTTGTCTTTGCCTGATATTGGTATTCAAGTAACAGTGGCTTCATAAGATGAGTTCAGAATTGCTCCTTCCTCTTCTATTTTCTAGAGTGTTAGTGAAAAAAATGGTGTTAGTTCTTTAGCCACATAATCTGGAGCTTTTCTTTGTGGGAAGCGTTCAATTGCTAATTCAATCTCTTTACTTGTTGCAAGCCTATGCAAATTTTTCATTTCTTCTTAAGTCTGGTCTGTTTGGATGAATAGAGTTTTATTGGAACACAACCATGCTCATTCATTTACGGAACATCTGTGGCTACTTTCATGTGACAAAGTTGAATAGTTAGACCAGAGACTATATGATACATAAAATCTAGAATATTTACTATGTTACCCTTTACAGAAAACTCTGGCCAACTCGTCTTGTAGAACATGAAGTTTCCCAGAAATGCATATGTTGTATGACAGCAAATTTGCTTCTATTTAATGAGCATTTGCTAGGTTGAACTTTATGAAATTTCCATTTGTGTAAGTCAAACTTGGCCCAGTATTGGCACTTATATATGGTCAACCCAATACAATTTGCCAAGTGTCTGAAGATGAATGAAATATGAATTGCAGGCTACACACACACACACACCTATAATGTCAATGGATGTCATAATTGCTATTATAGAGGCATGAACTGAGTCCTGCAGGAACACAGAGCAGGATGCATGTCATTCTTACCCATAGGGGTGAAGGCCTGGGGCTGAGCACTGGGGCGGCCTCCAGGAAAGTAGCTGCATTTCCAACTGATGTGCATTTGAACTGCAACTCATGGGACATGTAGGACTTCACAAGGTAAAGAGAAGCATTTTCCAGAGCTCTCCTTGGGCAGTGTGCATGTGCAGAGTTGATAACGAATCATAAGAAACACGTTACATTTTTTTCCTTCCAATAGCATTGCTATAGACAATTCAGCATTGGAAAATAGTTGCCTAGAATTACAGGATATGAAAAATAAAATGAATCTGCCCAGCACTAACTTTCCAGAAGAAGCATAGAGGCAAGGTGAGTTGCCCAAAGTCACCCAGCTGTTGATGGATGTTTTTGTTGTCAGCACTGACATCTGTGTCTCCTGACCATGCGCTATTTTCATCAGGCCACAAGGAACACAAGACAAGAGGGCCAAGGACCTACTGGGGCACCAGAGGCAGACGGGCCTGGGTTTGAGTTCTGCTCTGTCACTTACTGACTTTGTTACCCATCACAGAGTTTATGAGCTTTAATTGCTTCATTTGTGGACTCCACAGAGTGAAGGCTCAGAGCTCAAAACTGGAAATCAGGCTCTCTGGGTTCTAATCCACTACTTCCTGGCTGTGTGACCTTGCGCATATTACTTGACCTCTCTGTGCTTGTGTTGTGGGGATTCTTAATAATAGTACTTACCTCAAAGAGCTACAAGGCTATGTAAGTTTAGGATTGAATACATAAGGCACATAGAATAGTATCTGGGACATACAAAGTACAATATACTAACATTTTCATCCAAAAGATAAGCTGTTAGAAGGACCTATCAGGGTAAATGCATTTCTAAACTTATACAAGTAGAATTTACTGTTATCCTTTGTGTAAATTAAAAGACTATAGTTCATAGGAAGAAGTTGATAACTGTCATTTAAGGTCTTACTGTGTCAGGGACTTTAATTATATCCTTTAAACATCACAAGAATCCAGAAGATGGTTAGTTTTTGAATCTAAAGCCTTTCTCAGCCACTTACTTCCTGTGTGAATATAGGTGAATTACTTATATTTCTTGTACTTCAGTTTCCAGTCTGCAAATTAGGATGTTAAAAATAGTAGTATTTACTTTCTATGTTGTTCTGAGGATTAAATGAATTAATTTTGTAAAGTGTTTAAGACAGTGTGTGATATGAAAAAATGTTCAACATCACTGGTCATTCGAGAGATGCAGATGAAAACAACACTGAGATTCCACCTCACCCCATAAAGAGTGGCTGCCATCAAGAAATCAACCAATAACAAATGCTGGCAGGGGTGTGGAGAAAGGAACCCTTCTCCATTGCTGGTGGGAGTGCAGACTGGTGCAACCACTGTGGAAATCAGTATGGAGATTGCTCAAAGAACTAGGGCTGGAGGTCCCATTTGATCCAGCTATTCCTCTGCTGGGTCTCTTCCCAAAAGAATTAAAAGAATCATGCCACAGTGATATATGTGCACCCATGTTTATAGCAGCACAGTTTGTAGTAGCTAAAACTTGGAAACAGCCCAATTGCCCATCAACTGGAGATGGGATAAAGAAGATATGATTTTTTAAAATAAAATGGAGTACTACTCAGCCATAAAGAATGAGAAATTAGAGACATTTATAGCTAAGTGGATGCACATTGAGGCCATACTCTTAAGTGAAATAAATAGGACACACATGTGTAAGTACCGAATAGTTTCTTTGGTGTGAAAAACTAAAAGTGCAAATAATGATCAAAATGTATAATTGATATTGTGAAATAGGAAGAAAAGTTCTAAAGGAGTAGGGGAAGTGGGAGGGGAAGGGGAAAGAAAAGAAAGGAAAAGAAAAAATATGAGAAATGGAAACAAAGTCTCTATAAATAGGGAAGGGTGGAGGGGTTGAAGGGAGGGCAGGGGAAGGGGGAAAAAATAAGAACCAAGATACATCGTGTAAAGGTACAAGATCCTAATGATGAATGTAACTGTACTGTATACCTAACATGTACCAATGAACTTAATGGAAAAAAAAAGACTGGGTGTGCTACAGGGTGTTCTGTAAGTGATGAAGAAAGAGGGGGAGAGAAGGGAAAGAAGGAAGAAAGAAAGGAAGAAAAGGAGGGAGGAAGGAAAGGAAGGAAAGAAGTAAAGAAGGGAGGGAGGGAGGGAGGGGGGGATGGAGGGATCCCAAGGAGATGAGGGAGCTTGTCCACACACCCAGCCAAGGCCACGGGTGTGGGGCTGTGAAGGCAGGTCTGCCGAATCCTCCCGAAGCCTGGGGCCTACTGCTGCCTCGGGCTTAGGACAGTCAGGCAGGGCGTTGCAGGAAGTCAGCAGAGCCAATCCCCCAGGGTTCCAAAAGCAACGTCTCATTCCAATTGGATGACCAGGGCAGGGCTGAGCTTTCCAGTGGAATTCACGAAGGATAATTAACCCAAGAGCTAGTCTGCTGCATTCCAGCCAGGGTCTCAGGCCACTTGGGCAGTAGATCCTTCCTCTGCTCTGTTCCTTCCTATGCTAGAGTTTGAAACTTTGTTTCTTTTCTATTTGGCAAAACTCAGGGAGCTCAGGGGCTCAGGGCCCAAATCCAGAAACTACGAGACCACAGGCAGAGGTTGGAATTCCTCCTTTGCTGGTGCTGCCTTGTTTTCTCACGGATCATCTCACTTTTCTAACCTCCCAGCTGGGTCTTGGCTGGGCACCGTGTTGCTGGCTCATCTACTGAAGTCTTCATTCGAACTTCATTCTTATCTCTTATTGCATTGCATTTAAGATGCTGATGCAGGATTGCAAGTTTGAACCCTGCTGGGCATCATAGCAACTTAATGAAACCCTGTCTCAAAATTTAAAAAAACAATTCCAAAAGGGCTGGGGATGTAGCTCAGTGTGAAGGCCTGGGTTCAATCCCCAGCAACACCAAAAGCAACCCCTAAAGCACCATATTTTACTAAGAAAAAAAGCACAATACCAATCAAGCTGTGATACAATGCTTCTTCTCAATCAGGATGTTAGTTTTGTATCTATGAAAAGAGCTCACTAGCCTTCTTGAGACATAGATTTGAACACGGTCACTTTAAAGGATATATAAAGAAGAAAATTTAAGCCAAAAATTGCTTAGGGTCCTCCTAAAACCTCTTCGTATTCATTGCATGACTGTTGCGGATCATTTTGAAATCTGAGTTCTCTTCGGCCATTTGTTATTTGCATTTTTCACACAGCGTCAGCCTCTGTCCTATTCAGGGTGTTGATGACATGACTTTTCTCAGAAAGATGTTCCATGGTTGTCTCTGGGATTTTCTTTCAAGCCTCTGACGCTCATTCTGCAGGTTTTGATCTTGACATTTTCCCTAAATGACTGAGCTATTGCAGTGAGGTGTTTTCAGACTTGTGTCGCTTTCTTAAAGTGTTCCTCAATCGCTGTTGACTGAAAGATCAAAGAATCTCAGGTGTCCAGTCCTGTCCCCAGGAGCGCAGCCAGATTTGGGCATAAATGGGAAATTAGAACTATGTCTTGACTCCCAGTGTCCAGTAGCCATTGTAAGACACCTTAAAAACAGTACTGAGATGCTCCATGGTATTAGAAATGCTAAAAGTCAGGAAAGATGTATGTCTCAGACTAGATAAAGTAAGGTGTCTTCAAGGTGACAAGCAGTCTTTGTGTGTCTTGGTCTGGAAATGAACCTCCCTCCTGGCTTTTCTTCTACAAAACTCAAGTTTATTTAGGCAATGGTGCTCCAAGGGCCTTGAAAAATTGAGAGTGGGCAAGTTATTTTGGGAGGTGGGACAAAGGTCAGAAGGCCAGAGAGAAGAGAAGAGTGGCAGTCATACTGAGTGTGTGTGTGTGTGTCTGTGTGATTGTGGGACTGTGTGTGTTTATGCATCAGCATCCTACACGTATCTCTCTGGCATCTCCCATTGCCTGGATTGGACACAAGAATGGCAATGAAGATGGAAAGGAAGCAGGTAATGCTGATGGGTGATTAGCTATGTTCCCATCGTGCCTGGTGTCAGGACTCGGTCTGTCCCAGGCACTTCTAGGTAGAAAGCCCTGTGGTCATGGGAGTTAAGTTCAGATTCCTACAAGCCATGGAATGCTTGGCAGTTCTGAATTCTCCTCTAGGCAGTCATCTCATCCCAGCCCTGCCAGATTTGCTGTTTACCATTTTTTTCCTATGTAGTGGCTGCTCTGTTCTGGCAATGGAATAGTTACAACTCCATCCCCAGGACAGTCCATGCTGGGTTTCCCTATCCCTCCAAGGCTCCTGGTGGTGGGGCTGAACCTTCACTTTCGGAATCAGTAATTTTGTTTTGTGTGCCCCAGCAATATGAACACAGCTTAGTTTTCCAAATGGGCCTGGTTGGCTCTGAGTTCTAGAGCCCTCCATCTGGAACCCACTCTGCCCTGTGCTTGGCTAACTCATCCTTCAGGTCTCAGCTAATGGGTCACCTCCTTGAGGGTGACGCTCTGATGCAATGAGCTAAACAGAGATGCACCTCGATTTGCCCCCACCCTTGTGCCCAGTCTCCATCAGGGGAACCTTCCCCCCAGTGGCAGTTCCGTGTATCTGTTGTTTGCAAGTCAACTCTGCAAGGAGGTCAGCATTATGAGGCTAGAGACTATTTCTTTTCTTTGCCAAGTGTCTGATTTCAGTTCCTGGGATTCAACTATGCAACATTGCTGTGACTGACAGTATTGTTGCATCTTGTTTAAATGCAGAAGAGAGTTGCAAGAACTTCTTGTGGAAAGATTTCAGTACACTTAGGTGAAATGGGTGGTGGCCCACCTGCTTTGGTTTAATGGAACTGGAAAGCTCTTCTCTTCTGGCAGTGTTCTGACGCTGGAATATCCGGGTCTCTTGAGTTGCAACAAATTGTCGAGATGAACATATTCCTGGGGAGGTTGACCAAGTAAGTTGGTATGACTTGGTTTCTCTCAGTGCTCCTGAACCAAACTAATTGGTGGAGGGATTACCAGAGGAGTTTTTAAAAATACAGATTACTGATTCCTATCCATAGAAATTCTGATAAGCTGACCTCTGGAGTAAATAGGTGATTAGCATGCTGAATACTCAGTCAGCACCATATATTTTAATGGTTATTTACAGGATTAAGTTTAGTTACAGGGCCCAGCTTGTCATAGATTTATGACCAAATTAGTCTAACCTGCAGGAAAGTGGATTGCCTCTTCTTTCAGTTTCACACTTGTGTGACTCCCAGGCACTTACATATTAGTAAATTTATGCGTATTTTCTCCTGTTAGCCTATTTTTGCTTTATTTTTATAGACTCAAATTATTTGATATTTAGGGGGCTGGAAAGAGAAGGTTTATTTTACCTGTGTGTTTTATATCTTTACTTTCATAATCACTATTCATATTTGTCTTTCTCAGTGGTTGTTATTCAGAGGTTCCCAAAGTACAGATACTTGTGTTTTATGCATAAACATTGTACCCGTTGTGTCCAGTTATAGTAATAGTCACTCATTCATTCACAGTAGTCATATTTGTTTTGTGCCAAGAAAGCATTAGGCTAGACTTTTGGAAAGCTTTCTCTGCCCTCCTGGAATCCAAAATCTACTTGGAGAGAAAGATGGTCTAGCAAAAATTAGGACAATGTTCTACGTGGTAAATACAAGCCAAGAGTAAGCAAAAGAGGAAGACCGACTCTGCCAGGAGAGATTTTCCAAAGGAAATGCTCCAGCTAGACTTGGACATCTAAATGTACGTGAAGGGCTGTGGGGAAGTAAAAGAGACTGGGAGAAAAGGCTTTTGAGGTGGAGTGGAGGCCTGGAACAATGAAGCAGGAATGCTTGAATGGGTGAGAGGTAGAATCTGTGTGGGGGTTACAGGGTGAGGCTAAGAGGCAGGAATTGATGAATATGGTCGTGAAGGCTTCTGTGTGTCCTCCTGAGGAGTTTGAGTTGATTCTGCTAGGAGAGATGGAGTGGTTTGCAGCCCACAGACCAGTCACCTGGCCCCCGCCCCAGGTGCAGTCTTGGCTCCGCGCTAATTCTGGATGAACCCGTGGCCCGTGGGCAGAGCTGAGAGGACCAGGGATGAACATCTGCCCCAAACTGGTTTCTAATCAGATGAGAGAAGGGATCACATAGGATACTTACCTGAGAACTGGGTAGGTGTCTTCTTGAATGCAGAGTTGAGTTCTCCACAGCCAGGTATGAACACAGAGGCTTCTGTGAAAGCCTGTGTAGTTGTCTAAGCTTCTCGTCTTCATCCTTTCCAAAATGGGACAATGCCTCTCATTTCCCCAGGATTCTGAAAGGCTCAGACCACAGCTGCTGCCCTGGCCCAGAGAATGGTTTAAGAGTCACACTGAGGCTGGGTGAGAGATAGGGTTAAGGAAGGGTGTCATGTCTCAGAGGAAGACTTTGCATGTATCTTAAACCAACAAAAGTTACTGAAGTGGACAGGTTAAGTAAGTAAATTGCTTGACATCACATGGTGTTTAAGTGGAAGTCAAATACTTGAAAATAGAATCAAGCCTCAGTTTCCACATCTGTTAAAGAGTGATAATAATTTCTGTGTTGCCAGATTATTGTGGGTTTTAATGAAGATTCCTTATGTTAAGTGATTGTCCTAGTGAGTTCTTAATAAATGGTGGCTGAAATTTTTTTATAATTACAGTTATTACAGACAACTCATCGGACCCCTGGTCCTGGCCACAGGAAGTTGATCCACGAGGAAGGAGGCAGAACTGCCTCGTTACAAAACATCAGGTCCTTAATGTGAGCCCTGGGTGCAGTCATCAGTCCTGAGAGAAAATCAGGTGGAAAAGATCCTACTAGCAATTGCACTTTAGGCTTTCCCCAGGGCGCCCCGTTCCTCTTCTATGGGAAGCAAACATTCTAGTCTGGCTTAGAGTTGCCCACTTTCTAAGGCAACCTGGCTCTCCTTCCAACAGGAAGACACCTGGATCCAAGAAAGTCAGAGATGCTCAGAGCTGCCTACAGATTCTTTAAGGCTGCAGCTGCTTCCCCTCCATGACTCACCCCACTGTCATCTCTGCAGCTAGGCCCATGGCAAAAGTTTAACTAATGCTAGAAAGGATAACTGCAGGTGTATTTGGATTTTTCCTGGCAAATGAATCAAAATCTCAGGAGTAGTGGAGAATGTGCCCAGGGCTCACTCCCCTACTGAAAATCTGTGTTCCACTTCTCTATCTCAGCAAATGCCCACATCCTTTTCATTAGGAACAAGGCCCCAGGCAAAGAGCTATCACCTTGGTTTCAGCTCACTGGTCAATTCAAAGGCTGCATAAGATGTACACTAAATTCGCCTGGTGTTTTTATGGCAGCAAAGGCCAAGGCCCTCCCGGGGCATGCTTGAAAAATGAGAGGTGGCCACTGTGAGGCAAATTTGTGAGCTGAAGATGAAAGCTGAATTACTTAGGAGAGAAAGAATTTTGAGAGGCAGTGAAGAGGGAAAGAAAAGGAATAAAGTGTTTGGTAGGGATGAAGGACTTGCCAGAAAGACAGTGTTTATTGGGGGAAATTGACAGTGTTTCAGTCGCAGAGTATGCATTTCAGTCCTCCTTCCTTCTCCCTCTACTCCAGTCAGAGGAATCCATCCACTGCTTATGAGAATAGGTTGGAGTGCATTTATTAGGGAGACGCATTGAAGTGTTTACTTTGGCCTCCTCAGAGCTGAGAGCCCATCTCAGGTGATCATTGTAAGCCCCTCATACCTGGTGATGTGTGGGATTTAATTTTTTGCCACAACCTAGAAAAATAACACTATAAATGGAGAAATGCCAGGGGGGATTTTGCTCTATGGGCACCCTGACAGGTTAGAGAGGAACGGCTTTGGATGTGAGTTCCATAAAGGTAGAATGTATTGCCTGTGTTATTCACCACTGTATCCCCAGTGCCTCAGTCCCTAGAATAGGATCTGGAATGCAGTAGATGCCTAATAAGGCTGCCCCTACAACATCCCCCATCCCACTCTCTGTCTCTTATTCTACTCTGCTGTACACAGTCTCTGCTTTAGCTTTGCCAAACTGCTCCCAGCTCTTGTAATACTACCTACTTTATTTTTTAAAATTTTATGGATTGATTGATTGCAGTACTGGGGATTGAACTGAGGGCCTTTGCACGGAGCTGCACTCTCATCCCTTTTTAAAATTTTTTATTTTGAGATAGGGTCTTGCTAAGTGCTAAGTTGCCCAGACTGGCTTCAACTTGCCATCCTCCTGCCCCAGAGTGCTGAGATCACAGGTGTATACCACCACACCTGGCCTATGCCTACTTCTTAGTTCATTCATTTCTACATTCCTTCAGCAAGTATCCACTGATTCTTTGTTTTGTGCCAGACATTGTGCTGGCAACTAGAGATACTTGGTGAGCAAAACATAGTGTTACATCATGGTGGGTAGTGAGAGCATCATTCCTCTCTCTCTGTCTCTCTCTGTCTCTCTCTTTCTGTCTTCCTCTCTGTCTTCCCCTCTCTCATCTATCTATGTATCTATCATCTCTCTACCCATCTATCCTTATCTGTCTACAGGCATAAAATTGCAGGCAAAGATAAATGTAATAAAGTACAAGTAAGAAGGGCTATAAGATTAGAGGATAGTAGCATTTGTTCCAGATTGAGGAGGTATATTTTTTAAATATATTTTTGGTACCGGGGATCAAACTCGGGACCTTGCACTTGTGAGGCAGGCAGCAGAGCCACTGAGCTAAATCCCCAACCCCTTGAGGAGGTATTTGGTCTGAGCAACCAAAAGAATGAAAAAGGATCAGTGTGGCTGGAGTATTGGAGAAGGGGGTGCATATTTGATGTGGGATCAGAGAGGTGAGGGGGCTAGAACCTGCAGAATCTTGCAGCCATATTGTGGGTTTTGGCCTTTATCCTAGAAGCAATGGGGTGCCATTGAAGAGTTTTAAGGGAAGTAGAGATATTTTACATGATTAAACTTGTTTTATAAAAAGATCACCTGGCTGTAGAGCTCCTGTGAGCTCCCCACCATTTGTCCCTGCCCCAGAAGCCTCCCCTGCCCTGTCTGGGGCTGTGCAATCATTTTGTCAGTGGTGAGAACCACCATAATAGGTGACTGAATCTCAGCCGTGTATTTATTGACTCTTGGGTGCTGTTCATAATGAACTCTCAGCTTCCTTGGGTAGGTGCAGGTGTACTGAGGAAGGGAGAGGGGTCGGGGCTGTAGGGGATGGACATGGGGAGCTCCGTGTTCTCACATCCGTCTCCCTCTATTGATGCCTGCTGCCAGGATGATGTATTAGAATTCAATAAGCCCTGCTTGTCTTTTCCTAGAAAGGGAAGGGCTGGCAGGGGGAGAATCAGGACCTTCACCATCAATGAAGGGGGAAGCAGTTCAAATGAATCATTCTGTTAACTAGCAGGGGGAATGTACAGCCAGTGTAAGGCCACTGCTGTATTATTCATTCTGGTTCTCACCCAAATGGTTAACCCTGGCAATTATGGTGGCAGTGAGATTTGGAAACTTTAAGTGGAATGAGCTGGCTGGGCATCACACTCTCTGGCTGCAGGACCTCAGGTGGAAAGTGCTCTCTCTCTCTCCCCCCCCCCTTCTCTTTTAGATGTGAATTCCAGATGGCAGTAAATCTTGCAGAATAAGGGAAGGAGCTGACAATGCATATATCCATCGCTGTGCCCTCCTACCCAGGAACCTTGTGATGACAATGGTCACTGATGCAGGGCTGATCTTGCACTTGACTTATTAAGTAGGCAGAAGATACTTGATTCAACTAGAATCACTCTTCCAAAGGAAAAGTTATGTTTGTTGGAGGAAACACTGGTTGGTGTGGAGAGCTGTCAGTTATTCTTGGAAGTAGCTGGATGGTTTTCCAGGATTGTTGAGGTGGGGTTAAGGATCAAGAAGAAAGGACAGTAAGTTACAGATAAGGTAGCAAGATCGTGAGCAGCCACTTGCCTCATGATATGGAGCTTTCTCATAATCCTCTGAGAAATTTCTGAGAATCCTCAAAACTCATGAAGAAGGTCAATGGGACTTGATTTCACATAGATGCCCGAGAAGAGGCCATCCGGAGCATGGAAGGGTGGGACCTAGGCAACGTGGGTGGGCGGTGTCCACTTCTGGGCCAATCACAGCAGCTGGGAGAATGTGCTACTCTGTGGCTCAGCCCTCTGTCGTGTGTGTGTGTGTGTGTGTGTGTGTGTGTGTGTGTGTGTGATTCATCTTCTCTGTGTCTCTTTTCTTAACCCTTTTCCACTAATAGTAACCACAGACACCTATTTCTAGGAGCTGGCCTGTGTCAGGCCCTGTAAGACTGGGTGATTGACCAAAGTGGTCTCATTCCTTCTCCTGGCCACCCTGTGAAGAGAGGATTTGTCACCTCCATTTACATATGAAGAAACCGAGGCACTGGACATGTATGTTCAGGGTCATGGAGCTGTTAAACACGAGGGAAATCCCAGCAAGATTCCTTTTCATTAATTGATATTTTAAGTATATGTTTGTGATACATAATTACATTTATCTTGGGGAATCGGTACATATAAAACTGCATCTTAGTCATTTTTAATTCCCCATCCTACCTTGCTCTCTCTCTCTTTTCCCAGGTCCCCTTCCCATCTCCACAGAGTCTACCTTCCTGTTTCCTTCCATCTCTCTATATATCTTTTTGTTGTTATTGTTGTTCTTTATTTATATTTTGGATCTCTCATGAAAGGGAAACCATGTGACATTTAACCTTCTATGTCTGATTTATTTCACTTAGTATTATGGTCTCAAGAGCCACCCATTTGCTTATAAATGACTCAAATTTATCCTTCATTATGGCCAAGTAGTACTCCACTGTGTATATGTACCAGATTTTGTTTATACAGAAAGATTTTAAGCCCAGGTTTGTCTTGCCCCGAGCCCATGCTGGTAGCCCCTGCTGAACTGTCCCCTGAATCTCCTTCTTTCTGCTTGGGGAGAGGAATGGGCAGTGTTGCCCCAAGAGAGAAGATCTGACTGGGTTTTCTGGACCTACCTTGTATAGAGAATCTCAGAGCTGGGACACGGCATCAGTCCCTTAGTCGGACAGGCTGCACCGTGTGAGACTGGGATTCTGATCTTCATTGTAGCCCCTGTGGCCAGGGAGCGGCTTGCGTGACCCAAAGCACAGCAACTTGAATAGTAGGAACTGCTGGGGGCCATTTTCTTAGAAAAGTGACACAGGCCCGAGAACTCCTCAATTTGACTACCTAAATTTAAGAACTTGTCAACTTTATGCTTTCAGATCATGAAATAGCAAAACTGTTCTGATGCCCCCACTTTACAGATGTAAAAACTGAGGCCCCAAATAGAGGATATGACCCAGTCTTCTATGAGAATTTGGTGCCTGTAGGTCTCTGGATGCAGACCCTAAGGCTCTTTCTGCTATAAATGCTTGGCCAACAGCCCAAACCCTGGAGAGAGAATCAAAATGGTACCTTCACACACTCAGAAGCACAAAAAGGTTCGGTAACTTTCTTCTTTCCTGCCTGGGCGTGCTTGGTGTGCTCTGTCAGTTTTTCAGAAAAGGCTCTTGGGAAAAAAAATCCAGTCTTATTCTGATGTTTTATTAATGGAGACTGCTGGTGTTTGGACCATTTTAATTAGGGCTGGATTTTACTGTATTCAGACCCCAGGGGCATCAAGGAAAGGAAGCCACTGAGCAAACCTGAGGATCAAATGAAAAGATTAATTAAATATCAAGACATAGGCAGCTTGAGGCAGATGGACCTGCACCCCCCCCAACACGAGGGTGGGGAATGAGGAGGGGGAGGCAGCAACTGGGGCCCTCCTGTAGATGACCAGCTTGAAACCTACAAGTGAGTTTCAGTCCGACACCAGCCCTCAGTTCTTTTTCCAGCCAAGGAGCCGGGGGCAGAGCAATCCTCAATTTGGACACTGTTTCTCCAATTTACCCCTCAAAATAGAGCTGTGTCTCTTTTCTCTGATGGATTCATTTAGCCTTTATGTCCTGTTCTCAGTGTTTTGCAAAAATCAACTCATTTGTCCCAGGAACTCTAGGAGATAGCTATTGCTTAATCTTCATCTTAAAGGAGAAGGAATTGAGGCAGAGAGAAACGAAGTAATTTGCCCAAGGTTTCAGGGCAGTGGAGAGAGAACTGGATCCAACCCAGCCTCCCAGTTTGGTGCACGTTGCTACCCACTGCTCTGCTCCACTCCTTGGTACTGAAATTGACTCCTCCCACTTTGTGAGCCGGATCCTTGAGGTGCAGGTTTCATCTGTATCTGTAAACCTCAGCCTCCAGTGGGCCTTCTTCTCATTGGCTGGTAGCTGGCGCTTAGTAGGACCACAGTCCTGCCTCCCAATGAGCTCCTTACCTTGTATAGTCAAGAGTTCATCACTTGCTTTTGACCACTTGTGTTGAAATCCAGGTTCTGACACTTGTCATTTGTGACCTTGGATAAGTCACTTAATTTCTCTTGTTTTCATTTCTTTATAAAATAGGGGTAGTAGTAGTAATAATAATAATGATAGCAAATAAATGATAAATAAATGATTTAATGTGTGTAAATCCCTTGAAACAGTATCTGGCATATGGAAAGCATGATTTAAGGGTTTGGTTTCCTATTATTGTTATCTTTACAATATTATTATTATAGTCAGGGAAGACTTGAGATTCTTTCAATCCCTGACCTGGAAGTCATTTGCTGTTTGCAGCCTCTCTTAACTCCTCTGAGCTCAGGCTTCCAATGCTCCTCAGCTGTGACCTCTTCTCAACACCATCTAGATGTGACCTTGCCCTTTCATCTCCCTGGTTCTTGGGGAGTGCTTTCCTTCTGATCCAGCCCTCCCCAAACACATGATCCCTCAAACCCAGAATCACCCATGGCTTTAGATGCTTTTCTACAGATGAGGATGATGATTTTTTAAAAACAAGTTCCAGTACTCTGAGAGGCTGAGACAGGAGGAAAGCATGTTTAAGCCCTGCCTGGATAACTTAAGTGATTAGTAAGATGTTATGCTTGTGTCTGCATGTCTCCTCAAATCCTCATGCAGTCATAGGTGGGGCTTTTTCAGAGGTAGCTAGATCTAGAGTGTGTGATGCTGGAATTGATTCATGGTGCAATGCTAGGCTCAAGAGCGCTAGGATTAAGGGTGTGAGTGCTACCCACCCTAAGCAGTCTGGATAAGATAGATATAAGGGATAGAAAGAGCTATGATCATCCCTTGCTTGCTTTTGCTTTGCTGCCTTCTGCCTGCAAAGGACTGTTTCTCCTCTGTGGTGCCCCTCTGCCCTGCCACCCTGCCTTGGAGCCAGCCGACTGTGGACTGAAACCTCTACAAACTGTGAGCCAAATAAACCTTTCTTCTTTTAACTTTGGGTGTTGGGTATTGTATCTAAGCAAGGAGAAAAGTAACTAAAACATGAGACCTCATCTCAAAATAAAAATTAAAAAGGTCTGTAGATGTACCTTAGGAGAAGACCCTGGGCTCAGTACCCAGTACCAAAAAACACAACAAAATGAAACAAATAAATAATAAAAAAAAGGAAGTTCCATTTCTACCACCACTGACAATCAGTCGACCACTCAAGAAGTGTTTGCTGAGGACTTTTACATTCTAGGTGCTTTAAGGATAGGAAAGATGTAAGAGAGCCTGCACTGAAGAATTGAAAAAATTTGGGGTGGGGGCGGTCAGAGTCTCATACCCTGACACTTACCATTCTAATCTCTTTAAAGTATACAACTGAATGATGTTAAGGCCATTAACCATGTTTTACAATCATCATCACTAAAGTTAGTTTCAGAATTTTAAAAATATATTAAATTTTTAACAATTCACTTATGTATATATTGTGGATATATACTGATTGTTCATGTTGTGGGGGTACAGTGTGCCATTTCAATACATGTGTACAGTGAACAATGATAACATCAGGGTATACCTCAGACATATCATTCTTTGTGTTGGGACTATTCAAAATCTTCTCACAGGTACTTTCAAATAGTCAGTGAGCTGTGAACCACAGTTCCCCTACCATTCCACAGAGCAGTGGAAATTATTATTCCTACTCAAGTGCTCCCCTGTACCCATTAAGCATCCTGTCCCTCAATATCTTTCCCAGGCTCTAGTTCCGGAATCTGTACATCACCCCAAATGCAGACCCTGAACACATTAGCAACCATTTCGAACCTCCTCTCCTAGTGCCTGGCGTGCACTATTCTGTTATCTGTCTCTACGAGCTTAAGGGTATTGCAGACTCACTTGCAGAAACAAATGGAAGTTTGGTGACAGAGAGAAGCCTCGTTAGAGAGGCAGCATGCTTTGGTGGTCAGTTGTGTGGACTCCAGCTCCAAAATGCCTGGTTCAAATCCTAGCTTGTTTATTTATAACTATGCAGATTTGTGCAGATTAATCTACTTTTCTGGGCTTCAATCTATATACACATAAACTATAAAATAAGGTTCACAGAAATCCCTCCCACATAACACCATTGTGAGGATTAAGTGCGAGAACATGTGTAGGGAGCTGAGGATAGTATCTGTGTGTAGTGTGTGCTAAGGATTTGTTGTTCTCCTTGGGCATGGATAGCAAGTCTGTGGCTTAGCATATTGTAACCTTGTTGGGGACCAGTACCGTTACAGCCTTGCCTGCCCGGAAATCCCTAGCACCTGGCATTATACCTAAGTGCCTGATAGATACTTGTTGGATAGTTGAATGGGAGTTTACAAAAGAGGGGGGATAACTATGTAACGGAAGAGATCATCTCAAAATCCTAAACTCAATGTCAAAAACAGTCCATGGCTACTTGGCAAACTTTATTACGAATAGCTTATATGCTAGATATGGTGTGACCCATTGCAGGGGCAGCAGAACACCAGGCATATTCCTAGCATAAATAGGATGATAATGACTATGACAGTTATTCATAAAAAATCCATTATTTTTTGAGCATTTAACGTGTGCCTGGCACATTGTTAAAACCTTAGGTGCATCTATTCATTTAGCTTTGTTTATGACTCAACCTGTGAGAAAAAACCCACCAGCACAATACAGTAATAGCCATGCAAAGCCATTTGTTTTTTTAACAGAGAAAAATGTCAACAAGTGTAAATGAGACCTGTGATAAGGAAGCCCATATGGGGGCTGTGTTGTCCCCGTGTGGGGGTGCTGGGCGCAGTCAGGAGAGGACAATCAGGAACTCTGATGCAACATCTGTATCTGTGCTCCAGTCAGCCAGGGAAATAGCTGGATATTTGCCAACTGAGCTGCCCATTGCTTTTGATTTGTGTAATTCTTTTCTCACTCCTCAAAGCTCCCCTATGATCCCCTTAAAGGATGGATCTTATCCTGCTTGCTTCCTCTTGCAGGTGCGCGTGGAGGGCCAGCAAGGAGCAGATGTTCAGCTGCCAGGCCAGCTGGGTCCTCCAGAGCAGGTGCTCACTGCTCCTCCTCAGTGGCAGTGCTCAAAGCTAGCTAACTGGATCCAGGACAGGGCTGTGAAACCAGGCACTATGGTCTGCATCAAACCCCAGATTCATTAAAACATGTCCAAGTGGATTGAATATTTCATGACCTGAGGGTGGAAGTCAAGGCCTCACTGGAATAGAAATCAAATGTGGAAGTGCAGTGGGTGGGGGCAGACTGCAAAGGGGAGAAAAGTAAGGGAGTGGGAGAGAGGACAGGGAGAGAGGCCAAGAGGAGTGTGGGAGGGAAGAGAAGCATGAGGATGAACACAAGAGTTCACTAAAGTCAACCTAACATCTCACCTTTGGCACGGGACTCTCTTGCTCTTTTCCTTTCCTTCCTTCCTCCTCTCTTCTTCCTTTCTTGCTCTTTTTTTCTTCCTTCTCACCTCTCTCTCTCTCTCTCTCTCTCTCTCTCTCTCTCTCCAGGGATTAAACCCAGGGCCTTTGCACTGAGCTACACCCCCCCCCTTTTAAATTTAGAGACAGGTTCTCCATAGGTTACTCAGGCTTGGCTGGAACTTATCTGCCTCAGCCTCCCAGAGTGATGGGATTATGGGTGTGTGCCACCACACCCAGCTGACTGTGTACTTTTCATGGCCTTATTTCAACAGATCCTTTCAATGATCCCATGAGGGTGAGTGGACTTTGCTCCTGGTCACCACTGACCACACAGGAGCCTGGATCCACCTTTCTCTCTGTCCTCACCCCTTGCTGAAGCCTGAGTCTCTGCCACTGCTTCAGACTTGGCAGGGAGCAGGAGGTGAAGGCCACATGCTGCCTTCCCAGCTACAAGTCCTGGAGCCTTGGGGGATGCTTCTGCCAGAAAGGCTCTTTTCCTGTTCCGGTTCTCTATCAAGGAAGTAGCTGGGTAAACATGAAAGAGATCCATACTGAGGAAACGTGGGTTCTCATGGGAGACTGGAAATTCTCTGGCACCCCAGGTCTCTCCTTGGCCCTTGTTGTCCTCCCTCCTGTCTGTGTGGCCCTTGTCCCTGTTTCAGCTGGAGGAGGGTCTGGTGACTTCTGTGTCCGTCTGTCCTTCGAGGCCTCATCCTTGGCTTAGCTCACTGCTGCTCTCTGCTCACTGCTGCTCTGGCTCTTCCCATCTCTTTGCACATCTGCTCTGCTCAGCTCCTCTGCCGTTTGTCTGTGCCCTTCTCTCTGCTCTCCTCTCTCTGGTCCTGCCCTAGCTCCCTCCATCTGGTCCGTGCATATTTACTGTGCTTCTCCCACTTTCTCTGCCCTTCTCCTTTCTTGGACTCCCTACTCCTTTCTCCTGGCTCCTGCCTCCTTCCCTCTCCATTCTCATTTTCTTAATCCATTAAAGTCATTTTATTGATGGTTCAGCCAATTTGAATCAATAAGCAGCTCTAGATCCCCTACCAGAGACAGGCTTTTAGCTTGGAGCCCCCTGGGGATACAGACCCAAACAGCCCCGGTCTGCAACTCAGTAAAAACCTGCATTTTCTGAGCAGCCTCAGCCTGCAGATGGCCTTGCCTACAGCCAGTCACCACCAGGAGGAATGGTTGTTGTGACTGAGTCACAGAGGCAGAGGGAGGCAGGAGGCAGGTTACTTCCGTTGACAGAGTGGCTGGGGCAGGTGACAACACTGGGCAGGGTGGTGCCAGGAAGGGGCAGTGCCTGTATTTTCCTACCTAGGAAGGTGGCCCTCAGCTGATCTGTGGGTCAGGCCTGGCTCTGCCACTCTCTTAAATGGACTGTCCCATCACTACCCCTACCTCTCCAGGCTCACTGTAACTAAGTGTCTGAAAAAAAACAACCTAAAGGAGAAAAGATTCATGGCTTATGGTCTGTTGGCTCCATTACTTTGGGCCTCTGGTGGGGCAGAACATCGTGATGCAAGGGTGTGGTGGAGGAAAGCTGCTCACTTCATGGCGGGCAAGGAGGGAGCGAGAGACTGAAGACCTCTCAAAGGCATGACCCCAGTAACCTGCTCCCCGCAACAGGACCCTGCCTCCTAACAGCCCATTCAGCCACAAACTCATCCGCTAAAGAAGTTGACATCCTTGGAATCCAGTTTCCTCTTTAGCCTCCATCTCTGGACATTGCTACACTGGAGATCAAGCCCTCAGTCCATGTGTCATTGAGGGGCGCTTCACATTTAAATTGTAACAGACCACTGTGTTATGTAATCGGTATGGGCTGGTTCCCCTGGATTCACATTTGGTGACTTTTCCAATAAAATGCAAGATCCAGGGAGCCTCAAGGCTCCAATTATTTTGCCAAGTCCCTGTTCTGCTTATCAGTCCTCCCGCCCCCACATAATCCATATTCTGTGTGTCTGGTTAGCAGGGAGGATGCCTGGGGAAATTACATGGTTTTCCACACTAGATTTGTTAGAAGTTGGGAGAGAGACTGCCTTATTTCACCTGATAATCTCTTATTTATGGGTTTGTTCTTTTCTTAGTATTAATGAGAATTACTATCTCCATCTTGCTGTGACGGCTTTATCAACACCTCAGTGGCTGCATTTCCATCCAGGTTAAAAAAAAACAAAACTGTGATCAAATTGAATCCGCATAAATAACAGGAACATTGGCAAGGAACATCTACAAACCCAGAGGCACTGATCGGGCAGATGGCGCCTCTCCTTGTGGACAGTGTTTTGCTGGATGCTATGAGACTCAGACCCTACTATGAAGTCCACTACCAAGCAAGTGGGGCTTTATCAGAATTTTTCAGCCTCAGGCTCAGATTCCCTAGGTAGTAGCTCCTTCGTCTAAGGCAGCAGGTACTATAGAGAGGCACAGGTTTGGGAGTTAGGCTGACCTGGCACAGACTCCAGTTATGTGGATTAGTCACTATGAAATTTTTCATCTGTAAAAAAAAGACAAAAGCTTGTAAGGAGCTGTATCCTTGGGCCAAGGTACAGCTCGGTAGTACATTCTTGGTAGGTGTGAGGCCCTGTGTTCAATCTCCAGGACTGCAAAAGCAGACAAAATAAATAAATAAATAAAAGAGATAAAGCATTTATCAAATAGCATCACTCCTCTGTAACCATGAAGTTTTTTCCAGGACCCCCCCCCCCAAGGATACGAAAATCCAAGGATGCTCAAGTGCCTTCTATAAAATGATGTAGTATTTACATATAACTTAAGTACACCCTCTCATATACTTGAAGTCATCTTCAGATTACTTCTAATACCTAATATAGTACAAATGCTTTGTAAATGCTGGAGCTGTTATATTGTATTGCTTAGTGAATAAGGACACAAGAAAAAAGTCTCTATGTGTTCTGTATAGGTACAATTTTTCCCATATGTTTTTAGTCTAAGGTTATTTGAAACATGGATGCAGATTCTAAGGGTAACAAGAGCTAACTATTCTTGCAAATGCCTTACATGTAGCATCATACACTAACTGTCTCAAATGCTGTGATATAGATTTATTTTCTTCATAAATCTCAGAAGGAGAAACTGAGTCATGTACACATACTCAGGGATCCACTTTGATTGAATAACACATTGAAGATTTCTAAGACTTAGTGTTATATTTCACAATGAAAGATTAAAACTCAAGCTTGGAAAGGCAATAAACTTTATTGTAATCAAGTCCTTGGAGGTGTGGAGCTAGGCAGAGCTGCAATGAGGGGACTCATAAGCCAGTGCTGCACAAGATTAAGAAGGACCATTCACCAAGACCAGGGGTCAGCAAACTGTAGCCCATGGGCCAGATTCAGCCTCTGAACTATTTCTGTAGTTGGGTTTTATTGGAACAGGTTTATTCACTACATATTTGCCTCTGGATGTTTTTCTGCTTCTTATGGTTTAGATTTAGAATGTCCCCCCTCCCCAATTCTTATGTGTTCAGAGGTAGGGTTTTGAAAGATGATTGCATCATGGGGCCACTGTATTCATCAGTGGATTGATCCATCGACGTGTTCATAGCTGAATATGCTGTCAGGAGGTGGGGCCTGGTTGGAGGAGATGTCACTGGGGGCTGCCTTTGGAGGGTGTATCTCCCTTCTCCACTCCTCTTTTCTCTCTCTGCTTCCTGGCTGCCATGCTATATCTCAGCCATGTCCTTCCACCATTCCATTTCTGCCTTAGAGCCAGCCAACTGTGCATCAAAATAAACATGTCCCCCTTTAAGAGTTGTGGGTGTCAGGTATTGTACCTCAGTGGCAAGAAAGCTGGCTAATACATGCTACATTAGTAAAGTTGGGAGTCACAGCAGAGATAGCATAGTCCACAGAGCTGAAAATAGTAACTACTGAGTTCTTTACAGAAAAAGAACATTTGGTGACTCCTGATCTGGAGAACAAATTTAACTCCCTTGAGTTGTCCAATATGGCAGCCTTGGAGGCAGGGTTCAAACACTGATCTAATTGGTCTCCGAATGACCAACTCCTTCCTGCCATGAAAAGTAGCTCTGAGAAGCAGGAGACAGGAATCTCTCCTTCACACATATTTACATATTCATTTGGAAATAATCTGACAATCTATGTATAAGGGAGATGGCTAAGTAAAGGAATGTGTGGCCCACAGTGATAGATCATATAGATACTGAAACGAATGAGGTGGGATGTCCACAGCTATCCACACAGCCAGACATCTCTATAATTGTGCATTCTTTGTGTCTACTGTTCTTTAAAATGCCACTCATTGAAAAGTGCACTGTTATTTTTGTGCCAAGAAGAAGCGAAGAAATTGGCTACTGCAAAATCCATTTTACTGGAAGATGTATCCTTTTTTCAGAGATTTTTTTAAATTAGAAGAAATGCCAATCCTACAAAAGATGGGATACTGTTTGTTTATATATGCATGGAAGAATATGTCTATTTGTGCGGAAGCACAGGGAAAAAGTCTGGATGGATATACATCAAAGTGTGCAGAGATTACCTCCAGGAAATAAATGGAACTGGGGCTAGAAGGTTATGAAGAAATCTCACTTCTTAATTTTTTATCCTCCATCATATTTAAAAGTTTTACAATGAGCAATTTTAAAAATATTTCAAAATAAAAAGAATTATTTATTTAGATAATACCTTCAAAGTGACTCATCAAGTACTAAACACACACAGGTTAAGCAGTTTCCTTCTCTTTTCTTCTTTCTCACTGACCACCAAGAAGCCATTCAATGAAGAGAGACAAAATCTTGAGAAACTTCCTACACAAATGGTACACTGTAAATTTAAATTATTGTTGCTATTTGTAAAAGATATTGCTATTTGGTTTGTATGTAGATATTTGGTTAATATTTTTATCTTCTATTTCCTGTTCTCTCCCCAAAGGTAATTATCCTTTTCTTATAGACTATGATATACTCTACAAATAACATTGCTATAGTTTGGATCCTGATTGTGGTCCCCAAAGTCCTATGTTAAAAGCTTGGTGTGTAGGGCCACACTACCAGGAAATGGCGGAATCTCTGAGAGAGGGGGCGATGGAAAGTGGCTTGTGAAGTCAGTGGTTTTGCTCTGCCTCATGCTCTTTCTGTGACGTGCCACATTACCACAGGCCCAAAGGAATGAGCCAACTGATCATGGGTGGGCCTCTCAAACTGTGAGCCAAAATGAACCTTTTCTTTTTAAGTTGACTCTCTCAGCTATTTTGTTATAGTAATTGAAAGCTGACTGTACACAACACCATCTGAGGAGGGTTTGTCTTCTAAGCTTCCTTGAAGAGCATATTGGTCAGGAATTTTCCTTTATGCCTTCACTGCACACAAAAAATAGAAACAAATGACTTATTAACCACAGGAAATATTTTGTTAATATTTCAATATTAGAGGAATATTTATATGCAGCCATTTTCATATGCAATGCCCATACTGTTGAAGGAAGTGCCAACAGGCATATTCAGAATAGAAAAAAAAACCCCAAATCATCTGCAAAGTGCAGTTTTAGCTGGAAATTTCCCACATGACAAATAGTTGCATTTTTGTATCCCTTTTCCCCATTCTCAGTCACAGATTGGAGATTTGCCAGGACATAATGTATGTTATAGGTTACAAATACTCATGGCTTCCTTGTATGTTAGAAAAATGGTAAAATGATCTCCTGGCTCCAGAACTACCACTTTGAACAACTGAAGAGAGTTTGAACTGTCACCTCTATCAGCTGTCAACAGAGTTATTTTGTGTATGTTTCTACATTGAAAAGGGACATTATATTAAAAGAATTGAGGTCACAGATTTCAAAATTGTAAGAGACTTTGGGGACCACCTAATTCCACTACCCTGAGCAGGAATCTTACTTATATTATATCCTCTATAACTGAGCTTAGCCTTTGCTCACACACCTTATGTCCTTCAAAAAACTCTGTTTAAATGAACATTAAAATGCAGTACAATCTTTATCATAAATACACTAAGCCTTGAGTGTCAGAGGAAAAGTTTAGCTAATACAGCTGTAATTCTTAGGAATGGCAGACACTGCTGCTTGCTTTATCAGTTAGAAAGGCTCTATGCTGCATGTAATATACTTGAATAATAATTTCTAGAGAAGAAAGACAATTACCTACTATAACAAAAAAAAAATTCAGAGAAAAGCAATCCCAGGGCTTCTTCATTGGTTCAAGGATCAATCAAAGAACCACGATGGTTTCATCCGTCTGTTTTGCCAGTATTAGTTTGTTAATATTCTTTTCTCTTCTACATAGACTTATTGCCTCATGGTTGAAAAATAGCTGCCAAAGCTCTAAGAACCATGTCTTCACATAGCCAAATTAAAAAAAAAATAATCAGAGGAAGATAAGGGAAGGAGGGAAGGAGAGAGAACTCTTGTCGCTGTCATTTTTATCAAAGAGGTAAAGCTCTGTAGGAGACTTCCCTTTACCTGCTGTTATGGTTTGTGTCTAGATGTCCTCTGAAAGCTCATGTGGTGGTGGGTCTTTTCAGAGGCGGCTGGGTCTAGAGTGTGTGATACTAGGTTTAGGTATGTGATGCTGTGTTCCAGTGTGTGATGCTGGGATCAGGGGTGTGTGATTACTAAATTAGTCCACTGATTGGTTTTGCATAATTCTGGGTATGGATAATGTGAAGGCCCACCCTGGGTATGAGTACTATCTGCCCTATGGCCATGTAGGATAAAATATAAAGGAAAGAAAAGAGGGCTGCTGTTTTCACTTGCTGCTGCTTGTTTTCTGCTGCGTTCTGCCCACCATGAACTGTTTCTCCTCTGTGATGCCTGTCTGCCATGCCACCCTACTTTGGAGCCAGCCAGCTATGAAATGAAACCTCTACAAATTGTGAGCCAAATAAACCTTTCCTCCTTTTACTTTGGGTGTTTTGTCTCAGCAATGAGAAAAGAAACTAAAACATATACAAAAGTCTAGAAATGACCACATGTCTAACCCTATCTTCAGAGGAAGCTGGAAAATGAGTATCTTGTTCATTTAACTTCTACAGTGAGAAATGAGGAAAGGTGAAGGGTGTTGAATATGTTTCAGTAGCTATTTGTTTCTCACTTCTTTCTTGCTAACAGAACCTTGCTTTGTTTGAGGATGTGACTTGGGAGATAGTGAGTCATTCTCAGTCCCAGGAGATAAATTAATGTTAGACCAAGATATTACATTTGTCTTGCCAGTTAAGAGAATGGGATTCAGTTCTGGTCAATGGGATATGAGACCATGTCTCTTAGGAGTCTGGGGAGCTTCTGGAAGATATACCCTCTATCCTAGAAAGGAAAGGATAAACTTCCTACCCCTCTTTCAGAAATTGAATATTTGTGTTTGAAGTTCTTATACTTGGAGTTAATGCAGCCCTGAAAGGACAACTATGAATCCTGAAATGGTAAATGCAGAGATAAAACCCAATACTCTAAAGATGCAAGACTGGAAAGATGAAAAACCACATATCCATCTAAACTTTGGAAATTTCTACCTCTGTATCTATTTCTGTGGGACTGCCATGTTTATTACTTATGTTTTTTTTCTTCTTTCTTTCTTTCTTTCTTTCTTTCTTTCTTTCTTTCTTTTTTTCTTTCTTTCTTTCTCTCTCACTTTTCTTTTCTTTCTTTACTTTTGGTGCTTGGAATCAAACCTATTGGTTTGCTTTCATTTATTTATTTTTTAAAATGAATTTTATTGGTACACTTTTGAAATACATAATGATCACATTCATCATAGGGAATTTATATCTGTACATAATAAGGAAACTTTTTGGTAAACACATTTAAACTCCAATCAAGCATAAGCCTATTGTTTTGAAGAATCCTAAAGATTGGTGAATAGGAATGCAGGTGTGCTTTGCTCAGTAGACACTATGAATAATAGCTAATTATTTATTAAGCACATACTAGGAAATTCATATCAATTATGAGCACTTCTCACTTTACAGATGAGAAAACTTGAGTTTTAGTAAAAAAGAAAGAAAGAAAAGAATGAAAGAAAGAGAGAAAGAAAGAAAGAAAAAGAAAGTGTTCCAGGTCAATATTTTAGGTTCTTGATTCACCTAACTAGGTGGGTTGGGTGCCTAATTATGTTTTCAATCACTCTATTACATTGTCTTGGCTGTAACATACTAGATTCTAGATGAAATAAGGAGCCAGGTACTGTGCCAGGGTTTAAATTTTTAAAAAGCAATTCCCAGGACAAAGAGGTCATATGCCTGTTGTTAGAGTGAATAATATCAAGGAACATGTATGAGGGAGAGAAAGATGGGGGGGAGAGGAGGGGAGAAGAAGGAGAAAAAGAAGGAAAAGGAGAAGAGAAGGAAAGAGAAAGGAAGGGAAGAGAGAATGAAGGGAGGAGGGAGGAGAGGAAGGGGAGGATGAGCCAATATAAGAAGATATTATCAAGTTATCTACCACTAAGTGTGATTGTTCTCCAAGAAATCATGTAAGCTACATCTGGAGTTCGTTGCATTAGGAGAAAAAGGATAATTTATCCATCAACTCCCATGTCCTGTTGATCAAATATTTGCCTGTGGTTTAATTACTTCAAACTTCTGTGTTTTGCCTGCATGGATACCAACGTAGGTCCCACAGTGTCCAACAGCTTGACATTAACAAGAATATTTTGGGAGAGGATGAAAATTAATGTGTAGTGCAGATGTAGGGAGGAGTTTAGATACGATCAGATTGCATTTAATTCGGATGGAATCTCAGGAGTAGCTACAATGTGTCAGTTGATATGCTGTCTGATAGGGTCACCCCTCCTTCTATCAATCAGATCCCCCCCTTGACTTCATTGGAAAGCAAGACATCCTTCTTCCTTGAGGGAGATAGTACAAGTCTGATTCCTTGCACAGTTCCCTTCAAGCTGGTGACCACCTAAACTTTCTGAGTAGACTCAACACAAGGGACCCTGTGAATAAAACATGATCGTTGTTATTGTAGTTGATTGTGAGCTCATAATTCATATCCATTCTCTTCACCCTCCACTATTGTGCTAGATTTCTCTAATCCCAGGAGAATACTTGAACTCGGGTTGGTGGGGAGACCTGGATTTTCATCTCTGAGACATCTGAGCCCTTGTAGCCTTGTATGTCTTGGGCCATATTTCCTGAAACTGACAGATTTCTGTGATGACAGGGCATGAGGCATGAAAAGGTGCCCCAGTGAATTCTTGTTTATCAATTTTATTTTATTTTATTTTTATTAGTACATGTTTCCTATGCATAATGACCATATTCATCATGGGGGACTTGTTCATGTTCATAATATATCTTAATTTTTTTTCCCATTTCCCCTGCTCCCTTCAGCCCTTCTTCCCCTCCCCATTTGCAAAAGCTTTAACTCCTTTTTTTAAACTTCCATTCCCTTTTTTAAAATCCCTTTCCTCTTCTTTCCCTTGCCTTTCTTTTCTCTTGTTCCCCTTCCCATTTGAATAAGTCCTTCCTACTTCCCAATATCTGCCATCCATTTTGGTCAATATTTACCCTTTGGGTTTCTCACACAAGAGAAACAATATGATCATTAAGCTTGTGTGTCTGATTTATTTCACTTAAAATTATGATCTCTGGATGCATCCATTTACCTAAAAATGTCTCAAGCTTATCTTTCTTTATGACAGAGCAGTATTCCATTGTATATAAATACCACATTTTCTTTATCCATTTGTCTGTTGATGGGTATATGGACTGTGTCCAAGATACAGTTATTATAAATTGAGCAGCTACTAATAATATATATATATATATA
>NW_004624782.1:3537400-3585951 GCF_000247695.1 Heterocephalus glaber
AAACATGGGTATATATATATCACTGTAGTATGATGCTTTTGATTCTTTCAAGAAGATAGCTGGAAGGAGAATAGCTGGGACAAATGAAACCTCTAGTTTTAGTTTAGTTTTTTCTTGTTGTTGTTGTTTTTTAAGAAATTTCCATACTGATTTATTCAGTGGTTGTACCAATTTACACTCCTACCAACAATGTCGAAGTATTTCTTTTTCCTCATAGCCCCACAGCATTTGTTATTGGTTGATTTCTTGATGATAGCTATTCTTTCTGGAGTGAGATGGAATCTCAATATTGTTTTAATTTGCATTTCTCAAATGACCAATGATATTGAACATTTTTTCATATATTTATTTGCTGTTTTTACTTCATCTGAGAAGTGTCTATTCATTTCAGATGCCTATTTTTGGATTGGGTCTTTAAATTAGGTTCTGATTTTTTTGAGTTCTTTATATATTCTAGATATTAGTCCTTTGTCTGAGGAGTGGCTAGTAAAAATTTTTCCCTTCTGTGAGTTGTCTCTTCACTCTTTGGGTGGTTTCTTTAGCTGTGCAAAAAGCTTTTTAATTTGATGTGATCCCAGTTGTCGAGTCTTTGTAATATTTCCTGTGTAATCACAGTTCTGTTCGTAAAGTCTTTATCTACTCCTATGTCTTCAAGAGTTTTACCTGTTCTATCTTCCAGTAGATTGTTTCTGTTTTAATATTTAGATCTTTGGTGCATTTCTATTTTAGTTTAGTACATGGTGAGAGATATAGGTCTAGGTTTACTCTTTGACTTGTGGAAATTCAGTTTTCCAGGATCATTAAAGAGGCTGTTCCTTCCAGTGAAGGTATTTGGCCTCTTTGTCAAAGATAAGGTCGCTGAGTGTGCTTGGAGTTCTTTGAGCATGTTCTATTCTGTTCCATTGATCCTCAAGTCTGGTTGTGTGTGTGTGTGTGTGTGTGTGTGTGCGCGCGCGCTTGCCAGTGCCATGCTGTTTTTATCACTGTACCTTTGTAGTATAACTTCAAATCAAGGATGGTGATGTCCTCTGCCTTGCTCTTGTTTTCCAGGATTGCTTTTACTGTTCTAGGTCTCTTTTGGTTCCATATGAATTTTAGGATTGTTTTCACTAATTCTGGGAGGAATGCTATTGGTATTTTGATTAGGATTGCATGAAATTTGTATAACAGTTTTGGAAGTATGGCCATTTTCACTGTATTGGTTCTGCCTGTCTAGGAACAGGGTATATCTTTCCATTTTCTGATATTCTCTTAGATCTCCTTTTCAGAGTACTGTAGTTTTCAATGTAAAAGTCTTTCACTTCCTGCATTAGATTGGTTCCTAAGTAGTTCATTTTTCTCGATGCTATCATGAAAGGTGTTGGTTCCCTAATTTCTCTCTCACTGAGTTTGTTATTTTTGTATAGCCATACTATTGATTTTTGAATGCTGACTTTATATCCTGCTATGCTATCAAATTTGGTTAATAATTCTAGGAGTGTTTTGGTGGAGTTTGGGGGGTTTTCTATGTAGAGTATCATGTCGTCAGCAAATAGTGATAATTTAATGTCTTCCTTTCATATTCGTATTCTTTTTATTTCTTTCTCTTGTATAATTGTTCAGGATAATGTTTCCAGAACTATACTGAACAGGAGTGATGCGTGAGGAAGGAAATTATGATGACCAGAGCAAAAAGTAATGCAACCGAGACTAAAATAATACAAAGAATCAATGAATTGAAGAGTTAGTTCTTTGAATGATTGAATAAAATTAACAAACCTGTAGCCAACCTTATCAAAACATAGAAAGACAAGATCCAAATCCATGTAATTAGGAATGAAAATGGCAAAATCACAATGGATCCTGGAGAAATCCAGAAGATCATCAGTATCTACTTTGACAACCTGTACTCTAATAAGATGGAAAATTCAGAAGAAATGGATAGATTGCTAGATACACATGAATTACCAAAGCTGAATCAAGAAGATATAAAAATTCTAAATAATCTAATATCAGTCAATGAAATTGAAGAAGTAATTTAAAAACTACCAACAAAGAAAAGCCTCAGCCCTGACAGATTCACTGCTGAATTCCATAAGAACTTCAGAGAAGATCTAATGCCACTACCCATCAGACTCTTCAATGAAATGAAAGGGAAGCAATACTGCCAAAGTCATTCCTGGAGTAAGCATAAACCTGATACTAGAACCAAAGAAGGACCCGAACAAAGAGAGAACTGCAGGCCAATCTCTGTAATGAACATAGATGCAAAAATCCTCAATAAGATACTGGCAAACAGAATGCAGCAAATCATCAAAAAGACTATACACTATGATGAAGTAGGATTCATTCCAGGGATGCAGGGATGGTTCAACATATGCAAATCAATAAATGTAATACTACACATTAACAGAAACAAGGACAAAAGCCACATGATCATCTCAATAAATGTGGAAAAAGTATTTGACAAAGTCCAACACCCATCCATGATGAAAACCCTAAAGAAAATTGGAAGAGAAGGTCTTTATCTCAATCTGATAAAAGCCATCTATGACAAACCAGCAGCCAACATCATACTAAATGGACAAAAACTGAGAGCTTTCACCCCATGTATTCTCCCTGCTCCCACTAATGGCACCCCTAGTCCTTCATGTATTCAAAATCAGTGAACCCCATAAACATTGCAATTCCTTTCTGTGACTTCTGGCCAACTGTCATCATGAAGAAGTTAAGCATTAAAAGTATCAGAAGTGGAACATATGAGGTGTTTAATTTAATGTAAATAGTCCATTGTTTAAGCTATTTTGAGTTGGATTTGTTTTTTACTGGCCATCTAAAGCATTAACCTCACTAGTAATCAGAGAATCACAGCTAAAGTTGAGATCTGAAAAAACTGTAGATATTAAAATAGACAAAGATGACAGGCAAGTGTCTTTTAGGCAAAAGGGAGAGCAGGTATGAAATTCTGTAGGAGAATAAAAATGTGAAATGTTTAAAGATCTTAAAATGATTCAGTATGGCCAGAATCGAGACTACATGAAAGGGTGCTTGTTAAATTTTCCTGTATAATGTTGGCAGTTTGCACAGGAAAAGTTAGTGCCTTTGAGATACCATCGCTTAAAGAAATATTGTGTACTTAACAGATAGCAGGAGTTGCCTTGCCTTTATTAGGTAACATTGGCTCATATAACCAGCTACAGCCCTTGCTATTAGATTAGGCTTCTCCAGGATTTTTCTAAATCCTACGGGTTATGTTCATATCTCCAGCTCCAATTTCCATTACTGTTCTGTGCATTCGTCTCTTGCTTTCTCAGCTGTGCTCTTCTTTTCTTTTTGAAATTGTCCAAATATACAACAAAGTGATTTTCCCTTGCTTTCCAAAAGGCCTATCAACCCAGGAAGCTGCATAAAGTCAAGGTTCATTGAATTTTGTGGGGGTGAGTACTAAAAGGGGTCAATTTGAAGCACATCCAATGATTAAGATGAACTACTAGCCATCCTTATTCTAAGGTTCTTTTGCTCAACCTGCCAGGTATGGGAGAACTTCTCATGGACAAACATTGTTTCTTATATTTCCTGTTTTGCAGCCACGATATTACCCTTCACCTTCAAGGATCTCTGCACATTCTTACTACTAATTTTGTCCAGACACTGCCAAATTCCTCCTGCTTTCTTCCACAGAAACATTCAGTTTTTCTTGGATGTCCTAAGCCTTTAGACTCTGGGAATTGGAACCATCCTTCCACAACCAAAATTACTTGCTAATCAAGGTGGCCTTGCTAAACGTGTACAGTCCCTTCCCTGAGTCTCAACTCTTAATCTGAGGTTTGACTTTCTACACTTCATTTGGGAGAGAAGAGATACATGGCGGTGGGTAGGAATTGACCGGGGGAAGTTTCTCATCGTGTATAATAACCCTGAGCTGAGTAGTGAAGTCAAAGTTGCACAGAAGCTGAGAAAGGTGGAGAGAACATTCCTCTTGAGCAAAGATACTGAAGCATGACCATATTAAATATCCATCTTCCCATCTCACTCCTCCCCTGGAGCATCCTTTAACCTTCATCAAATCATTTGAACCAGAGGAGGGAACTCCATGGAAGGAATCTGAAAGGCCACCAGCCCAGAGGCCACCAACTGCTGTATCTAAGGAGAACTCAGGGGAGTGTGCCTTCAAGCTGAGACTGCTGTCTGCAGAGCGGCAACAACATGAAATGTATTGGACGTTCCTTTTAACTTCAGGCCAGGCTTCCTCCAATGTATGTTGTAGTTCGTGATCATGGCATGGCACAAAGGATGAGAGATTACTTGGAGTCAATGGCCAATTCAACCTCCAAGAAGGCCCAGAGGGACTGCCTTTAACTGAAACCCCTCAGTGTGAGAGAGTCTCAGAAAGACAGCCCTGAACTGAAGTTTCTGTGGCTTCTTATTGATAGAGTCAGGAAAGAAGGATAAAGGAGAAAAGAAGGATGTCTGTGCAGGAATTCCTGTAGGGGACAAGGGAAGGATAGGGTGTTCTATTATGTGACTGACCTTTGGGCCAATCTCAGTGATAAATCAGGGTATGAGAAGGAGAGGGCCAGAGAATTCATTCTTTAAGGCAGTGTGTTTTGGCCCTACTGTGACTTGTGACCCTGTAGGCTCTTTCAACCTCTAACCATGCATTCCAGGAGATTTGGAGTGTGAGATTCCAAAAGTCCCATATCTCGGAATATCCATCTCATACACACCTCTGGCCAATGCCCCCACAAATGTAGATGTGAAGTGTCCAGGCTTGGGAGCCAGGATGCCTAGGCTCCAATATTAGCTCAACCCTTTGGTAGTCCTACGGGGTCTTGAGTTACTTACTGAGCCCCTTTGTGTCTAGCTTTTCTTGTCTATAAAACTGGGATAATGATAACACATAAGGTTGCACTGAAGATTAAATAACTCATCTATGTCAATTGCTTGGAACAATACTGGGCACAAACTAAGCCCTGATTAAACATTAGCTCTGCATGCATAGCCTTAATTCAGCTGATTGGCAATGCTGTTGACTTCTGATATCACATATATGAACCATGAAAATTAGCTCTGGCCCAGACTGCTTCTTCTCCTATACAAGTTTTATAAGTAGAAAATCGATCTAATATTATAAATGGAGTTCGTTGACATGGATTGCCTAATTCAAACCTGTACTGCATATATAATAGGAATGAAAACATAGATATGGGAAGAAACATTATATATTGTAAAGGAACACCAAGCTGCTTTATGGAGCAGTTGTCTGCCTGGTGGGGACGTGTCCTTCAATTTCCCTTTGGTTGATGCTAACTGTGCTGCTCATGGAAGTTTCAAAATACTCTGATGCCTAGGTCTCCCTCTGTGAATTCTGATGCAACTGCTCTGGGTTGTAGATGGACTCTAAGATTTGAAAAGATTTTCCAATTGCAGCCAAAGTTGAGAACCACTGTTTTAAAAACACCCGCATCTGGACCACTGCACGGATAAATGAAATCAGAATCACTGCGGGCTGATCCTGAGCATCAGAATGTTTCAGAGCTCTCTTTGTGATTTACAGTGCAGCCAGGACTAGAAGCCACCATGCTTAGCACTCATTGATTTGAGCCTAATAGCAAACACTGGTAAGGATTTGCTTATTGATATGTAGGTTCATTTTTTTTTCACTTTTGTAGCACACCTACTTTTTTTAAAAGACCTTTTCATTGAAAATTTCCCCCACATCCCTACAACTTTGGCTTTGAAAATCTGATATTCTTCAGTGCTCTAAAACCCCTGTATTATGTGACTTTTGATAATATGAGATTTCTTAAGATCACAGCCTCATCTTGGTAAGTGTGGACTGCTATGCTTTTGTTTCCCCAGAATTTACCATTCTTCTAGTAAAATTATCCTTGGAGTTGCATTTGAAGAGCCACTTTGATTTAATTCTTGCCTTGTAATTATTTTTCCTTGGTCAGGCCAGAAAAGGGGAGGTCCTCGTTGGTTTAAGCCTATTAGCATGTCATGTCCAATCTTTATAGTGATTGGTTCTAAGATGAGCACCCGGTCACTATCTGGCCAAGGAGAGTTGAGCTTTAGTCCAGCGGCTGGGGAAGAGATGCTCTTATTTCACTGGGATGCAAAGCTAGAAGGGTGAGGGCTGGAGCTGTTGAGAGTGGGCAGCCAGACTGAGGAGGGCCACAGATTGCGTGGGGTACCCTACTTCGGGGGCACTGTGGAGCCCTTGGAACCAAGAAAGTCAGACAACTCTCCAATGCTTTTATCCTACTCCATCAATTCTCTCTCTGCAAAAACTAATTTGAACTGGAGGTAGAGTATTACTTAATTCCTATAGAGTCTAACTAATGTAGCAGAACAGAGTAGAGAATTTAAATAGCTCAATTAAACTTTTCAAATCAATTTCTTATCGATTTCATTTGCTCTTGGCAGCAATGCTATGAAGTCAGTGCACCAGAGATTGTAAGCTCTGTGAGGGCAGGAAGTCAGAATGTCTTGCTCCATCTCCCTGTCACCAGGCAACCTCATGTGCCTGTTGTGGAGAACAGATAGATACAATCTCCTCTTGCATTCACTGATGATTGCTTCCAGGACCCACGGATACCCAAATCCCTGGATGCTCAAGTCCCTTATATAAAATGATGGAGCATTTATGATAATCTATAATAACCTCTCCTATGCTTTAAATCATCTCTAGGTTATTTCTAATACTTAATCCAGTGTAAATGCTATGTAAGTAGTTGTTATACTATATTTTGTGAGAAATAATGACAAGGAAGTGGTCTATACCTGTTCAGTGCAGATGCAATTTTTAAAAATATTTTTAATCTGTGGTCAGTTGAATCCTCAGATGTGGTTAGAACCTGTGGATGTGAAGGCTCACTGAACACGGGGTACAAATTCTCAGTGGGTATTAGCATAGAGGAGACAGCAACTCTAAGAGGCACTGTTACTATCCCTGTTTCTCAGGAAAGGCATCGTGAAGTAGCATGTGCCCAAGGTCAAAGGACTATTGATTTGCTTGTTCCCATATAGCAAGCATTATTTACGGAGTCTCTACTATGGGTCAGGTGCTGTGGGTGCCAGATGAACAAGAGGGTAAAATCCCTGCCCTTCTATGTAGGAGGAAAGTGGTTCAGACATAAACAGATAATCACGGGAAATGAATGTGACCAAAGGGAAGTTGAGGGAGTTACGGGGAAAAAATATGAAGAGAATATGGCCATTAGACTTCCCTGAGTTGTGACATTTCAATGGAGGGGGGAAGAGCTTGAGCCTGTGTTATATGGAAGCCAGGTTAAGCTTCTGTCTGTGCGCGCTGACCTGGGGCTCTGATGAGTTAGCCTGGCACCTTTGCTCTGCAGCCCCAAAGGTGTGTAGCATCTCCTTCCACACAAACTGGGGATCGTGGACGAAGGAGGATGGCTTTCTTCATGACTCTGGCTTGGCGGTGTTTGGCTGCACTTATCTGTGCTGCCTGCAATTACCTGAGTCCCCTCCATGCACATCTCCTCTCCAGCCAGACTTTGATGACACTTCATTGTCCTCTGAAATGACCTCCGTGAGACTGGGGTGGGGGTGGGGGTGGAAAAAGGAATCAGAATGTCTTATGTTCATGTACCAACTCCACACAAGGAATGTGAACATTATATCCTAATAAAAAAGTATACTAAGAATGAGAAGTGGGCTCTATGCAATTTCTCCTTCCCTTCCCCCATGTTCTCATCAACAAAATTGACATAGACCCTAGTCATCTGTCAGTCTTCCGCAAAGGCTCTGATGTGGGGTGCTTGAGACAGAGGTTGCATCCAGGTAGCCTGTCAATCCCTGGCAGACATAGTGGTTAAACATCTGGGAATTTCACATGAAAATCCGTATTTCTGACTTATAAAAGAGCAGAACTGGCAGCACCATCCTCAAACCTGCACGTGGCAGTGCTTGGTTTTAGCTGGGTGGCAGCTGACTTCGAGGCGGGGTATACAAGCAGCAGTTTACCACAGACCCCGCTAGTCCCCGCTGCATTCCCAACCCAGCCTTCTTTCATCATTTACCTTGCTAACTTGGTCTCTGAAGACACTTGAGCTCGCACTGAATTTTATATTTGAATTTAGAGCAGATCTGGCACATTATAAGAGCTGAATTAAGAGTAATTATTATCGATAGTGATCATGGTAAAAATAGTCAAAGAGCACTGTCTCCAGGCTGAATAAAAAAGATATAGGATCTTTCCTGCATAGCAGTTAGGTGGAAATAGTTATGACTCAACTAAATATTCAAAACAACCCTCTCCCTTCCTCCTAATCAGCACTCTTGCATGGGAACATTTCTTAGTAAATTGCATAAAATCTTTACCCATAATAGAAACAGTACATGTTGTAGCTAGCTGATTATTATTATTTACCATCATCACATAATTAGACATAATTTCAATAATTGCTGAACACAGACTACCTGAATAGATATTCCTTAGGACAACATGGATTAATGAAAAGAGGATCCAAGTTGTTGGTAGGAACTGTGAGGTCTTCGGGCATTTTCTCTTTGGGGGCAGGCCAGGGTAGCATACACAGAGGGGACAGTAAGGAGCAGGACTAGCAGGTACTTAGGTCTCTTTCAAGGCAGTAAGTTTTCTCTGACTCAGTCTTTAACAACATGGCTCTGTCGGTCTGCCATGGGGAACAATAGCTGAGTTGTCTTGCATCTGCTTTCCACTAAGCTGCAGAGTGTCCTTCTGATTCAGTGGTCCTTCCTTCCTTCCTTCCTTCCTTCCTTCCTTCCTTCCCTTCTTCCTTCCTTCCTCTTTCCTTCCTTCCCTCCTTCCTTCCCTTCTTCCTTCCTTCCTTCTCTCCCTCCCTCCCTTATTTCTCTCTGTCTTTCTATCTCTCTGTCTCTCCTTTCTCTCTCCTCCTCCTCCTCTTCCTCTTCCTCCCTCTCACCGCTTTTCTTTTGGCTTTTCCCTCTCTCTTGATCTCTCCCTCTTATCTATCCATAGTTTTTGTGTGTGCAGTGGAATCCAGGACCATTTGCATACTTAACATGGGCTGCAACATGATATTACACCCCGCCCCAAAGCCTATAACATTAGGTTCCACCACTGGAGACCCCTGGTCTGGCAGCCACCCTCCTGGGAGGACTGGAAGCTAGGAACACAAAGCAGCCCCATGAACAGAACTAAGAGGGGCAACATTTTGTGCTTTACAGTTTGTGTTATGCTAGGAGCTAGGGGTGCAATATAAGAGGTACCTCAGGAAACACACCACAGAGCCTGACTCTAGGCACTCCTTAATAAAGGTTCTATTCTATTTTTATTTTCCTGTCCAGCTAACCTGACGATCTCTTCCTGCTCACAGAGTTCCGTTCTTCTCTCTCTTTTTGTCTTGGGTTCTGGAGTCAGAGGAGCCCGGATGTGAATCCCAGTTCCATCACTCCTCTGCATGCTTGAGCAGTTTGCTTAACATACCTGAGCCTTGAATATTCTAATCTGGAAAATGGGGGTAAGGATGACCCTTGCCTTCCAGTACTGAGGTGACTATGAAATGAAATATTGCACATTCAGTACGTGCAGTGCCCAGTGGATATTAGGCTCTCTGTAAATACTTATTTTTAAACAAGCAAATGATCTGAACCCCAGTCGTGCTTCCAAAGTCTGCTAAAGCTTTTCCTCCTCTGGGAAGTGTTCTGGCTGCCTCTCTGTCACCAGCATCACACACACTGGCTTTGTCCCTGTCGGTTGAAGTTGGATATTATTAATTTATTTTGCCAATTAATCATATGTTTTCCCAAACCTAACGGAGCTCCTTCTGTTGTCTGCAATCTGTATTCCTGTCTACCTGCCGTCCTACTGAGTCTTTGGTGGGCACTGAATTCACGTTTATTGACTGACAATGTGATCTTCTTTGTGATACTTAGTCATTTAGTCACCAAAGGACAAGGCGAGGGGGTGACTTGGGTCCTGGTGTTAGGACTGCACCGGAAACTCCCTCACTCCTTTAGTGTGCAGAGCTGCTAGGACTATCGTCTGCAGCTTTACAAAGGCTGCATACAGTGGGACTCCCCCCTTTCTTTCATGAAGGAGAAATGAAGGATAATCGCAGGGCTTTCTTCAGCTCCATTTGTGTGTGTGAGGAGCATTATGTTGGCAGTAATTACAGAAAGGAAGGGAAATGGAGTAAGTACCCACGGAAGAATTAGTTGTACTCAACCTAATTAAAATCCTGTAGAAAGAGTTCTCTTATTTGAGACAGTGGTCCAATATGACCTTGAAGCCTCTGTGTTAACCACTGTACTTTTCGCTTGAAGGAGGAATATTAAATGGCAGAAAAATCACTTGGGAAAGGCAACACATTAGTTGCCTTTCAGAAGTGAAATAACCTTGATTTTTGAACCAGTTCTTCCCAATAAAATCAAAACGCATTGAGCCCTGTTAGTTAACAAGGGGAAGCTATCAGACTGGAGGAGGAGCTCCCCGAATGTCCTCCAGAAGGAGGACTTTGGGGAACCCTTGGGAAGGGGAAAGGTGAGGGGTTGGGTCTTTAGTCAAAGATTGCTGAATGTTTTCACTTTGTTGCAGCATGAGCTTGGCTGTGTGGAAACACCACACACCCACCACAGACACGAAGAGGAGAAATGTAGCCTTTTTCCTGGGTGATTTTTATGCTCCATTATGTGTTTTAATGGTAATGAGGAATTTTTTCTAGTCTCGCAGAGTTTAGAAAATTTCTAGGCAAATTATCTGCTCAAAGAGGAGATCCTCCAGTCAGGAAATACCAACTACCCTATAGTAACAAACCGTTGCTTATCTTTAATAGTACTAAGCCCTTTGTACAAATTGTTTCATTCCATTTTCACACCTATTCACACCAGCTGCTATTATTATTCCCATCTTGGATATAAGAAAATTGTGACTCTGAGACTTAGTGTTGGCAAAGGTCACCCATCTGAACTAAATGACAGGGCTGGGGCTAGAATCTAGGTGTACCAGATTCAGAACCCACCATGGGATATTGTCAACCAAACTGAGTGTCACGTTTACCCACAGCTTCACTCATCAAAATTCCTTAGGTCTTTGCCCCTGCAAGCTCATGCCGCCTACAGAAATGTGTCTGTCAGACAAGGAGTCAGGGGCCCTGGGAGGGTCCCCTGTGTGATCTTTATAGATACGTTTTCATATTGGTGGTAACTCTGTAATTGGTACTCAGTGGCTGTTCATAACTGTAGTTCAGTGTAAATTGGCAAGTGTATAAAAAATGACCGAATTAAGGTCAGAAGGAACAATATGACCACAGCCCTCATGGGTAATAGCTTATCCATTCAAAGATGGCGAATGGAGCTAATGGAGTTTGGAGCTTTTTCTCTAAGAAAAGACAACAGTACAGTGTACTCCTCATGAGTGCAGAACCTCGGGTCTGATTGCCTGACTTTCATCAAATAACTTAAGCTTTCTGTGACTGTTATTCATCTTTGAAATCACTGGCATAGAGGCTTGGGCCTCTTTGTATTTCTCTTCTTCTGTCAGGAAGGCTGGTTTTGACCTATGGTTTAGAGTAGGGATGGCAAATCTTTTAGATCTTTCAATGATAACAAGTGGTCAGCTGCGGCACTTGTGCCATAGATTTGCCACCACTGGTCTAGAGTGTGTCATCTTCCCTCCTTGGCCCGTTTTGACAAGCCAAGTGACTTTCCTCTCACTCAAGGTTTCAAGTGAGCAAGCAACCCTTCAAAAGGTGCTGCAGATGCAACTTGCTGCAATACATCTTAAAATTAGTGCCTTTGTCCCTCAAATAGGGCTTATTTATACCACACATACTATGATGACAAAAGGGAAGATAATTAAGCATACACACTGCAATCAAGCATATTGGGTTCGTTGGAATCATTAAACTTAATTACTTTCACTTGTTATTCCTGGGGGCTATAATATCAGTATTAAATGCCAATGGAATCTGTGGTATGTTTGATTTTGCTGGAACAAGAATTTGGTAATTTACTGCCTCTCAGAGATTGTTATCAAAGCAAGGAATATGCTGAGTGCTTCTTGCTTTTCTTGAGGCCCTGTAAGAAACACCTTAGCTGAGAGACTAGGGTATCATCTTATGGAATCTGCTTCAGTGCTCTGCACAACTCTCCCCTTTTAGATTTCTGACCATCATCCCATGGAATTAACCACTTGTGTGCGAGGCACACATATTAAGCCCTTGTACTGACTATGTCTTATTTAATCTTTCTTTTAAACAGTTACCTCAAGTGTTAGTCACCATGCCATTACTGTGACAATGTACTTGAGAAAATCAACCTAAGAGAGGAAAAATTTGGTTCATGGTTTCAGAGGTTTCAGTCCATGGCCAGTCCATGGATTCATTGCTTTCAGACCCATGGTGAGGCAGAAACATTATGGCAGGGAGCACAAGGTGGAGCAAAGCTGCCCAACTCATGGTAGGCAAGGAGCAAAGAGAAAGAGAGGAAGTGCCTAGAGACATAATATCCCCTTCCAGAGCACACCCCCAGGGACCTACTTCCTCTCACTTGTCCTCACCTCCTAAAGTTCCCATCCCTTCTCATTAAGTTACAAACCCATCAATTAATTAATCCATTCAAGAGGTCAGAGTCCTCATCCTCCAATCAGTTCTCAAAGGCCTCACCTCAGAACACTGCTGTATTGGAGACCAAGCCTTAAATACATGAGCTTTTGAGATACATATTTAAGAAGCAAACAGTAACACCCATTTTGCAGGAGGGAAAACTGAGATTCGAAGATGGCGTGAGGACCACCTGAGGTCACACTGTGTACAGTATAAGAGGCAGGTCCATGATCTTTGCTAATGGGGTAGGCAATTGAGTCCAGGATGGATGTTATTGCATTTTTTAAAGTTCCCTAAGCCTTGGAGTTGGTTTCTCCTCCCCATTTTTCTATTATTTCATCTTGATAAGCCTTATAAATACTCTCAACTTCAAGTTCTAATAAAAGCCAAGCTTCATGCCTGTTTGCATGTGTCTGTGCCTGCACTGAATTTTAAATACTTTTTGTCTTGTGCAATTCCCCCAATAACCCTATGTGCAAACAACAGGAGGAGATTGCAGTCTGCATCGGGAGTGCTCCCCAAGGTCTGAGTCCTCAGCTTGGTGCTGTTGGGAGGCGGGGCCCCATGAGTGGCTCTAGGTCACTGGGAGCCAGCCCCTGAAGAGAATTATGGGAGAATCCCTTGCTCCTCCACTCCTTTGTTGCCTTGAAGCAAATGGGTGTCCTCTGGTGCCACACATTGCTGCATCACGCACTGTGTGGCCACAGGCTCAAAGAAACAGTCATCTGCCACGGACTGAAACCTCCAAAGCTGTGAGCCAAAACAAACCATTTAATCTCTTTATAAGCTGATTATCTCAGATATTTTGTTACAATTATAGACAGTCAACTAACACTGTGCAACAGCATGTGCTTATTGCGTATTATAGTGATTCTTCCTTTTTTTTCTTCTTTTGTACCTGGGATCAAATTCAGGACCTTGCGCTTGTGAGTCAGGTGGTGGAACCACTGAGCTAAATCCCCGGCCCCTTGTTATTACTATTATACCTCAATACATCTATGCATCAGGCTAATGTCAGCATCCATATCAATCAGGAGTATCTTAAACTGTGGGTCTGAGTTGACCACAGCAGGTAGTCACATATTTACTAAGTATTTACTTATTTTCTCATGTAACAACAAATCCAAAGAGATAGCCTAGGCTGTTAGAGATCTTCATGATGACATTGGAAATCCAGTCTCCTTCCTTTGTTAGCTCAGCCACATCTCTAAATGTTGTATTTTTTTTTTCTGTGTCTCTTCATGATCACAAAGTGGTTGCTGTACCTCCAGACATTGCATTTGTCTTTGGAGGAAAAGAAAAGAAAGATGGAGGGCAGGAGACAAAATCTTCCTCTTCTATGAGCCCCACCTTTTTATTTGTGGCAGATCATCCCCTTGATGTCTGCCATCAACATCTCGCTGGACAGAAGTGTCCCATGGCTGTTTCCTGCTCAGTGGAGCCTGGGAAAGACATTTTATTTTAGTCATGAACAAAAACAAAATGGATGTCATGAACAAAAACAAGGTTCACATGGTAAAGGACAGAGACTGGGTGTGGGTAGAGCTGTCTGCCCAGCCTCTCCTGAGGAGGAGACCCACAGGCACTGCTGATCCAATGCTGGCTTAGGGTTTTCTGCCTGAAAAGCTTCATTCTGGTCTCTGTTATTCCCTTTAATCCTTACAAACCTTTGGAGGAAGTGCGTGCCCTTTTCTTTTCGTGTGCTCTCAGGGACCATTTTCCTAGCCACAAGTTTCAGCCTCAGAACTGAGTAGCAGGCTCTCCCTGTCTCCCAGTTTAAAACAAAATAAACTTAAAAACAACAACAACAACGAAGAGCAGGTAGGCAAGAGGGGCCATATCTGCTGAGGAGAGAACCGAGCAGGGGTCAGGAACTGTGGGCTGGGGACAGCAGTTTGGAGGGGGATTGGGGATGGAGGATGGGTGGAGATTTAATTACATGATTAGCTAGGCTTGGAATCAAACCTCTTAACATGCTCCTAATTAACTGATCAGATGGACCACCTGGTGACCTTCTCACTTCCACAGCCTCCCAGAATGCACTGGGGTGAAGAGGGAGCCTAGAAGCTGTTCAGGCTTGGGGAACTGGGGAGTTCCCCATTAAGTGGGTGTGCGGTCAATTAACACATGAGCCCAGGGACCCTCTGAGCATGCTTAGCGGTGGTCAATTAGGGCTGGCAGACAGGGCTATGAGGAAGAGGGAGCTGTCCTAGTTTATTGATTATGCATGCGTATGGGAGGGGCGCTGGTATGTGGTGGCAATTTCCAGCAGCCCTTTGCAGCACAGACCGATAAATTCTGTACTCCAAGGAGGAACAGGAAGGCAAACAGCAGCAGCAGCAGTCATGTCCTGCCAGCTCAGAAACAACTGCTGTGTGGCAGCGAGTTGTTGTTGCTGTTTTATATAATTTTTAACTGTAAAATCTGTGCACAATCTGGGCATGGTGGTGCACGCCTGTTATCCCAGCACCTTGAGAGGCTGAGGCAAGAGGATTGCAAGTTTGCACCAAGCTTGGGAAACTGAGCGACTTAGCAAGACCCTGTCTCAAAATTTTAAAAAGGGGATGGGGATGTAGCTCAGTGTGGAAGTCCTGAGTTCAATATTCGGTACTGCAAAAAATAAAAATTGTGTACCATAATAAAGCACAAGAACATTTCTTGAGTGACAACTGTAAATGAGATCCTATGCTCAAGTCACACAGGGAATAAGATTTTGAAGCCAGTTTGGTCTGACTCCAGAACCTGCACCTTTAAACACTAATCATTCAATCTCCAACTCCCATCCTTCTAGGAAAATTGGATGATGCTAAAAATTAAGGGAAAAAGTGATGATCCATAATTCCACACTGAGGGACAGTATGTGCGAGACAGACTGATCTTTACCTCCCACTCTCTGTTTAGCTTCTGGACTCCCTTGTTTCCCTTTTATCCACCCTCTCGCTCTCACTGTCCCAGCGCTGTTGAAAGGGAGAATACACAGCTGACTCAGGGTGGGCCAGTTTCCTCTGTGTCTCCGAAAGAGTCACACACACGGACTCAACAGTTGAGGGAACGCAGTTTTGCTAACCTGAAAGGCCTGTGGGCCACGGTGAAGGAACCCATGCGAAGCTGCCATGGGCCTGTGATGATCTCCTAGAAAGAGGTGCATGAGCAAAGAAGTGGAAAGCAGGCAGAAAGAGAGGCCTACTGGAGGTGGCACATGGTTCCCATCCAAGCAAGGTGAGAGAATAACCCCTAATCACAGCTCCTCCCTACTGCTGTGTCCATAAAGCAAACCCTCTTTTAATGTGAGCTTCCTGGAGTTCTTCTTGGTAACAAAATGGTAACTGACCAGAGTACAAGTACTGCTGACATTTCGGAGCGTTTCCTTCTAGTGCTGCTTCCTTCTGTCCTCATCTGACCTCAGATGCAGAAAGCCAGGTCATTCCAAGTCCCAGCTCTTGACAGAGGATGTCACAGCCCCTCTCGCTCACCCTCCGTCCTTATTCTCAACTCCTCCCCCGTAGGGACTCACTGCAATGTTTTCGAGCTGTGCCCCTGATGCATGTTGACTTATAAAATATGCAGGATTCCCTTCTATGTGCGCGCAGTTCCAATATTTAAATGGTGGCGTGCGATTGATCTCATTTCATTTTCTTCCCTTTTTTGTAGTTAACACTGTGTTTTGCAACTCCACCCCACTTTTCCCCTTTGTTGTCTTCTCGTGGTTGAAATCATCCTTCATATATGATTTCAAATACACTTCTTTTTCATTTAGTAGCATAAAGTGAGGGCGTTTTCTTTGTTCCAAGGCAAGATGCCCAGCTTTTCACCATGCGCCTGTCTTCCAGGAGCTTGTATTGGGGAACCGGTTCCAAAATCTCCAATGTTGTGAAGTATTCTTCCCCTCACACCATTTCTCAACTTTTCCCTCCCAGTTACACCGAGGGAGTGACGGAGACTGAGACCCCTTCCGTCCTCCCTGGCTTGCTGCCCAGTTGGGGAGCTGCTTGGTTGGTAGGGACCTTAGGACCTGGACGACAGGGTGGATTTTCCCCAGGTCTTAGCTCCGGCCTCTAGGAATTCAGAGATAGGGTTGCTGGGTATATTCCTTAGGGTTCTTGACTGAGATGGCAGGAACCTGACTCAGCTGAGGACGAGATACATAGGGCACCTCCAGCCTCATGCCCCTTGAAAGTCCATGATAGGCCAGTCATGGCTGTAACTGGATCCAGTGCTACAGAATACTCAGGCATGCATTTCTCTCCACCTCTTGGCTCTATGCTGTCTGTGCTGACTTCATTCTCTAGTAAGCTCTTCCCAAGGAGGCAGGAATGACTATGGGCAGCTTCAGATCTGTAACCCATCTCCTTAGCAATCCCAGCAGACAAAGGACACCTCTTTCCCAGTAAACCTCCCAAACCTCCACAGATCACTGCGTTTGGGCAAGGATGGATCACATGAACTGGGCACTGGGCTGCAGCTTGCTGGGCCTGGGTGATGTGAATCGGATTGGCTCTACCTGAAGGTGGAAAGAGAAAGCTTAATATCAGATTCCATCACAAGAAGCACAGGGAGTGTGGTGTGCAGGCAGCAGCCTATGAATAGACCCCAGCAAGGGCAGGAGCAATGTAAAAGAGAAGTCCTGAGAGTGTCCCTCTAGGGAGTGGGAGAGAAGGACAAGAAGTAGCAGGTGGAAGCAGGTGAGCAAGGGGCCATGGTGTATATTAGCTATTATCTGGTACTGAGTCTCTGCAGGGACCCTGAATGCATCTGGAAAGGTCAGGGTGAAAGGAACCAGAGCATAAAATGCAGTCTTTAGAATCCAGCAGGTCTGAGTTCAGATCCCAGTACTGCTGGCTTCGTTTAACTGACTCAGGCAAGTCCCTTTGCCTCTCTGAGCTTCATTTTCCCCAAATGTGAAGAGGAGATTCATGTGAAAATACAAGATAGTGGCACAATGATCATTCAGTGTCTGCCCCAGCAAGATCTTTAGCCATTATGGCTATATGCCTTCCCAATCACTGGTACCACTTATCAAAAAAACGTACACACACTTTAGGGGAAAAAAACCCGTGATGTTTTCTTCAGCATCTTCAGCAGTGGGACTCCAGAGGATGCCATATAGCGCCGAAAACCCACTCCACTGTCGGCCCTTGAAGAAGAAACTGAAAATGCACGCACAGCAATCTCAGTGGCCAGGTTACCCAGGCAGCAGCTCACTGTGCTAGTGAATGTCTGCGAGCTCATGGCCGCCACTTTGAGCAGCTCTTGCAACTCTAGAGGCCAAAGGTAACTTGTATTGATCTCATGATGTCTCAATAAATTTAGTATTAAAACATTTATACAAGTTTTTCTTTGTCTGAAGTGTGTCTACATTTTTTTTTGGTGGACTCTATATATTTGTGCCTCAGTTCGTGAACACTTCTGCTCACAAACAATTTGGTTCCTAAACAAAAGCATGCAACAAAATTTTACTTCCATTCACAAAGTCCACATCAGGTGACAAACACAACCATGGCCGCCTTCCCCCACACAAACATAAATGCAGCCTTCTTCCCCAAAATCATAAAACAAATTAAGTTCCTGAACCGAGGTACCATTGTGTGTGTGTGCATTTGTGTCATATGTATTATTATTGTGCATTTATGCATTTTGTCGTGAGTACTTTACAGGCAAGAGCTGTGGATAATTCACTTCCGTCTTGCTCATACTTAGAACATAGTAAGTATTTAATAAATATTAATGAGATATATGACTACATGACTGTTGTTCATTTCAGGTCTGGCTCAGAGTTAATTAACTGGATACTTAATGCTGTGAAGAACCCAGACAGCTCTTTCTATGAGAAATCCCATCTTGACCCTCATCTTAATCTTGACTAGACCATTATGTCTTCAGTTTCATTCAAATCCCAATCCTCCCCCGAACATCCTTAACTGCTCAGACCCTGGCAGACATTAGTCTGTCCTTGAGGTTTGCAGGGAGAAAAGGTCAGCTAACAGTAAAATCTGGGAGGGGTACATCTGAGCAACAGCATAAGTGGTATTTTATGAGAACATAGATAGACACAAACATGCTTTGTAAATTTAGCATGGCAAGATTTTAATAAACGAGGCTGCTGGGATGTGTGGAGCTTTATATATCATGCCTTGTATTTATATTCCTGTCAACTTTCTTCGCTTAAACAATACATTTATTATAGTCCATCTCACCATTTCTCACAAGTTAGATACTGTATCATGTTAGACAAAAATAAGTGAGGTATAGTGGGTCTGAAATAATGTGAAAGCTAGCAGAAAATTTGGACCTTTCTTTGCAAGGTGGCTTATGCTTTGGAAAACCCTGCTCAAGCAAGTGGGAGCACTGTGGGCCTGGAGCCCACTAGGATCACTGCGTGATCCTAGGAAAGTCACCCCCCATCCCTAGAAGCACCAACATGTGTCTCAAGGAAATGAGGGTTTGGACCAGCCTTCCGTGATTAGTTTTATATGTCAACTTGACGAGGTTAAGGGGTACCCAGAGAGCTGGTAGAACATTTGGCAGGGGGATCTGTCCACGAGGTATTTCTCAAAGAGATTGGCAATTGAATCAGTGGGCTGAGTGAAGAAGACCCACCCTCATCAATAGGGTGAGCACCATCTGAATCCTGGAGGGCCCAGAAGGGCAAAGCTTCTCTTTTCTGGAACTGGAACCCCATCTCCTACCCTCAGACACCAGAGCTCCAGGTTCTCAGGCCTCTGGACTCAGTCTGAAGCACACTTTCTCGGTTCTCCGGCTTGCAGAGAGCAGATCATGGATCCTTGTGTCCTCCATAAATGCCTTAACCAACTCTGATGATAAATTCCCTCTCTTTTTCCTTTCCTTTCCTTTCCTTTCCTTTCCTTTCCTTTTTCCTTTCCTTTCCTTTCCTTTCCTTTTCTCTTCTCTTTTCTCTTTCTTTCTTTCTCTTGGCTGTTTTGATTTTCTGGTAACTTGATTAATACACTCTGGCAGGCTGTGAAAGTCAAAGACTCTCTCATTCCTGTGGAACACTTACAACATTTTGACCCCATCTTTGCATGGAACATCCCTGAAGCCCAATTAGTCCATTACTAAGATGGTCTCCCTCTAATCCAACAAATGTGGCCAGCAAGCAAAGTCAAATTGTAGCCTGGTTCCTCTGATAGGGTCACATTAAGATGGTGAGGGCTGACATGAGGTGGAAACATTTCTAGAAGAAGAGGAGGGCGCCTTGGCTGGGAGGTTACTCTCCAGGCATCAAATGATGAAGTGGCTTTGACCTAGGTCTTGCCTCACCCCTTACTCTCCCTCTTCTTTAGGGTTTAAAAATGCCTCCCTACCGTGGTTTCCAAGGCATGCTGTGGTCTGAGCCCCCCCATGAATGTGAGATGTCTGTCCACTTCCCCATTCTCTCTCTTTACTGAGACGTACTCACCTCCCTGCAGGTTCATGGACTTTCCATCCTCTCTTAATGTCTCTAGTCTTTCGTAGCTGTTGCTCTCCAGTCTGAAAGACCTTTCTTCTTCCTATCTTTGGCTTCAGATTATCAAAATAAGTAATGGATTGCCTTATTCAGAAAGATTTCCCTGAGCTTCTTCCCCCTCTCCACTCCCTCCACTGAACTGAGATGCCGTTAAATTTTCCTCAAACACCTCCGCCTTGCTCAGGTTCTCTCTCTTTCTCCCTCTCTCACACAGTACTCTGTCTTTCTCTCTCTCTCTCTCTCACACACACACACACGGATGCACACACGTCACCTCATGTATCTTTTGCATTGCCATTGTATATCTGTCTGCCACTTTTATTAGACTGTGAGCTTCTTAAGGCAAGGACTGTCTTGCACCTCCACACCATCGACACCTAACTCAGTACTTAACACACAGGCACCCCACAAATATTTGTTAAATGCAAAAAAAAAAAAAAAAAAGGCCTCCAAGCTGGGTCTCTCAGAGGTCACAGGGGGAGGTCTGAAATGAGAATGCAGAGTGGCCACCTAATGATGCAAGAATTATAGCCCTGTAATATTTAGTGGAAAATTTTCAACAAGAGCTTCTTTGGTTTTTAATTAGAAGAATTATGTTAATGAGCCACCTTGCAAAATCCCTGATAATCATGTTCCAAGCTTACCCCACTGGGTCTCATTTAGATGTGAAGAATAACAGAAACATGGTGGTAATGAAGACGATTTCTGGCCTCAATTAGCACATGCTGCCCTTACTGCACTTTGAGGATCTTCTGCCAGATCAACACACATCGCTGTCTCAGCAAACAGCAGCCATGGGGCTTTTCCAGGTTCTCTGTCACCTTTTCTTTGCACATTTGCTAAGTTTTCCCACTGTCAGGCTCGCCACATAGTCAGTCCATTGATCACCTTCATGCTACTGAGATTAATGTGAAATATTGGTCCTTTAACTCTCTCTCAATAGATGTTCATTGAATGGTCCTAGCATCTGGGAAGACAGGAAGAGTTGCATGGAGGTATCATCATGGACTTTGGCCTTCCAGGAGTTGACATATGAAAGATTAGCCGCTGATGTTCAGATTTATTTATTCATTCACCCAATCTGTCTTCCTGTCTGCTTAGTTTTAGTAGAATGTTCTCATAGGGCTCTGTCTCCCTGGCCACAGTTGCTTATTCTAAAGTGGGCTTTGGACTTCCCCAGGAATGGAGAGAGAGGCCAGGCTCGCTCCAAATATGGGCTTTGTGAGATGTATAATTTAGCAGCTGTCACATTGAGAAAGTAGTGACAAGAAAAGAGGAGCTGAGATGAAGACGGAGGGAGAGAGTGTCCTAGTTCTCCTTGTTCCTGAAGCAGGAGTGCTCTGCCCCTTGTGAAGTTTGATAGTTAGCCAGTGTTTTAGGGTTGGTGTGGAGAAATAAACTGCCTACCTTTGTTCAAGGTAGTAATGATTCTTACCTAAGAGATATTTTCCTTTTCTATCATATACCAATGATTTTGAGCTGCTCACATAGTTACCCCAAGTGAAGGCTATATTTCCTGGGTGATAATGTGACTAAGTTCTGGCCAATAGGACAAAAGCAGAAAGCTGTGTCATTTCTGAGTTGTACCCTTAAATGGAAGGTGGGTATTCTCCTACCCATTTGCCTTTTCTCCCTTCCTGCTGACAGTGACATTGACATGGTGATAAACTTGTAGCATAAAAATGAGGACAGCATCCACGGGACAGTAGAGCAGCAAGCTCAAAGGTACTGGCCCCTCACATCAGGCAGCTGCCATATCAGTCCAGGGTGCTTACATCAAAGGCCATTACATGGCAGGGGAATAATCCTTTAGTTTGTTAAGCCTCTGTACTCTGGTTCACTCATATAGTAGCTGAAATTATATTCTAAATAATATAGAGAATTTTATTCTGAATAACTAATTCTAAATAGTAATAATATAGTAAATTATTTTCTAAAAAACAACCCCAAAAGTCCTGAATAATTGTATCATTTATTGAGCACCTACTGCATGCTAGGTTCTGGTGGAACAGTAAAGAAGAACAACCAGCCTAGTCTCTGTTCTCACGGTGATTGCAATTTAGCAAGGGGATATGGATGCTAGTTAATTACACAAAAGCTTCCTAATTACAATTGCAACAAATATGATGAAGGAGAGAGTGCTGTGACAGCAGATGCCATATATGAAGCGGACTAACTTGAGACCTAAAAAGATTACGCTCATGAGAGAGTGTGCAGAGCAGACAGTGGACTGGCAGAGAGAATGGCCTATGTGAAATCGCCAAGAAGGGTGCCAGCTTTTTCAAGGTTCAGAGCAGTGGAAGGAGCAAAGTTCAAGCCCAAAGCTAGAGCTGATGATGATGGAGGTCGCAGGAGTCAGGTCATGCAGGGCCACTCCAGCTGGTGATGAGAGTAGGGCTTTATCGTAAGAGCAGTGGGAGCCATGGAGGGCTGTTAGGCAAGGTCAGATGTGCATCTGAACAGCGTGACTCCTGATGTCAGTAAAGAATGGGTTAGGGAGTCGAGGGAGTGTGGGGTGGAACAGAGGAGGCCATTATGGTGGCTCTGCCGAGAGAAGAAGGTGTTTAGATTAGTGTGAGGCGGGGTGTCTTGTCTTGAAAGGCACTGAGAATTTCTCCAAGATATCTAATCCAAATTTGTGACTTCTACTTTTCTGCAGTGAGGGCTATTGGGTCTCACCCCAGCATCCTCCTTATCCTTCTGCACTGATTCTGCTTTTAATTAGCTTCCCGAGGCTGAACTCAGTCCCAGCACAAGGATGAATCTGATTGGTCCATCAGTAATCTCACTCCTCAATCAGAGGATGGTTCAGAATGAGCATGTGACTCCAAAGGAGTCAATAGAACGTGAAGGCAAATCCACTAGGAACTTCTGGGACGTACAGGCTTACAGCTCCTAAATGAGAGTGACGGGAAGAAGTGATCTCTCTTTTTCCCACACATGCTTGTCATGTGAAAGTAAAGTAATATCAATCTGAAGATGACCTCAACCCTGAGTCTGACCGTGAGAAGAGCCAGAAAGAACCTGGGCCCTCCATAACATTGCCTTGGCTGAATCAGCCACTCCCAAGGCCGAATTTCAGTGCAGTGACTGTAAGTGTGATGTCATGTTTCCCAATCATAGAAGCCAGTTCAAGTTCTGAATTCTGTTACTTGCAGCTGAAATCATCATCACCAAGGTCTCCCCCCGCCACACACACACATCAAGAAAAACTACTGGGCAGCCCAGGGCTTTTCCTGGTCAAAGAGCTGGATTCTTTCACGCAAGGCATTCCTAGGACTGCTCAGCTTGCCCGAAGTGGAGATGCAAATGGGTGAGAGAGGTGTGGATTTAATAATTGTGCAGGTCTCTTCCTTCTCCCCCCACAGGCCTTGAGAGGGGAGGGGATCTGGGTTCTTCATCTCTACTAGAGTTTCCCAGTGTCTCAGAATATTTGGAACTGAGCTATGTTCAGATTCTTGACTATCTAGGCAATTTAGTATCGTTATAGAGTATCTTTATGGCATGAGTATCTTCATGGTCACTCATCTCTTAATCTGTGGCAGACATCACTAATCAATTGCCCTTTTTCCTCCTGAGGAGATCAGACCCAGTTTTTCAGCACCATCATTCACTAGGCATTACCAGTCAATCTGAATTAGCTGAGTGTGATGAAATCTACATGGCCTCCTTGACTCTCATTGCTGAGCCTTGTGCAAAACACTTGTTTTAGTTTCTAACATACTGCAGCAAATCAGATGACTTCAAACAATGGAAATTTAGGTTCTCATGGTGCTGTGGAGTAGAAGTCTGAAATCAGGGTGTCAGCAGGGCTGTGCTCCCTCTGCAGAATGTAGGGAAAAACTCATTCTTTGCTTCTTTCAGCTTCTGCTGTTTGTTGGCATCCTTGACTTGTGTCCCCCTTACAAGGACTCATGTGATCATATTATGGTCCATCTGGATAATCCATGATAAATTTTTCTTCTCAATATACTTAATCTGATTCTTTTTGGATATAGGGTAATATTCACAGGTTCTGGGGATGAAGATGTGAAGTTATCTGTTTCAGATTCACCATTCCATGCACTAGACCACTGAGATACAAAGGTTAATAAGACATAGCCTGTTTATAAGGAGCTACACTCTGGATATGAATATACTAATTGGCAACTACATGATGGTATTATAAATGCTAAGAAAGAGGCTAATATAAAAGGAGGGGTGCATAGTAGGTGCCTAGTCTTAGTAAGCAGAAAGTCATCCTAGAAGGCTTCCTGAAAGAGGTGGCATCTTTGTTATTAGTAGCTCATCCCTCAGTTAGTTCACATTCTTGTACATTCATTTGTTTACATTCTTGTAAACGTTAGTCTCTAAGCAACCAATAAGCATTCTGTTTCCACTGCTCCAGTTTGAAGACGATATCTTAGTTCATTGGTGGAAAACCTGTGACACATGTGTTATTTGTTTTTCATTTGAGACCAAAATATTTCAGCGTATGAGTTATTTTTTCTAAATGAAAACCTCAGTATTCAGATTTAATTGCAGTGTTGGCACTTTGTGATAAATTAGTGGGTTTGGGGTTACAGTTTGGACCCTCATCTCCAAAAGCTTCGCCATCACTGTTAGTCTTTGGGGCCTGCTGTAACCGAGTACCGTAGACTGGATAGCTTATAAACGACAGAAGTTAATTTCTCACAGTTCTCTGCAGCCTAGGAAGTTGAATATTAAGGCGCTGGCAGATTTGGTATCTTGTGAGGGTCCCTTTCCTGGTTTACAGACAGCTGGCTCCTCACTGTAACCTCATGTGGCAGAAAAAGCAAGGGAGTTCTCTGGTGCCTCTTTTGTAAGGACACTCACTAATCTCACTCATGGAAGCTGCGCTGTCATGTCTGATCACCTCCTAAAGGTCCCACTTCCTAATACCATCTCTTTGGGGATTAGGATTTTAATAGATAAATTTTGGAGAGACATAGAAATTCAAACTGTAGTAGATATTGTAGCAATATGAAGAGAGCAAATATACTTCTCTCCCAAAAGGAGAAGAACACAGCAGTTAGCGAGACCAAGGGAATATTCACACTGGAAACACTGTCTGCCACACACTCCCGTCAACGTGCCTTCTGGGTGCCTGGCTTCATTTCTGCAAAGCTATGTGAGCATCATTCCCTGTAGGGAGGCTGGCTGATCCTTCCTTGAAGCAAGTGCAGTGGATTCGATCTTGATTCTCTTGTTACCTGCAGAGCATGTGGACCAAGCAGACAGAGGCATGGGCCACCCACTCTCAGAGATGTGGGAAAATGAATCGGAATAACAAGAGAAAATGATTCCAAACAGAAGAGGAAAGTGACGATGTGATGAAAAGGAAAAGAGATTGGGATTTGATGGAGAGTCACAAAGGTAAGTCTTGAGTCCTGGCCCCATGTGTCCCTTAAGAATGCCCACCTGAGAAGACACACCAATCAAGGCTCTGTTGGAATAAAACAATCTGTATCCAAACTGGGTTAAGCAGACAGGACGAATTGACTTTTGACTGAGAGGTCCAAGTTCCCTCTTCACATCAGCCTGGATTTAAAAAAATGTAAATGATGTGACTTAGATATAAATCTAATCCCTTCCTCCTCTGTGGTTTAGAATTTTCTCTGTGTTGCTTCATCCTGGTGGGCCACAGTAGCGTCAGGCTTAGTTTCCCAGTATAGCAATTTAAATGGAAGAAAACTATTTCTTTCCCAATATTTCAACCAATAACCTCTAGTCTGGAGCTTGGGTCCAGTATGGATTGCATGACTGGATTTTACCAAGACCCAGCAACTATGGGGTGAGTTTACCCTTGGCCCTTCTGGTGTAAGTGGGTGGCAGTTAGAAGTCAGTCTTTTTTCTACCCTCAACCATCTGAGAATGGGAAACTCTGGTTCTTCAAAGGAAAAAAATAAATATATCTCTAAATCTAAAGAGTAAGGTACTAGTTATGCCAAACAAAACTAGTATCTACACAAAACACAACAATAATAATTTCTGGCATTACTCTAATCCCTAACACTACATTGGAGTTCACATATTTCACTTCATTCTCACAGTAGCCCAATAAAATAAACATTGGTATATAGATGAGGAAATTAAGGCTAAGTGAAATGAGGTTTGTTTTTTTTTTAAGGTTGCTTGGATTTAAGTTGGAATCCATCTGACTCCAGAGTGTATTCCTTCTGCCAGACCATGCCTTCTCTCTTGCTAGTGACCTGCAGCTTCTACCTTTCTGTGCTTCAGTATCCTAGCTCAGTGGTTCCGGCACCTGCCTCAGTATCCTCTTTAGTAAAATGGAGACCTTCCTTGCTGTGTTATTTTGAGTGTTGAGTGGTATACATTTAATAAATGTAAGCGGTTGCAATTGATCATTACTGGGCTCTTGGGAATGCTCCTGGGAGTCTAGTCAGGGGAGCCCATCTGATAAAGCTCCCTCTGTCTCCCTCATCCCCAGAATTTCAGAGAGAAGCAGGGGAGGGTTCTTTCAGGTTCTTTCAGGCAGATTCCAGGTCTTCTTGTCCTATGTAGAGCTTCCAGTGTTAAGAATTCTCTGGAAACAGTCAGCTCGTGGGATTCTTGGAAGTCCATCTGCACGTGCTAAATGGCTCCTCGTCCACCTTGGAGATGGGGCATACCAAGCGGATACCAAGAGGCTGGAAGGGTTGAGAGGCCTCCAGTTGTCCAGAGAGGTACTGGACTTTGACTCTATGACAAATGCTTCTCCTCCTCATCCTTCTTCTCCTCCTCTTCTTCCTCCTCCTCCTCCTCCTGCTCCTTCTCTTCTTTGCCCACCAAGAAGGCAGCTGGCTGTGCTGGAGATTGGCATATTCTCTTTGCACCTGCCAAGCTGAAGCAGCATATTGATAATGACTTGCAAATGTGAAATAGATAGGAACCATTTTGCACTTCAGTGGAATAACAGGTGTTATTTCTCTGCTGGAGGTAGAGGATGGAGCTGGCACTTCTCTTCCATTGGGATGTAAGGGAGATAAAGGAAGTCTCCACTTACCTGGGCTATTGGTGAGTTCTGGGCTCTTGTAATGCACCTGCTATTTGCCTAGCATTTTATTATGGCATCTCATATAATCTGCACACACTCTCCTTGGAAAGAATTGGTTATCTGTAAGTGTATTCATGAGCTTTTTGTTATCATAACAACATACTCCAGAGGCAGGGTGCTTATGAAGAAAAGGAGATTTATTTAGCTCACAGTTTTGGAGGTTCAAAGGCATGATCCCACATTAGTTCAGTATTGGTGGGAACCTTACGGTGGATGGCAGATGGCAGATAGCAATGGCAGGAATGTGTGTAGGAGCAAGCAAATGATAGCATCTTGAACCATGAGCAGAGAGGCTTGCTCCTTTTATAACATTCTCTCCCAAGAGCTTAAGGGGTCTCATGAGAGCTACCTTCCAAGGGCACACCCTCCATGACCTCAGGACCTCCCAGTTAGCCCCACCTCCCAAAGGTTCTACCACTTCCCAACAGGACTACCCCGCAGAGGAAGCCTCAACTCATAATGCACCCTTGGGAGACACCCAAGCCATATTCAAACCATACCATTAAGGTTATAGACGAAGAACGTGATGTGTCACAGAGAGAAGAGTACAAGAGTGGGGACCTCAATGGAGAAACATCTGGTGCTGAGGACTAGACTAGTGTTCCACCTGTCCATCCAAGCTTAGGGGAGGCATTCTGAAGGGAGTGACATGGGGCTTTCTCACAGCACAAGTTCTGGAGCTAGACCAGGGATTGGCAGACTTTTCCCGTGAAGGTTCGCATAGAAATAGTTTAGGCTTTGCAGGACACATGGTCTTTGTTCCAACTACTCACCTTGCTTTTGTACAGGCAAGTAGCTCTCAACATGGACAATAAGTAAACTAACAGGCATGGCGGGGTTCCAATAAAACTTTAGAAAATCAGCCGGCACAAAATACTAAATCACCTGAGTTTGACCCCTGTCTGTTCCAGTTACCAGATGTGTGACCTTATTTAATTCTCCTGGGCCTCAGTTTTCCCATCTGTAAAGTGGGAATCCTAATACCTACTGATACCTAACCTAAGTGTGCCATCTCATGACTTGTTGCAAGAACTGATGAGTTGATGCCTAAAGAGATCTCTTGTGCCAGTCTGTGGTGGAGAATGAGGGTCAGTGCCAATTAGCACTATTATTGTTCGCATCTTCATCATCTTCTGCAACATGCTCCAAAGGACTTGGAACTGTAGGTGAGGATCTTAGTACCCACTCCTCAGGGTTGCAGTGAGAATGAAAGGAGAAAGGGGGATACAAACTCTTGCACACAGTATGTGCTCAGTGAGCTGGCAGGTGACCCCCTTTGTTTTTATCAGTGCTGCTCTCCTGGTATAAGAGAAAGAAGACCCAGCCACATGCCCTCCAGATGCCCATGTCTTAACTGGGAAAGACAGAGCTGTAGGAAAGGTTAAGGGAAGCTTCAGTCACCAAGCAGAAATTCAGGGCTCCATAGAAGAGAGTCCCATAATCCAACCCAGGGGAATCCTCCCTATAGAAATCCTCCCTATAGTGGGGTTGGATGGAGGCTACAGCAATCATTTCCTATGGAGTTGGTCACCACTAGCTGCATCTGTGATCACAATGAAGGAGAAACTCTGCTGCCTGAGGAGGAAGTGTCCTTACTTGCTCTTTGCTGTAAATCTCCTGGTGTTCCTGCCGATGACATACAGCCTGCATGATTCAAGGAGTTAGCTAATGTCAACATAGGTTAGAAATACTGTGTGCACTCCATGTTTATGGCTTACTATTAGCCAGCCTCCTCGGATGTGATGGGAGAAGGCAGATGGGGAGTGGATTTGGTGTTCTCTGCTACTGTGAGCCGCCAAGATGCCTGCACATGAGTCTAAACCACAATGGAGGAGAAAGACACCAGGCAGAGGCTAAGATAGGGCTCCAAGTCAGAGATGGGAGTTCAAGTCCTGCTTTAGCCGCTGGATCTCTGGGTGACCTTGGGCAGTGTCTTCACCTGGAAGACAGGGATCCCAATAGGATTCAGGAATAGAGTACATGGAAGTCTCTAGCAAGGTCCCTGCTGCATAGGAAGCTGTTCTGCTGGGGACGATTGGTGAACATAAGAACTTGGGGTAGGATGGACCTGGATTTGAATTCCACTCAAGCTTGGCCATGTGACTACCCAATTGCACTTCATATCCCATCTGTAGGGTGGGTACAATAATTAAGCATACAAGAAATGTCTAAAGCATTTAGTTCAAATGCTGGCACACTGCAGGTGAGAGTAAATGAGACTTGTTATTTATTATTTCTATTGTTATGGCCCCAGATGTGGATGGCAGTTGTGGGTGACCGAGAAAGAGGGAAGTACCTGCCTGAAGTCTGGCTGACCAGAGAGAGGAAGCAGGAGGATGGAACTGTGTCCACACCCTGGCTTCTAGCCCAGTCTTTGAGTCTGACCATGTGGCTTTAATTTGACCCTTAGCTTCTGGAACCTCATTCCCAGGAGAACTTGGGCAGATATGCCAGGGAACACCCTAGCAGGCACCTGCTAGGGCTCAGGCCTCTAGGCTTGCTCTCAAGCAAGAGAAAATGTAGCATTGGGGTTTATTTTTGATATCACATGGGTCTCCCTGAGACTCAGTTTCTTCCTTTGTTTAAAGATTAATAGTGTCAGTGTCTACGTGGTGAAGACTTCTCTTCTTTTGTTTTGTTTTGTTTTGTTTGAGACAGGGTCTTGCTCTATAACTCAGGCTGACTTTGAACTCACTATGTAGCCCATCTGGCCTGGAACTCATGGCAATCCTCCTGCCTCAGCCTCCCGAGTGCTGGGATTACAGGCACGCACCACCATGCTCGGCTTGGTAAAGGCTTCTTATAGCACTTCCCAAGTGCCAGGCAGTGTTGCAAATGCTTTCACATGATGAATCATTGGATTCTTAAAACTGCCCTCGTGGCAGGAAATATTATAACCTTCACATATTGGTTTCTTGAAGCTATTAGACAAAATTGGAGGCTTAGAATAACAAAAATATATTTAAGGTATTGGCAGGCCATGCTCCCCCCAGGCGCTCCAGGTGAGAATTCTTCCTGTGCCTTCTCTGCATCTGGTAGCTGCTGGTATCTCTTAGCTCATGGCTGCCTCATTGTATCTCTGCTTTCACGTTCACATTGCCTCCTCCTTGTCTGTCTGTGCCTATGTCAGATGTCCTTCTGTTTCCTTTGGAAGAACACTGATGCTGGGCGTTAGGGCCCATCCAGACAATCTGAGAAGATCTTAAGAAGATTAAGAAGATTCTTAATCACATCTGCCAAAACATTGCTATATAAGGCAACCTTCAGAGGTTCTAGGGATGAGATCCTACTATCTTTGGAAGCCACTGTTCAGCCCACTTTGTCTTACAGGTCACATGGAGAGCAGGTGGCAGAGTGATGTAGTGCAGGTCACCTTTGCCCTTAATCCCTGTGTTGCGCTGCTTCTTCATGGCTGCCACTCATGGGTGGTGTATTAGTCGGCCTTTTGCCACTGTGACAAAACACCCACAATAAGCAGTCTAAAATGAGGAAAGGTTTTTTCTGGCTCATGGTTTCAGAGGTTTCAGTTCATGGTTGGCTGGTTCCAAGAAAGAAACATCACAAGAGAAAGGTGTTATGTGAGAATGCTTCTCACCTCATGCCAGACAGGAAGCAGAAAGAAAGGAACCCATACAGAAAGTGGCCAGGAACAAGACATAGCCCCGAAAATTATGCTCCCATGACCTCCGCCCTTCAACTTGGTGTCACCTCCTAATAGCCCACTTAGGAACTCATCAATGGCTTAATGCCTTCATGATGTGATTACTTCCCAAAATCCATGAGCTGACTTTTGGGGGGCATTTTAGATCCAAACTATAACAGATAGACTGAAGGATTTAATAGAGCACAGGTGCAGGGAGGGTGGGGAGAGCAGCACTGGGGAGAGCTGTGGGATGAACTCAAAGATGACTGGGGTACAGTTACCTGCTAATAAAGAAACAGTGCTTTTGAGGCTTTGCCAGGCTATCCCAATGGTCCAGTCCAAACCACATCTAAGTGATGTGCACTACTGTCAAAACTAAAGAATTTTTGTTCCTCAGAGAGCCCCAAACCAAGTCATTAGACGAAACTCACCCCTTCTCCTGTCTCCTTGCCCTGTGGTGTCCTGCTCACTCTGGGCACCTTTGACTAAGAGGAAATGACTTCATTTAGTAAGTGGTAATCCATGCAAATGAGCCCGGTGCCTTGGTACAGGAAGTCCCTCTTTGTCCTGTTAATCTGCTCCAGTGTATGCTCTGTAGGCTCTGGACCCAGTGTCCTTAGCACGCAGCAATGGCCTTTGTGATGTGATTTGGTGGAAGTGTCTATGATGACTAAGAGCTCTCTGAAGTTACACATCAACCAAAGGCTTTGGGGTCCTTGGCTTCCGGACCAGATGTTTTCCTCCCGTTAATGCATAACATTTCATCAGAGGGATTTTCTTTTCCTGCTCCCTCCTGAGTGCTATTGTTACAGTCTCCCTGGGAGTATGATGTACTCCAGACTGCAGGGCAGCAAATTGGAGCCTTGGGGCAGGCATTTGGCATTGTCTGGATCTAATAGCGACTTAGGCCCCAGTGCCTCCTAGAGAATATGGGTGTGAGTGGACAGAACAAGGTGTCACTGTGCTCCCTAATGAAGTGAGCAACACAGCTGACCTAGTATAAAAAGGCCTGGTTTGGCCCCCTTGAACACCTGCCTGCCTAATGAGGATGTGGGACACTGGATTGTGATTATATGGCAACATGTTTCTACACAAGTATATGTTGCCCTCACCGGTAAATAGGAATGTGTTTCCTCTTAGGTATTTCCCATGGGGAATGGATGGGAAGATTTCATCAGCAGAATTCACTGTGTTGGACATTATTACATGTTTCTTTAAGTCCATCATAAACTCTTTTGAACTCACACACCCAGTGCATCATGGGACACACCCACAGCTATCTTGGGCAAACAGGAGAGCAACTGATGGTACTGGTTAAAATAGAAAGCAAGCACTTGTCATGTGCCACCTGCTCTGTTAGGAATATTCAAAGACCCCTTGTTGGACTAAGAAGGTCACCAACAAATAGGCAATCAGAAAAAGTTAATGGTGGTCTATGAATGGGTACAGAGCCTATCAAGAGGGAGGCAGCAGAGCCAGGTGGTAGAAAGTCAGACAGATGCAGGTGCAAATCCTAACTCTACCTCTTCTTAGATATATGGTGTTATGGCTTATATCTAGATGTCCCTCCAAAGCCTCATGAGTTCATACAGGGGGATTTTTGGAAGTGCCTGGATCTAGGGTGTGTAATATGGATTAAGGATGTGTGATAACTAAATTGGTCCACTGATTGGTTTCGCATAGCTCTGGGTGTGGATATTGGGAAGGCCCATCTTGGGTGGTGCCAACCAATAGGCTTGTAGCCTGTGTGGAATAAAAGGACAGAGAAGGCTCCCTGTTTGGCTGCTTTCTCCCTGCCACACCAGGAATTATTTCTCCACTGCCATGCTGCCCTGCCTTGGAGCCAGCTGACTATGGATTGGAACCTCTACAAACTGTGAGCCAAAAAAAAGATTTCCTCCTTTAACTCTTGGGTGCCAGGGTTTTTGTCCCAGCAATGAAAAAATAACTCAAATGTTTGATCTAGAGTAAGATTGATTTCTCAAAATCAGTTTGCTCACCTGTGAAATGGAAATAATGACTGTTCCTTCCTCATAGCCCTCTGTGAAGTTAATGTGAATTTGTGATTATAAATTTTTTTCTTCTAATTTCATTTTCTTTTTTTAATAAAGTAAATTTTATTGTGCACTTTAAACCATGGCAAGAAGTACACTGACAGTTTGTGTCAAGAAGAACCTACATGAGTTCCTCCTTCTATGGGCACCTGAGAAAGCCACAGGGAAGGCTGTGGTTCTTGGTGCTGCTTGGAATTCACAGAAGGAGTGTCTCTTCCCCATGGTATTAAGGGTGGAACCCAGGGCCTCATGTGTTCTAGTCAAGTGCTCAGCCACTGAGCAATACCCCCATCCCCAGAGGAGGTGCTTTAATCTAGGTGACCACCCTGGAAGCTGCTCCCCTGCCTGCTCACGATGGTGTGTCCCTGCGTATGTAAGGACATCTTGCTCTAGAGTTCAGTAAGAATCCAACATGCCAGAAGCAATGGGAATGGTGAGTGTCAGCTAGCAAAAAGAGTTCCCTGTCTTCTCTTCCACATCTAAACCCTAGACTTACACTTGGATGATGAGGTCAGGAACTCAGCGTGGTAGCTGGGTTCCTGAAGGCGCCTCACATATCACAGTGAGATGAAAGACAACATGGTCTAGGTTTAGGCACAAGCCATGGGTTTACACCTCACACTGAGGTGGGTTTGAATCCCAGCCCAGCCACCCACCACCTGGTGAACTTCTGCAAACCATTCTGCTTCTTTGATTACCCACCTCTTACTGAGAGAATATCAGAGAAGGTGCTTATCTAAAGTCACAGCCAACAAATTGGTTTAATTTAACTCCAGGACTGTCTGACTCCAGAGCCCAGACTCTTCTTCCTACAGAAGGCTGTCTATCCCTGATGCTCCATTAAAACTATTTTTTTTAAATGCAAGCTGTGTTATTAGGTGTAGTGTAGTTAGGTGTCAGGAGATGACAGCCATTGGAAAGATAGCTTGTTATCCACAGTCATCAAGGTCTTCCAATGTCAAAGCATCATAAAATACAGAACATTTTAAAAAACTAAACTAATGTAACTATTGTTGGTGGGCTTTCTGAGCCACATAGCTGCTCTTATACCCAGAGGATATCTTTATGAGTCTGAATAATTTACACCTATTTGTAATGTAACCAAATAAGTATGAAGTACAAAGATGGCTTCAACTGCCAAATAATCATCCTCAAAAATAATTACAAGTACAAAATAAACGCACATGCAAAAAACTTCAACAGCTTTTCTACAGGTCAGTAGAAATCAATAATAAAATAAAAATTAAACCACACAATAAAAATATAAATTACCTAAATATAAGCTACTAAAACATATTTATGCTGTTATGTGAAATTATAATTTTTTGTTGAAGAATACAAGAAATTAATAAGTGAAAACCATGTTTTCAAAATTATATTCCTGGCAATTTATGTAAATTAAATAAATACTATGCAACATGTAGTAAAATATTAACAGATTTTTTTTATTACCTCATGAGATTCTAAAATTCATTCCAAAGAATTTATACTTGAAAATATTTGGAGATTTTTTTTCAGGAAAAAGGCAAACAATAAAAAATAAAAGAAGAAATCTGTCAATGAAAGTTTATCTATCTGACATAAACATAAAAGTAAGTTTTTTTAAGGGTGGCATTTTAATCAGTGAGTAGGTTGAATCATGCATTAAAGGGTATAGGATAAATGAATTAACCTTACATAAAAATAAAGTTAGATTCCTACCTTGTACTTTATATATTATAATAAATATTGTGTTTAAATATTTATGTAAAAGTAAACAAATTCACCTTTCTGTTAGACTATGTGCGTGTAATTTCTGTTCTCCTTGGAGAAAGGAAGGCCTTTACAAGTTTGAAATCAGAGTCAGAAACCACCAAGGAAAATATGAGTGGATTTTATTCCACAAAATTTAAAATCTGTACAGCAAAAAAACAAGCCTAGAGGACAAAAGGTGCATTGAAATGAGTAGTTGTGGCATCTGTTTCTTTTACATTTAAAAATGGAAGCACATCAAATTATTCCAATGGAAAAAAATGAACGTGATATCTATGCACATTCACAAAAGAAAAATACAAATGTTTAATTAATATTTAAACTTAATATCGTTGAAAGAGATTGAAATAAGAGTAGTGCAATAAGTTTGTTTTCTGCTGGCAGATTGTCAAAAATTTAAAGATTGCTAATGCCAAGGACTGGGTGGAAGGAACTAGACAGTGTCACATATTGATTGCAAAACCAAACTCGCCCCTGTCTTTCTTTGTGGTGATATGCACAAAAAGCCTTTAAGAGACTCATATCCTTTGACCCAGCAATTCTGTATCAAGAAATATATATGAAAGGAAGAGTAAGCGCACTTGTCTTCAGAGGGAGTCTCCAAGCCTTTAAATTATTTTTTGAGATGAACAACAGAAAACAAGCTAAATTTTCCTGTGACAGGGAATTGATTATTTCTTGTACAACTGAATTTCATGCAGCTATTAAAAATTATGGTGTAAGTGATACACGCATTCAAAAGAAAGATCTCTATGATGTAGTTATAATCAGAAAAAGAATAATGCAAAATGCCATGCATAATATAATCCTATTCTATATAATCCCATTTTGGAAGAAAAATCTAAAATATTAGACACCAAATTGTTAATAACCATTACTTCTAAGTGGTGGGTTATATGTGACCTGTATTCCCTGCTATACACTTTTATCTATACTTCGAAATGATTGCAGATGACTTGTATATTTTTTATCATCAGAAAAATATCACAAATTTATAGGAAGCAATTTCGCAGCTCTTTTCCTCCTTAACATGCCATTGAAATAATTGGCAGTGGGGGAAGTGTATGGATGTTGAAGTTGGGTAAAATAAATCTCAATTTTCTGTCCTTAATTCTGCTGAAAATAAGGAGATAAATTCCTTTGCGGAACATTCACTGCTCTGACCTTCACTGTTAAGTGAAATTAGAAGGCCGCTTGAAAAGAGAATGTTTTCCTTCCAAGTTTCCTATAAATATTTAAAGTGGAAAATATGGATCATGTCAAATGTGGTTGAGAAAGCCAACACAGAAAGCTTAGCTTTTGTACAGACGTGAGCATGAAAAGGAGGGTCATGGAGGGGGCAGGCGGCCATCAGAAGGCTCACCTGACTTGGGCAGATCCATGGTTCTAATATTTTGGACAAATGACAGAGATTGCTAGACAGCTTGCACCTTATTATGTTCCACCATCAAAAGCCAAGCTGTGGGCCAATGAGGGTCTGTAGGATTTATTATGTCTGGAATGCAACCAGAAGGAGGACATCTCCACTGGCCATAGTGATGTTCTGGGGCCTATAAGAAGGTAATTCCTACTCACTAAGTGGCACTTGCTCCCCTCATCAAGCCAATCTGGGTGATCTTCAGTCAAGCAGACATATTATCAGATCCATGAAGCCACATGGACACAGAGATGTTGAAGAGCTACCCATCCACATCAACCAACCCAGTTGTGGGTGTAGATTAAACACTTACCTAACCATCCACCTCAGCTGGGTCTCTGGGGCCCTAGGTGGGACCATTTCCCCTATGGAGAGCTCAGATGCTGGAGTTTGGAAGCAGAACCAGAAAGAACAGCAACATTGAATCATACCATTTATCCATTCATTTATCCAGCATTTCCTAGGCATAGATGACAAGCCAAACATAAAGCTTCAGAGATGACTGAGAAATGATCCCTGTCTTCCAAGAGTGCACAATCTAGCAAAAGACATAAACATGTGAACCATTATAATAGTGTGTGCTCAGTAGGTAAATGAAATACAGGCGAAATGTCATAAACACAGGGAAAGAGGAAGGCAAATGTGTTTGGGGGTGAAGAGTAGTCAGAAATGCCTCCCTACTAGGAAGGGTTTTGATCTGGCCTTTCAACATGAATAAAGTTCGCTATGTTGAAAATTCAGCTGCAGAGCAGTGGCAAGGACATTCAGAGAATGAGAAGCGCATATAACAGTTTGAGATACTTCGACATCCATTGTGTATTTGCACACACCAGGAACCAAATGTGTATTTGTTGAATGAATGAAGGTGCAGTTGAATAAAGGACAGATGTGAATGGGGAAAGAAGTTACTGAAGTGAAAGCATAGGGTGCAATGGGAAGGGGGACTTAGAGATTTGAGGCCGGAAAAGAAGCTTAGAGTCAAGTTTTGAAGCAATTTGAATATTGTCTGAGTTGAATTGAACTTATACACTTGTTTCATAGCTTTGTCAATTCTCATTCCAAGCAAAATTATAGCTTTTTATGGTTTGGATATTAAATATCCCCCAAAAGCTCTAGGTTGAAGGCTTAGACCCCAGTACAGCAGTGTTCAAGGGTGGAGTCTTCTGGAGGTGACTGGATCATGTGGCTCTGACATGAACTGAGTCACTCATTGATGGATACATAAGTTAATGGGCTGTTGGTAGGTGGTGGAACTTTACAAGGTGGGGAAAAGGAAGTAGGTTACTGATGGGGCTGTGGCCTTGAAGAATATACTTTATTAGCTTTCTCTGTCTCTCTCTCTCTCTCTCTCTGCTCCTGGTTACCATGAGTCAAGCAACTTTGCTCCACCACATCCTCCCTACCATGCTATTCTGCTTCACCATGGCCTCAGAACAGCCCAGTGACAGAGGTCCAGAATCTCTGAAACAATGAACCAAAATAAACTTCTGTCCTTTTAAATTGTTTCTCTCAGGTGTTTTGTCACAATGACTAAAAGCTGACTAACACAAATAGAAAATCTTTAATGCTAAAGCAACTGCTGCTTTCAAGCTTTCTCTTTGTGCTCTAGACTACCAGGTCAGCTGACCAAAATCATCTTCTCCAGATTTTGAAATCATCTTGTCTGGGAGGCTCTGGAATTGGAGGTTCTATTAGTTAGGATGAGGGAGGTTATGCTGTGGTAAGAGCATCCCTGAATCTTAGTACTTAAAGTGACAAATTTCTCAAAGCTAAGTATGGTGGTGCATGCCTGTTATTCCAGTACTCTGGCAGGCTAAGGCAGGAGGATCACAACTTCAAGCCCAGCCTGGGCAACTTAGTGACTTAGCAAGACTGTGACTCAAAATAAGAAAGGGCTGAGAATGTAGTACAGTGCAGAGGCCCTGGGTTTAATTCTGGCACCCAATGAGAAAGACTGATTTCTTGCTCACATTACATGTCATTCTTGGACCACTGTCCTCATTAGTGGTTAGAGGTAGATGGAACCTTCACCAGCTAGGTGTGGGAAGACATGATAGATCAGTTGTGCACAAGCTCTTGAAGACTTCCCTCTGGACATGATGAAACACACACCCATGCACATAGCACCATTGTCCATAGCAAGGCATGTGCCTTATGAGGGCAGAGAAGGGCAATATTACCTTATACCCAGGAGGAGGAAATGGCACCAATGATCACCCAAGGAACAGAAAATGTTTCCTAATTATGGCTGTATTATTTTAGGGAAATCACTAAACTTTTCTTTCCGAGATTTCTTTTTTCCCCCCTTTTCAATAACAAGTATAAAACATAAAGAGTCCCCCCCCCTTCCCTCCCTCCTCTCCTCTCCTCTCCTCTCCTCTTCCCTCCCTCTAAATATAATAGTGGGGGCGGGACATCATTAGGCACAGAAAGGTCAAGCTCTTTCTTAGAGCACAAGCAGACATCCCAAAGAAACTAGGAGCGAGGGATGAGATTTAACCTCTGAGTCCATAAAAAATTTACAGAATTGCAAAGTGCCAAGCAGAAATATAAAAGAGTTCTCTGCACTCTGGGAAATTATTGAAGCCATAAAGATCCTGGCTCTTGCAGATGAGGCAGTTGGTGAGTAGGGCAGAGCCAATCAATAATGTCATACTTCTTGTCCAGATCAAAATACTCAAGGAAATGGCTGCAAAGTAAGAGGGGGGTAAGGTCTGTCTCCGTCCGTCTCTGCATTGTAAGGCCATAGCATAGCATAGCCTAAGAGTCTGGCCTGGAATTTTAAAAGCCAGGACAGCATTTAATCAAAATTTGGAGCCATTGTGAATTCTAAAGGATAATTACTCAGCACTCTGGGAGAGGACAGTCCTGGAGAAAAAACCTAATAGGGATTGTGCACGTTTAGCTGAAAGCTGGTGTCATAACTCCAAAGACTTCTCAGGCAAGACAGGGCCAGGGATAATTACCTTTTGGGGGACTGAGAAACGAGGCATCTGAAGGTGATGATCACAAAAGATTACGTGAGCCTTGCTCACTGTGGTGCCCCTGCTTTAGCACAGTGCCAGGCACATCCTTTCACCCATCCATCCACTCGCTCATCCATCTGATGAAGATTTATTAAACAAACACCCACTATATGACAGGCAGTTTTAAGAGAGCACTGCACGAATGAGGTCCCTGCTCTCATGGAGTTTATGCTGTAGTAGGGAAGACAGATAATAAAGAAGAAAATGAATTCGATTGTATCAGATAGTGGTAATTACTAAGGCAATAAAGTGGAGTGATGAGTGGGAGGCGAAGGATCCCCTAGGAGGCTCTGAGCCTTTCTGAGGGGAGACATTCAAACTGAGGCCAGGAAGGCAGAAGGATCCAGTGCTCCATCAGGAGTGCTGCAGGCAGAAAAAACAAGAAGAGCAAATCCGTGCCTGAGATGGGAGCAGATGTGGTATGTTGGAGGAACCGCAAGAAGGCCAGTGGCACGATGGGGGAGTGCGTGGTAGGAGCAGAGGGTAAGGGAGTTGTCAGGGACTAGAGATGTAGAGACTTACAGGCTCTGGTAAGGCACAGAGTCGGTGCTCCTGAGTGTTTGTTTAATGACTAACCAACTGGCTGAAGTGACTGGACGTGGTGATTTCCTTTACCCTGGATGTCACAGATATTTATGGCTGTGTTGAGATTAGAACTTGAGTTGCAGCCTTGGGGTATTATGTAGAATCACAGAACTCCCTGGGATATTGGGAATGGTAGGAATTAGTCTTTGGTGTGATAAACATATTTATGTTTTCTGACCCTTGTATTCTTACACCAGTTTCACACATGGTTGATCTTACTATATCTCTGTGCATTACTGTTATTATATTTTAAAAATATTTTTAATTGACAAGTAAAAATTATGTCTATTTATGATATTTACAAGGATGTTTTGATAATGTGTACATTGCAGAATGATGAATAAACTAAGCTATTTAATATATGCACTGCTGCACAGATTTATCATTTTGTGGTGAGAATTCTTGAAATGTCTCTTAACAATTTTCAAGTATATAATATATGTATTGTGATTAATTGTAGTCACAATGATGCGCTCTTTTTTAATGGATGAGGAAACTGGAGCTCAGGGTTTGAGTCACTGACCTAAGTGATCACCAACTGCTGTGGCTCAGGTAAGTGTCACCCAAAGGCCCATGTGCCAAAGGATTGGTCACCTGGTTGGTGCTGTCGGGAGGTGGGGGGATGTTGTAGCTTATATCTAGATGTTTCCCCAAAGTCTCAGGTGCTTGTAGGTGGGCCTTCTGTGAGGTGATGAATCATGATATGTGATATTGGATCATGGGTGTGTGGTACTGGATTAGTCCACCGATGGGTTTATAGCTGGGTGTGATGTTGGGCGTGCTGGGAAGACAGGGTTCACTATGGGTGAGACCTGGAACAGGATACATCCTTCCTGTTCCCTTCATCTTTCCATGCTTCCTGCTGGCCAGGCCATGAACAGTTTCTTCTCTGTGATGCCCCTCTGCTGGGCCATCCGACTCTGGACAGAAACCTCTACAGACTGTGAGCCAAAATAAACTTCTCCTCTTTTAACTGGTGGCTGTTGAGTATTTTGTCCCAGAAATAAGAAAGTAACTAAGACAGGCAACCTGCAGGAAGTAGGGCCTAGCGGGAGATCCTCAGGCCAATGCGGACGTGCCCTTGACAGGGATTGTAGGATCTCAGGCTCTGCTTCTTTCTCTTTTGCTTTCTGGCCATGAGGTGATCAGTTTGCTCTGAAACTCACTCCCTGATCTTGCATTCTAGAGTGCCCTGCCGGAGGACCAAAATAATGAGTCCAAATGGATCTGCCTGACCTTGAACTGGAGCCTCCAAAATTCTGAGCATAAATAAAATGTTTTTCTCTATAAGTTGCTTACGTCAGAGATTTCTTTATGGTGATGGAAAGCAGACTAATACATCACCAGAGAATGGTCAATGGATTGGTGATACCCTGATAAACAATACTCAGTTTGTTCAATACTGCATCCTCAGCTCTTAACGTAGCATTTGGTAGATAGCAACCTCTAATACATCTAGTTGAAAATAAATCTGTATTTTAACAGAAATGAAATTATATTATGCACCTTGCTTCTGAGTCTAGCTTTTCTCACGCTGAACATTTTTCATCATCAGTAAAAGTCTAAATTGTCATTTTTAATGATGACATTGTATAACATTTATAGAAACACCTCCATTTATTTTACCAGTCCTGCTCTTGTCTATTTGGGGTTTTCCCCATTTTTTCACTATTATAAACACTTCTACCAATAAAAGTCTTTGATCTGACACCTCTACACATCTATCTTATTATGTTCTTGGGATCAACACTCTCTAGTAGAAATGCTGGGGGGAAAAATAGGCATTTTTTTTTTTTAGAAATTTTGGAAATACAAACCTGAACAGCCCTTTGGAGAGACTGGGCCCATTTCAGGATGTTCCATCTGGGGTCATTCCCTGGAGGAGCACAAATAAACTTCTGTGCGTTCAGAGGACAGGATCCGAAAGCTTGGTTTGTGAGTAGAGGGAGAAGGGAAAAATCCCTTTTACGCTGGGAGAAGGGCTTCTCAGGGGAGTCCCAACAGCAATCTTCAAAGAATATAGCTGAAATCAAACTTCATAAAAAGCAGTAAGTGTCAAGTTTAAATATCAGAGGCTCAGAAAATAGGCTGGGAGAGCTGAGCCAAGTAAGCATCCGTGCAGAAGAGTCCTGGCGGAGCAGCCATCAGCCAGAACCATTTGTCTTTCGAGTCAACCTTTGTAGGGTTTTTTCGTTTCCTTTTTGTTTCCCTGGGAGGCAGACTGTAGAGAATGAGGATAGTCTTTGGAGGTGTACTGACCTAGGCTTGAGTCTAGACTCCGTTTGCTCATTCTGTGACCTTGGGTGGTTTCCAAATATTTTTGAGCCTCAGTTTTCACATCTGTTAACTGGGGTTAAAACTCGTGCCCTATGACATGCTTAGAGAATTAGATATGAGCATTTCCGTGTGTATAATCTAGATGTGGAGAATGTGAGAACCTGTCAGGTAAGTTCCTTTTCTGCAAATGTGTCTCTTCAACTGGCTTGTGTCCTTGTCACCTGGCTGACCCTTGTCAGCTGCTGTGTTTCTGTCCCTGTCTGTGTTTCTCTCCATGGTGCTGCCTCTTTGCCAATGGCCCTTGGAGGTTCTACACGCTGGTGGCCATACTTGCCCTCTGCTGATGCCCTGTGTTACTCTGGCCTCAGGTGTGAGTCTTATTCATCCACTCTTCTTATTCATCCATTCAACAATACCAGTTGCTTTGAGCTCATGCTACATGTCAGATAATGTCCTAGGTACTGGACATTCAAGAGTGTGAAAAATTGTCCTGTCTTTGTGGTACTCATAATCTAATAGGGGAGAAAGGGACTGAACAAACAACCCCACAGAGATGTGCAATCACAAACCATACATTCAATAAACATGGATTTGCTACTATTTCAATGTAGTTTGTCCCCCCAAGTTTCACGTGTGGTAATCTTGGTCCTCAAGTGTGATGGTGAGACCTTTAAGAGGTGGGGCTTAGTGAGAGAACCTTAAGCCACTGGAAACTTAGATGGGATTGTGGGATCCTAGTCTCTCCAGCTTCCTGTTTCAAGATGTGATCTCTCCCCCAACATGTGCTCCCTTCATTACCATCTGCCATGAGGTGACAAAGCCAAGGCACCCATTGCCAGAGCCTGCATTATGCTGTTTAGAGTTCAGCATCCAAAACTGTGAGCTAAATAAACCTCTTTTCTTTATAGGTTTAGCCTGCCTTGGGTATTTTGTTACAGTAATAGGGAAGTATCAGAAAGAACCTCCTTAAGTGAGAGGTAAGGAACTCTAGGAGGATTTTTTGAGGAAGTAACATTCTAGATGGTAGCTCATAGTGAGCAGGAGTGTACAAGCAAATGTGGTAGAGGAAAGCATTTGAGGCAGAGAGAAGGCATGAACACAGGCCATGAGCAGCAGAGAACATGACATATTTGAGAAACTGAAGGAAAGCCTGGGTGGCATGTCTATTTCATCCTCAGTGTGGAGTAGGCACTCTGCCTTAACTCCCTGCATGAGACTAGAAACCAAGACGTATATCTTAATAAGATTTTACTGATGATTTGGGACTAGTTTGAGCAGATGCAAAGCAGAGTAATTCCTTATGACTGAGCAGGTCCAAGTATATCCTCAGGTTCCCTATACTGCTACACTTCCTGTGCCTCTCTCAGCCAGCTTCTTCAAGGCTGGACCTAGAGTCTGCATCTCCTGTCCAGGACCGACTACCTTCCCGGAGGTTTACCATATGAACCTCCCTTCCCTTCAGGGGAAACCCTGTCTCTACCCATGGAGATGTTTTTTTATTTCTGTCACACAAATGGAGCAAGTCACACCTTATATTTTGAGTTATGTCCTATTAAGTGCACTCATAGAGAAAGCATGGCACTCTCAGTTTAAGTGAGGCTGTGCCGCTCTTACAACACTTTAATTTCAGCCTGTTCTTATCACAGATTCAAAGATCTTAGAGTCTGGTCTCATTTGGGATCAATTTATATGGCACATGTTGCTAGAGGTGCCTTAATATGCATTATCCTCTTTTCCTACAGCAATAGAACCTCTGATTTCTAACCGAGTGCATGCTACCTAGATTACAACTACATTTCCCAGCCTTCCTTGCAGCTGAGTGTAGGAATGTGACTAAGCTCTAGCTAGCGTGAAGTGTATAGCTGTGCTATCTATAACTTCATGTCCTTCAAAGGAAGAAGCATTGTTTTTCTCTATTTTTTCATGGCTGGCTAGAACATAGAAAAGCACCATCTTGGACACAGGCAATACTTAAAGAGGCCAGAGCATTAAGAAAGAAGAAACTTGGGTTTTCTGACATTGTGGAGCCTCCACCCCAATCTCAGATTGTCTACTCCTAGACTGTTAAATGAGCAAGAAATAAAATTCATCTAACTACTGTTGCTTGGAAGTCTCTGCTTTAGCAACCAACTTGTATCCTTATAAATCATACTGTTAATCACTGCATAAGATACATGGCACATAGTAGGTACTCACTATATTGTAGCCATACTTCAGCTTTATAGTTTTCTAGCTGACAGTGGAAATGAAATTGCAGGCACTTAAGGAGTGTTCTTGCTGAGATAACTTTTAAAGGGGGTGCCTTAATGGAGATGGAACAGTATTAGGTTAAGATAGATCTTTACAGAAAAAAATGCAAAAGACAGTAATATATTTGGTAAATTTGTGCGGATGCATGAAACATAGTTTATGATCCAATGGGGACTGAAATGTGAATTTCAGCTCCAGCAAAAAGAAAACATTGATTCTCTTGAAGGGGATCAGGACTGGAAGACAGGAAATTGTGAACTCTCTGGAGACTTCTTAACTCGAAGATGGCCAGTAATGTCCTTTGTGCTGTATCTGATGTCATAGGCCAGAACATGCCCTATTTTTCCCTGCAGTTCCAAGCTATGAGGCTACATTTTGGTTGACACTGACTTCTGTTTATCAGTACCAGTGATGAGCTTGGTGAGAGCTTAGTTTTTGCTTATAGGCACATTGCCCCCTCAGAGGAGGAAAGTGGAAGGGATGTAGGAAAGGGATTGAGATTCTTGTCATTCTTCCAAGGAGCTGAGCACAAGATAGTATACAGCCTTCACAACAGCTGTGCCATGACTCCCAGACCACAGTCTTCTGTTCTGGAGGCCTCTATATGTGAGAAGAACCCAAGACACCCCATGGAGCCCTTGTACCCTGGAAAAGCTTCTTAGCCAACACTCAGAATCCCCTCTCAGTATGTAGATGTATGAGTTTTGGACCCAGAGGGCCTGAGTTCATATCTGGACTCAACAACTTTCCTGCCTAATCTGAGAATACAGGCAAGTAAATTCAGTTATTTTGAAGCCCAGTTTCTCCACTTGTAATAGAGGATTAATATCTTCTTTATATCACTGTTGTAAGTGCTTGCTATCAATTCCCATCTCAGTTTGGAGGAATGAAATCTTAAGACAAACTGACCAGCTCCTTGAAAATAAATATGCAAGCTTGATAGATGATGTGAAGTTCATGCACACAGCAAAATTCTTCATTGATCTGCCCTATAAGAAATCAAGCAGGCAAAGAGCATTGGATTTAGCAGAGACAATGCCTTCTAGCTCTGGTGCTATTGCAGATTTAATATTTGATGTAAACTGTGTCCTTTCCATCTTCTGCTGGTTCAGCAAAAGCTGAGCATCAGTGACATGACTTGGCCATAGTCCCAGAGTGAGTCAGCAAAGGCCAAAGTGGGACCAGAATCCTTATCTGGAGCTTTTTCTCAGTGCTTTTAACAAACTCCTGCAGAGGTGAACCTTTCGGGCCGCCATACCCCTCCTCCCAGCACCTAGGAGGTGAGCTCTGCAGATGTCAGCAGCACACATCAACCCCCACCCCACCCTACCCCCTTTGAAATGAGAAGACATGTAAACAAGTCTCAAAAACAGACTCCCAGAACACCTACAGCAACCCAAAAGGGAAAGAAGATGGAACAATCTGATAATCAACCACCATGACTCCCTGAACTGGCAATGAAAGAGGATCTGGAAAAAATGAAATCAGAAATAATTTCTCAGATAACAGCAGAGATTGTGCCCATAGTGAAAGACATGATTAATAAATCTAGAGAGGACACAGATAAAAAAAAATAGAGGAGCTGAGGAACATGATGGAATCCCAACATAGGAAAGAAATGGAATCCATAAAACAGATACAAACAGATTTCCAGGAGATTACAAACTCCATTGGAAGTTTACACAACATAATGAACCAATGTGAGGACAGAATTTCAGACATAGAAGAAAAGATTGCAATTAGTGACCGGGAAAAGAAAAATTTCCTTAAAATAGTAAGGGACCATGAGAAATCAATCCAGCAGCTGCTACATGATGCAAAGAAGAATAACATAAGACTGATTGGAGTCAATGAAGAAACAGGAGAGAGTGCAGATGACCCAAAATAACTGTTCACAGAAGTGATGGCAGAAAACTTCCCAAGAAGGGGAAAAGAACTTGACATACAGGTAAGTGAGGCATATAGGACTCCAACTAGCCTTGATCAAAAAAAATCTACATATACACATATAATAGTTAAGATTCCAGAAACCCAACAGAAGAACAAAATTCTACAAGCAGAGTAAAGAAACAAATCACATACAAAGGAAAGCCCGTCAGAATCACAGCAGACTTCTCAGTGCAAATCCTCAAGGCAAGAAGAGCTTGGAGTGACGTATTTCAAGCCCAATAGGAAAGCAGCCTCCAACCCAGACTGATGTACCCTGAAAAACTATCTTTCAAAATTTATGGAGAAATAAGATACTTTCATGAAAAAGAGCACCTTAGGAACTTCATGAATACCAAACCAGCACTTCAAAAAATTTTAAACAATGTCCTAGGAAAAGAAAACAAGGATCACAACCCCAGGAGGCCCAGCAGAATGAATCCATCAGGGACGACAAGAAATTAAATGCAAAGGGGGAGAATCCAACAAAAAGAAAAAGTCATGACAATGATAAGTCAATATGTATCAGTTATAACCATTAATGTTAATGGTCTCAATTCACCAGTCAAAAGAAATAGACTGGCAGAATGGGTCAAGAACCAAAACCCAACAATATGCTCTGTGCAAGAAAAGCACTTAATTAAAAAAGAAACTCATAGACTGAAAGTTAAAGGGTGGAAAACAATACTCCATGTGACAGGAATCTGAAGAAAAGCAAGAGTAGCTATCCTCTTTGCAGATCAAGTGGACTTCAAACCAACACTAATGAAGAGAGACAAAGAAAGACACTATATCCTTGTAAAGGGAACAATCCAAGAGGAAGAGATGACAACCATAAACATATATGCACCAAACACTAGTGCACTCAACTATATAAAACAAATACTAACAGACATGAAAAATCAAGTAAGCAGTAATACAACAGTAGTGTGGGACCTCAATACCACACCGTTCCAAATACATAGATCAACTAGACAAAAAATAAGCAATGAAATACTAGAACTCAACCAAATGCTTGAACAAATGAACTTAACAGTTGTTTACAGAGTGTTCCACTGCACAAAATCAGAATACACATTCTTTTCAGCTGCACAGGGGTCGTTCTCCAAAATAGACCACATACTCCCTCATAGTACATGTTTAAGTAAATGCAAAGGAATTGAAGTTATCCCCTATATATTAGCAGACCATAGTGTGATGAAATTGGAGATCTATAGCAAAAGAAACCACAAAAATTTCATAAACACATGGAAATTGAAAGGCACACTTCTGAATAACCAGTGGGTCACAGAGGAAATGAATGAAGAAATCAGACAGTTCCTACAATTAAATGACAATGACAATACAACATATTGTAATCTATGGGACACAATGAAAGCAGTTTTATGAGGGAAATTCATAGCAGTGAATACTCATATTAGGAAAACAGAGTGAGCCTAATTAAACAACCTGATGCTGAACCTCAAGCTTCTAGAAAAACAAGAGCAGGACAAACCCAAAGCTCATATGAGGGAGGAAATTGTAAAGATCAGAGCAGAAATCAATGCAATGGAGACTAAGAGAACGATACAAAAAAATCAATGAAGCCAAGAGTTGGTTCTTTGAAAGAATAAACAAAACAAACAAATCCTTAGCCAAACTTATCAGGAAAAGGAATGAAAAGGCCCTAATCCATGCAATTAGGAATGAAAAGGATGAAATTACAATGGAGCCAGCAGAAATGCCGAAGATCATCAATACATACTTTGAGAACCTATTTGCCAATAAGATGGAAAACACAGATGAAATGGACAGATTCCTAGATAGGTATGAATTACCAAAGTTGAATGAAGAAGACTTAAAAATTCTAAACAACCGAATATCAATCAATGAAATTGAAAATGTAATTAAAAACTTACCAACTAAGAAAAGCCTGGGTCCTGATGGCTTCACTGTCAAATTCTACAAGACATTTACAGAGGGAATACTGCCACTACTGTTTAAACTCTTCAATGAAATTGAAAGGGAAGCAATACTTCTGAATTCATTCCTGGAAGCAAGCCTCACCTTGATCCCCAAAGCAGAGAAAGAAAGACCCAACCAAAAAAGAGAACTATAGGCCAATCTCACTAATGAACATAGATGCAAAAATCCTTAAAGAGATACTGGCAAGCAGAATGCAGAAGATCATCAAGAAGATCATAGACCCTGACCAAGTGGGATTCATCCCAGTGGTGCAGGGATGGTTCAACATACGCAAATCAAACAACGTAATACACTATATCAGTAGAGCCAAGGACAAAAACCACATGATCATCTCAATGGATGCAGAAACAGCATTTGACAAAATCCAACACACATCATGATAAAAAAAACCTACAAAAAATTGGAATAGATAGTCTCTACCTCAAACTGATAAAAGCCATCTATGAAAAACCAATAGCCAATATCATACTAAATAGTCAAAAATTGAAATCCTTCACACTAAAATCAGGAACAAGACAATGATGTCCACTATCATCATTCCTGTTCAATATAGACTTGGAAACATTAGCCACAGCAATTA